>BOPM01000439.1:65364-102968 GCA_022179025.1 Porites australiensis | reverse complement strand
GTATTAACCTACCCCCCCCCCCCCCCCAAAAAAAAATTTTTCTCAAAACTTCCCATAATTCTCTCTGTGTCAATTTGAAATCAGCGCGGATATTATACTAAACTCGGCTCTCGTAGTGGGTTGTCTTGGAGTTTTTTTGGCTGCCTTGAGCAAAGGTTTCCGGAAGGCATCATTAAGCCTTATGAAGGAACAATTCTCACAACGAGCATAGGGAACCCACGCTCTTATTTGCAAATTGCAAATGGCAATTAAATAAGAGATAAAATCTTACCTGTTTTGTTTTATTCTTGAATCTGCAGTGGTGCGAATTAGTTGTTTTACGATGCGCAAACTATGTTCAAGTCGACGCTCTAACCGTTGTTGACAAAGTACAGGCTGAAGGTAGGTTTTAGGGGTGAAATCTATTCGGCGAGATGAAAATTTATGCCGATTTCTGACCTGGCCAAAAACGTAGTTAAGAATTGTTATACGGTATGTCTCCTTTTCAACCGCTGGTTTACATCCGTGATCTTGAATAAGTCGACTGTGTGAGTGGAGAAGAGTTTCCATGCGCCGATGTATGTGGAGAAAGCGAGGATTTTTCGGAGTAATTTCGCCCTTTTTAAATGTGGAAATATTATGAGTAGTTTTCGGAACTGTTTTGAGCTATGCCGGCCTGATGGTTACACTGACCAAAAGGTTATCATTTCTGGACGTTTCAAATGTTGTTTATTTCATCGCAAGATCCTGTTACCTTCTGCCACGGGCGGCCCAAGCTCACTACTATTTTGGTGTGGAACACCAAAATAGCGCTAACTCACCGAAAACGCTTCAAAACGGCCTGAGACGCCGGTAAACAACAATAAGGTATGTCGATTTTATTTAAAAACATAACATTTTTTCTCACTTTTAAGGAAAACCGTTTACATCCCATACAATCCTTTGTAAATAGCCGTTTGTAACACACCGCTCGCAAGCAAGAGTCACGTTCGTTCGTGTAGTGAGCTTGGGCCGCCTGTGCTTCCGCGAGAGAACTTTTGCTAGCAATAAAGTTGCCATTGTAAAGCCTTAGCTAGGGACTTTTATCCACCTTCTATTCGGTCTAGATGTCAAATTGTTAAAATGCTCTTGAAATTTCTTTAGCCACGTTTTAGCAAATCCAGTCAGATTTATTAACACGAGTTACACAAATCTAATTTATTCCTGACCCTGTCTAGAGTAAATTGCCACCAAGGACTTAAAAATGGCCGTCAGCTCATCATTAGTTTAGGCCTTTCAGAAATACCTTTGGCTTACACTGGACTGTTAAGCCGTAAAAATGATTTTTGCTGTTTGTAGTCCGCACCACCGCTTTACATCTGTAATGACTTGGGTCACATTCTTGAGTGTGGCTTCAATTTGACCTCTAAAAAATTTACTTTCTTATTCGAAAGAGCTTGTGTAGCACTTTACCGTAGAGCATATGCCTCAGTGAAAGACATTTAAGCGATCTATGACGAAAGTAGTTGCTCCTTCTGATTACAAATGAATTAATTATATATATAATGAAATAATCTTGAATGTCAAAAAGGTCTACTCCAAACTTTTTCACATGTCTTACTGTTTGTTTACCGCACAGACGTGTCGCACTTCGCGCTTCTTCAGTGTACAAAATAGTAAAAAATGAAAACCTGGTTAAACCTGTTTTGTACACTGAAGAAGCCCGAAGGGCAAAACGTTTGTGCGGTAAATAAACAGCAAGACATATGAGAAACTGAAGTAGATCTTTTAGTGACATTCAAGAGTAGTATTTAAAGTTTAGTTCGAAACATCTTGAATCCTCTTGGATCCTTACTCACAAGTGGCATCCTTCGTTGGTGAGCTTGATATTTTTCATCCACTTTATGTTATATATTTAATACCAGGAATAATTGTTACTCACTATGAAGCATTTTTACTGCAACCACGTATGTTTCACTTCCACTGATAGTTTTCGAAGTTTTCTTCCGCGGCTTCAAACAGAACCTCTGGTGTAAAGAGCTGGTTGGTTTAACTAGAGTTCCCTTGTACACCTTACCAAAGGCTCCCTCTCCAATCTCATCTTCAAGGGTCACAAGGTCTCCATCTACTTCCCAATTATCAATTATCAACCTATTTTTCCTGTGAAAAAAAAAGAGGAGGTAAGAATTTACTGTTGCAAAAGTTATAAAGGTTAAGAATCGAGACCAAGTATTTTTAAATCAGAAGATTAATTACAACCTATTTTAAATATCCCGGTTTAAACTGGCATACAAGCCCCCTTAATCAATTTTTAATTTTTGGCTCATACAAAACAAAAATTAGGAATGATTCTCAAGAGGTCTATCGCCCAATTTCGTTCTTGGTAAGAAAACGATTTAAGAAATCACCTGTTTAGACTGGCTTAGAAGCAATTTTTTTTTTTCGCATTACCCAATGCAGCAGTGTTTTAAAAACTTGAATTTCTTAATTGTATCGTCCTTCGATTTTCAAGGAAACATTTCCGCACGTCTAATTTTAGATTATGAAGACATGTAATATTCTTTACCCTGGAATAAGGCTTTTTTTCTTTAACATCTTCTGTTTTCTCCAGCGACGCCAGATAAAGATCATACAAACAAAGGTCACGAGCAGAAAACCAATCACAAGTCCAGCAATTAAACCAGACGTATAAAAACCCGTGCTAAGAGCCTCGTCTGCCTCTGGTAATAAAATAACATAGAGTATCAGCAACTAGGGAGTTTTAGATACCACGACGTCATATTTCCCTTTTGTAGACAAGCGATGTCATTTATAAAGGTCGATTAATATTCCATCGTTGGTAACTAAGCCAAGCTACAATAAAGATACATAATAATAGTCTTGCAAAACACCAAGCCAAATGTCAAAGCTGAGCTTACGTTAAAAGTTCAAGAGAGGGCTAAGGTGTCATATAATAGATGGATCAATTATGAAAGGCATTTAATTATAGTAGGCGCAGACATTTTTCGGAATTCAAGCAGTTGGGTTTGGTAATGGAGAGAGATAACCATACGAAATCGCGAAATTTCCTTGTTTGTAGTCAAAACATTTCAAAAACAGTGCAAATAAAGTTTTTAGGACCAGGCTAAGCCCCACACTTCATATGAGCCTAACTTACTTTATATTTACAGTTTGAGTCGACTTAAGATGTTAATTTCGGCTGTTGGGCTCAAACGCGACTAAACCTAATTTAGCCGAAATTAAAAAAATAAAATAAAATAACACAAAATTATATAAAAACGTAGAACCAGGTTTTTCTCTTTGCTGGCTTTGCAATACAAATTGATTGAGTTCGGCCTATGCAAGGCGTTTGACCCAAGCCTAAGTTGGTTAAACATACAGCATCGCTTGTCTACAAAAAATAAAATGTTACGGCGAAAATAGCGAAAACGTAACCTTTAGAAAAAGTGAATTTGCGTTCTTTTTCCTCTCAACTTTAATGAATTATTCCAACTCCTCTGGCATATATGGGGATGATAATATAAGCACGGACAGAGAGACAAAGATTGTCGCCTTTTCTACGTCGCATTAGAAAATTTGACGGTGTCATAATCAAGAGGTAACAGCGAATGAATATAGGTACAAGGTGTCAGGCGTTTCTAACGTTTTGCTTTTTTAACTTTCTAGCTGCCGTAAAATCTCGTTTCCTTCTGCTGGACAATGGAAACGCGGCATCTGAGACCGGGAACAGCGGCCACCGCCGTGAAATAGCTCAAAGAGTAGCAAAAAGGAGCTGCCAAGAGCTTGTTTGGTAATTTTTAACCCACATCCTACCAACCTATTTTGCATACAAATCATGCCAACTAGGGTCAAAACGGACCCCATAACAAAACTAATGCTTATTAAACTTAAGGGCCCATTACCGTATCTCGTTGCTAGGTTACCCGCGGTTACTATGCAAGTGGAAATTACTTCCGGTTTTCGTATCTCGCACGTTTTTGGACTGCCGGAAAGGTAAAATTATGAACAGCATTGATCGTATTTATAGGGAAAAGTCTTGTCTATAATGTGTTTTGACCAGGAAGACTCGTGATGACCTTGTCTTCTCATGCTGTTTGCTGAAGCACTGTCTGCGAAAGCTTACCACCTTGAGCTTTATAAGTTTATAGTTTTTTGGTCAAGTTTAAAGCTTTTCTTCTTTAATTTCATCAAATAACTGCTGTCGCGGTCGAAGAAGGTGAGATTTTTTGTTGATTGATTGATCAGGCTCGCGAGTTTACACATAGGTTTTACTGCAAATGTTATTTTCGTTCCTTGCACGAAGGCTCTTCGAGACTGACATCTTTTGAGTGACAAACTAATCTATTTTTGTGGGGGGAATTGCGAATATGTTTTCGTTTGTTTTTCATTCTGAAAATGACGTTTTGATTGAACACGAAAAAGAGTAGATTGATACCTGAGGACAAATTGCTTAAATCTCGAACACGTTGTGAGCGATGGTAAATGTTGATAATCACCTGGGGTTTCATTGGACCCCACTTGGTAGGATGAGGGTTAATTCAGAGCAAGCAACAGGCCAAATAGACCATTATCAACAAAAAACAACTTAAGATATGTATCACATAATTTAGATCCAAGCTTTGGTTTTCGAGAAAAATGATCTTTTTCAGACTCATCATCAGACTATCAAAATTTATTATTTAAAACAAAAGAAGAAAGTAACTGGAAGAAATCTTTTCCAGTTGGTTTCATTATCTTCTTAAAGCAATTAACTAACCAATTTACACGAATGAAAATAGTCTTTGAGGGCTTTCCTTACAGTGATCTATAGTCGCCTTACGTTCACTCAATGTCACACCAAAGGCCAGGAACAACAACAAATATCCGACTAATAAGGAAACAGGCCTAGTTCACAGTTATCAACGATCCTCTGTCTAAAATATTCTTCGCATTTTTTCCAGTGCTTTGTCAGCAAGCTCATGTACCGCTCAAATTTGTATAGGACTGTTACAGTTAGAAGTCGCCGCTGGTTTGTGGTTTACCACGACAAGCTCGACGTTTGAAACTCTCAGTATTCCGCTAAAGCCGATTGGAGACTGCTAACGAGACTGCCAAAGTTCACTGAAGACCTAAATCTCGCTGAAGATGAAACAAGATCACAATCTTGAAGATTGTGACCGACTTTATCTTTCCTGCTTTTTTTTTTCTTTTTTTTTTTTTTTTCATGGTTGGAGGACAGTTACATACAATATATACGCCACAAATTTCTTACTTGGTTCTGTTCTAACAATTGAAATCTTAGCAGCAACTCCCGTTACGACGGACGCGTCGAAAACAGGAGTGACCTGATAAGAAAAAAGATGACATTGCATGGTCAGGATTTTGACTACAGCCACACTAATAATAACAGTCTAATCACATTTACAATACTTAATAGTAAACTAACTCACAAACTAATTAACTAGATGGATAAACCAAAAAATAAAGAAAATGACAATTTTTTTCATACGTTTAACAAAAAGAACAAATAAAAACTCAGTAAATGCCCACTAGCACTGCATAAACCAAAGCATATTACGGGACCACCTTGTCAACAACAAGTCGGATATTGGTGCCCATGCGTTCTGGTTTTGATGCCCGCGTGCTCTGAAGCGTTTAGTAAGTCATTTGTATGGGCAGCATCCAAGTTTGGGAGAGAAGGGTTTTTTTGGTGAGATACCAGAATAAGGGCCTTTTAAATGGCACCCTCTCCTAAACAGGTGCTTATTAAAGTAATGATCGCCTCTTCCCAGAAGCCAAACCCCTAGAGTTACCAGACTGCCTGTTTGAGGGGGATCCAAATTATTCAGAATTAAGATCAATCAAGCGTGACCTGAGTTAAGAGTGGACTACAAATGACAGTAAAAAATGTACATGCCCAAAGTGTTTGAGATAGGTTAGATGCCCAGTTTTGTTAGTTCTCAGGAATTCCCTTTTAATAATTTCTCACTGGTAGAGCAACAACAACAACAACAACAATTTGTACCCAATAGAGAAGATTATACCATCAATAAAAATGTAAAATTTCGGCCCTGACGATATTAAACAAAATTTGTTGGTAATGCAGAGTTGCAAAGACTCAAACTTAATTAGTAGGCGACCCTTCATCCACTCACCTGAAATTCGACCTTCTCGTTTAGGTAAATTCCATCTATAATGACACTGGTTTCTGTCTGTAAAGAATATACAAACAAACAAACAAACAAATTGGAACGAAAGCTGCTATAAAAACCCGTTTTTATTTTGCTTCCTTTATGTAATAGGTCACAATTAACTTCAGGGAAAAATTTTTACCTAGGTAAATATCTATGTATATTTTTAAATTTCCTTTGTCTCCTAGCCCTAATTATGGGCGGATAATCCCTCATCGCCCAACCCTTCGCCGCCCCCATCGATGTGCATAATTCTTCATACTATGTGGAGCCGAATCTAATAATTATTTTATTCCATTTCCAGTTTCAACAAAACATGCTTACCTCGACCCATTTGGAAAGTTTCAGTCTTCAAAATATTTGTCTGTTCCTTGGCGGTTTTAACTTATGAATGGATGTTTATTCCAGAAGACATTCTTCGTCCGTTCATTGGCATTTTTGCTATCATTATTCTGTTTTTAGCCAGTAGTACGGCTATTTTCTTTTCGCAAACGTGTGAGTTCAATCTTCCCGAATTTTTGACGCTCTGCCAACACAGCTGAACTACCGCGCGTTCCGCCTTCCCCTTTTCTCTCGATTTCTGTACAACCGCTGTCGGCAAACGTCTTCCAGATTTGGTCAACACAACCTGGTTACGAAGAATTTGCTGGGCGAATTAAGCCAATCATAGAAGCAGTAATGAATGAGTGAATAATAAAATGAATGATCATAGTTTTTAGCGACCCGTTGACAGTTGTCGCAGTGTAAATTGCACGTTGCACTTTATGCGACGAACGACTGCGAGAATCGTGCGAAAATGGCCTAGGACCCATCTGTTACAGCAGATTGTAAGGTTTAAACGTTTTTATTATTTTTCCATATGCTCATTTTTACCTACATGTATTAATGTGCGTTTGGCATGTGCCAGTCTGAATCGCAACGTCAAAACCGGCGTCCGTTGACCGCAAAAGGTCAAATATCTGCATTTTCAAGGATTTTGAAAAGCTCTCGCGTCGTTCGTAATGATTTGCCCAATTTTTTTTTTTTTTCAGTAGTCTGTAGATCATCCTTCTAACATTCAACCAGCAGAAGCTTAGTCGATTTGAATGTTTTGCACGTCGAGAATTTTTTTTTCACACCTAACTTTTGTTGAAGTAAACTGTATGCCTTCGAAATTGAATTATTCTATACACAAAGAACAACGAACTGCTTACCAAAATCATTCTCACAGATATTTGGAAGTTTTAAAAGATGACTGTAACAATATTTTAAATTCGGTAAAATGATTTGTTTTAATTTGCACGCGAGGCTCTCAAACCCGTGTAATAGTTGAGCGCCTCAAATGGCAATTTGAACGGATTTTGGTTACTTCCATTTACCTCTGAAATAAAAACATATTTTACCGAACAAAAAAAACATACAATTATTTTAGTTATACCCTAGCCTAGCTAACATTAAAATGAAATAAAATCGAATTTTCAACCTTCGCCGCGATATGTTTGATTTTTACGGACAGGCGCCTTTAATTCCTATTTGGAATGGCCGTGTAATCGAATTTGGTATAATTGAATCATTCAAAGTTTGGTCGCACTTAATGCTCTCATATGTCGGCTTACTGACAGCAGCAACAAAAAAGTAACTCACCGTTGTATTTTCGTTGCTGAGACGAATAGCTCTTCGTTTCATCTGCCCCTTGATTTCCTCGGTAGTACCGTATACGTAATAGCTGACGTTGCTTTGTGTAAAAAGTGGTTTCTCCCATTTTACTACCGTGCTGAATGAGGTAGAGGAACTGGGAACTAGTTCCTCGTTCTTCAGTCCAAGAACTGTTAACAGCTCCGCCCTTGGTGCTAGGTAAGTGGTGTTGTATTGCATTTCAAAGTTAGGGAAAGATAATATAGAAATTAGGAACCTTATGATTCACCGCGTTTTGCCTACGGGTAGGAGAACACGTTTGCCACGTAGGTTTTTTTTAAGCAGACCATGATTTCCCCAATCGTTCTACCAGGTAATCCAGGGGTGCTTGCCATTTACGCAAACAACCCACTGGAAATTTTGTGCATAAACATAAAACTATAGAATTTGAGGTGGTGGGAGAACGACCTACCACAAAGTATCTCCAAATCAGCTGAACAGACTGAAAAAGAGAAGCTTCCCAAACGGAATGGCGCGAGCCATTTGATTTTCTTACCACATTTTCTGGTTTTCCCATGTAAACGTTAACTACCCTGGATGTGTGCCTGGGTAACCCCTACCTGTTCACCTTAACGTGTCTTAATGTCTCCGTTTAAAATCGCTTTTAAGTCATAGGGCAAACGTAAATTCGTAGTACAAGGCCAAGTTTTCCTACTTACGACTGCAATAAATGGTGAAATCGATTATTGCAATACTTGGATCAGTATGTAACAGTGAAAACAATGATGTCTCCGTTCATATGTGCCAACCGTCGTCATTAAACTTATATATAAGTTTTGTACGGTCCTTTTCGGCTTAACGGAAAAGGGTCAGTGCACTCAAAGTTCAAGTCTGGTTCCACATACTCAATCAATGCCTTCCTAGGGTCGTTATTATCTAACCTGGTGCAGTTTCCATTACTTCACTTTCTATCTTCTGGATATATCTGTTTTCATACATTGGTGTAACCTGAAATAGAACACAAGTTTCCATCTAAGATAAACAGAGTCTTATTAGGGAATCAATATTCTTTATCCTTTAGCTTTTTCAGAAAATATTTATGTGATAAAGGTAAAGGTGAGCTTTGGGCCAATTATAATTTATATTTATAATGAGAATAATAATACATAACGGAATCCTTAACGTCATTTTAAGAAAATCAGTGCAATTTAAGATTTTGTTTTGAGAAAAGCAACGAAGAAACCGAAAATGAATTTTTCAAACTAGGAGTACTTTTTTTTTTCCCGATCAGTGTCTAGAGAAACGCACAGATCATGTTTCCCAATAATGCTGGAAAGGATTCAATCTGAGTATCCTCTGATAGTTTGGACAATGAAAGCGGCAGGAAATTGGACTTGCATAATTACGTTACAACCGCCTGAGCGATTCTAAGTCAAAGGTGAGTTAGCTCTTATTCCCTCCTCAACATGATTCAACCTCAAATAGTTTGTATTTGGGTTCTATTTGTCCTACGTATTCAACACAACGTGATTGCCATATTGGCCAGGCCCTCGCGGTACCATTACGACATCTGCCAATCCCAAACGCTAAAATTCAACAATAAGGAAGCTTAAGCCTAAGTCTAAAACAAAATGTCAAATGTTCGCTAATAGTCATTTTAGCGTGAAACTGTTCAATAAAAAATCATTCAAGCCCTAAGAATAAAATTGCTGATCAAGGAGTGATCATTACTCCTTAACCTTTGCTGGGACCTGAGTCTTTTGCCCAGACCTTGTCGTGTGGCTTCGCTGTTGGAAGTGAGACTAATTCGGAGTCTGTCCCGGATTTGAGTGAACTATAGGGACTTGAATGGTATGGGGTTCGACGGCGCGTAGCGCAGACTGTGTTGAGGCAGCTTGTCGGTTTCGGGTCCTACCGCGGGTACCGCAGATTATGCTGAGGCAGTTGTCTCACGTGAGTGTGGAGTCACTTGCATTTCAGCTGTAGGCTGAATGACCACCACTCTCGGTGTCTCTTGGGAAATGACTGGTACGGGGGCGTATACAGCGTTCTACCTAGAAGTTGTATGGGGAGTCTGGATGACTCGTGGTGGCAAATATCCCCTTGTTCGCTGGTAAAGTTTGCCTTTATTTCAACTATGCATGTTCTTGGTTCCCTGCTAGGCTTCGGGAGGTTAAAGACCTTGCCGAGTTCCCAGATGTGCTTGAGCGAGTTTCAGACGTACACTGGCTCGTTGCTGCTGAAGGCTTGTTTATCACAGCTTGTTGCCCCTTGTAGAAACCTGCCTACTTTGTTTTTTTCCACTAATTGGCCACTCGGTGATAATCTTTGATAGGATTTTGTGATTGTAGACTGGAATCACTGCTTGGAAGGACTGTCTTTGGCCCTCTGCCAAACAGAAGCTCCTAAAGGTGATGGCAAATGATCATCGAGGGGAGTGAATTTGTACATCCAAAGAAGGGCATGAGGACACTGCTTACTTTCAATTGCTTTTTTCCATATGGACTTGAAGGTAATAATAACTTAATAATCTTAATAATCATTCTGATCTGCTGGGCTCTTTGCTTCATGGTGGTAGGGAGAACTAAAAGCTAGAATGATGCCACTCTATTTGCACTAATTCTTGAATTTCTTGCTAATGAACTGGCTTCCAAATTCAGCCACGATGAAAGATGATAGGCCGTATTCTGCAAGTACGCTTGTGAAATGATCTGATATGGTGGACGCTGACAAATAATTAAGGGGCCTAACGATAGGACACCTTGAGTAATAGTCCTCAATCATCAGGTATTTTGACCCATTGAACTCGAAGATATCAGTGCACAGCTTCTATTATGATCTCGTAGGTAGTTGGATTGGGTTGGATTGTTGGTAGTCTCTGTTGTGCTTGTTGGTGCTTGTTACACGGCTCACACGCATCTCGCGGATGTCACTTGAGATGCTGGGCCAGAATTCAGACTGCCTAGCAAGAAGCAGGCATTTCCTTTCTCCTTGATGGCTGTTGTCAATTAAATCCGGAACCTATCCTCGCAGATTCTATCGATCTATTCTATCGCTTTTGAGAATCAGGCTATCCTCCAAGGTTAGGTCACACCTGTGATTCCAGTATTCCCATAATTCCTTTGGGTACTCAATCCTTTGGCTTGGCCATCCATTTGTAGGTGATTTTTTAACACGTGTATTGACTGATCCTTTGCTAGCGCTGACCTCACCAAATCGATGCTCATAGGATAGGACGTGGATGTTGAAGTCAGGTTTGCACCACTTACTATTCTGACTCGCAAAGGTACGTTCTTCTTTCTTCAGACACATGAGTGACAGGGCATCAGTGACAGGGATGTTTTCTTTGCGCCGGTACCTGAGTTCAATTTCAAATTTCAGGCATCCAAGAGCAGTCTTTGCAGTCGTGCAGGAGCGTCGGCGATGTTTTTCTTGAAGATCTCTGCTAGTGGTGGGTGGTCGGTCTCAACAAGGGAATGCATTACTGGTGCCGAGAGCGTCCTGGTCGGACGTGTTGTAGATCGCTATAGGCTCTTTACTAAATATTTCAACTATTACCGGGACAGAAAAACTAAGGAAAGAAAACCAAGCGTTACGAAAAAAAAAAAAAACGTTTGATATAAAGAACCAATTGAAGAAAATTACTGAAGAAATTTCGCAAGCGCAGCTGCAAGCTTCAACTAAGAACAGGGAGCATACGGGACAGAAGATGACGAGGACATGTCACCAGGCAAAGAACATTCTGTATAATTTATGTCTGATCAGTTTGACGGCTTTACTTCTTTAAAAATTGCTGCCACTAAACAAATCCTGCGGCTGACAAAGATAATTGATGAGATATCTATAATTTGCGATCGAAGTGCGAAATCTCTTGACTTTTGTTACCAATACAACGTTAAAATCGTTCGATTACCGGTCGTAGCAGAGAACGAAATCTCCGAATAAACAACGCAAATCTGCCGAAAACTTTTTTCTGTTACAGCAAATTTAATGATTTTGATATCGCTCATCGAGTTCCTCCTCGCACAGCTTCAACAGACCGAATGCTGTGATCTGTAAATTCGTTCGAAGGATTGCTGAGGATAAGGTCGTGGCTAAAAGAAATGAAGCGTCGAACATAGCGGCATCGGAGTTGGATTTTCCAGTCAGTGTGGACATCACACACATTAGTTGGTTACGACCACTTAACTCAAGGACTGCAGGAACTTCTAGAACGAGAGTAACAGATATAATTACAAATTTTGCTGGATAAAAATGTAGTTCCCGACCTGCGAGAATCCAAGACATCAGCAATTGTGAGGTTAAAAACTCCCGTGGCCTTGCAAGACATTATTGGAGCTTCATAACAAGTTAAGTCAATATTCAGTTTCGCTTGACTTTTGCTAAATGAAGGTACTTAGAAATAAGTCTGTGGAGAAAGATTCTAAATCTACACTCTGCTGCTTGAACTGGAGTTTCCCTGAGTTGAGGCTGAAGTTGTTGACTCGAGTGGCAGTTAACATGTTTAGGAAGGTTTCGTCACGCTCTTCTTGTGTGGAACCAAAAACGATGATGTCATCTATGATTCCTGTGACATTAGGTATATTCCTGTAAATGTCATCCAATCTTCGTTGGAAGATGTCTTGGGACACAACTATGAGGAACGGTAGGCGTTTGAACCTGCAACGACCAACTGGTGTATTGAAAGTACATAGCGTGCTAGAATCGGGGTCAATCTCTACGTGCCAGTAGCCTTTAGTCGTGTTCACTACGGAGATTTATTCTTTTCCATGAAGAAGGAGAAGGATTCGTCAATTCTCCTGCTGTAGTAATGCTCTCGCCCAATGTTCTTATCCAAGTCCATGGTGTCAAGGCACAGTCTGACCTTCTTCTTTCCATCTGATTTTTCTTTGACATTGCAGACAATCGAGTTAACCCAATCGGACGGCTCTGTCACGTCTGTGATGATGTCGTCTGCGATCATCTTATCCAATTCATACCATTTTATACCATTTCATGCAGTGGTAATTTGTGAACCGGTACTGAGCGCGGTGGGTGGACTACTGACTTAGGGTTGTCTATAAGCTGGACGTGATATTTGTCGTCTGGAAATATGCCGATCTTGTCAAAACAATCCTTGTATTCCTCTAACACAGTAGATTTTGAAAGGCTCATCACGAAGGCACCTGGTTTTTCTTGGGGTCGCGCTTGAGGGGTGCAGTGTTCCTGGATGTTTAAAGTTGTGATGATAATAATAATAATAATAATAATAATAATAATAATAATAATAATAACAATAATAATAATAATACTTATATAGCGCCGATATCAATATTGCTAATTTCATCAGCGCTTAAAAATAGAAATATTAAAAAAAATTCTAAGACTGCATAAAGTATACATGCAAAAAGTGCATGAACCTACCAAAAAGAGTAAAACAATTATGTCAACACTAAAACTATAAAAATTACCTAGACTACTTAAATCGTAAAAACTGCATAAAACCTATTAAAAACGAGATTAAAAAGCAAATAAAAACACAAAAAAACTCTCTGCAATAAAAATGTCTTGAGTGTCTTTTTAAAAGATGCTACTGAGGGGCTACTCCTAATTGAATAGGGCAATGAATTCCATAGTTGAGGAGCAGCAGCAGTAAAAGATCGATCTCCTAACGTTGTTAAAGTCTTGAATTTCAAAGGGTTTAGTAGCAGTCCATCACAATCGGGGCGTAACTTGTATTTACATGCTTCTTTAAGACTAATAAGTTCCTGGAGATAAAAAGGCGCTAAGCCATTGATAGCCTTATACGTTAACAACAATATGTTAAAGTCAATTCGTAATTTAACGGCAACGGTCTTACCTGGCAGTATTTAGATTCCAAGAAAATTAACCTAGCGGCAGCATTTTGGACTTTCTGTAGCTTATTAAGCTGGTAAGCTGGCAGGCCATAGAGCAAGCTGTTACAATAGTCGACACGACTTGAGACAAATACGTGAATGAGCGTCTCAGTGGACCGCCTAGAAAGATATTTCCTAATTCTTCTTATATTATACAAGTAATAAAAAGCATTGGAACAAGTGTTATTTACATGATAATTCGTTGAAAGAGTCGAGTCTAACCATGTCCCTAAGTTCTTAACTACCCCTTTTGGTCTAATTACACAGTCTCCAATTAAAATATGATCAATATTAACTTTGGCTAGTTGTTGCTTGGTACCAATCATTAGGAATTCTGTTTTATCGTCATTGAGAAGTAGTTTATCATTGGTCATCCAATTACGTATATCATCCACACAGTGCTGTATAGCAGTGACAGCCTCAAATTGGCCGGTGCTCATGTTTGGACTGAAAGACACATACAACTGCGTGTCGTCAGCGTAGCAGTGAACCGTGGGAAGGTGCACCTTGATAACATCAAACAATTTGCTTACATAAATCGTGAAAAGCAATGGCCCGAGACAAGAGCCCTGCGGTACTCCGAAGTCCAAATTCTAACGCTGAGATAAATTTCCTTGGACCATAACACGCTGAGATCTTCCATTAAGGTATTAACGGAACCATTCAAGTGCCGTTCCAGATATACCAAATTTTGAGTGAAGCCGACTGAGTAAAACACTGTGATCCACACTATCAAATGCCGCACTAAGATCTAATAAAACCAGTAGTGTTACATGCTGTTTGTTCATGTTCAACAAGATGTCATTTTTCACTCTCAGCAACGCTGTTTCTGTGCTATAATTCTTCCTATAAGATGACTGATAGGTCAGAGTCGTCAGCTGATTATGGATGGGTGGCCTGGGGCCTCGACAATATTGAACTTCGCGGAAGCTGAATTGCCTTTAAAGGTTATCTTGAAGCTGGAAATACCTAAGTTGAATATGGTGTTTCCTCCTCTCTTCAGAACAGCATTGCAGGGCTTGAAGTCCAGACAAAGACCGAGTTTTTTGTAGGTCACCCACAGTCAAGAAACAAGTGTCTGCTCCAGAATCAGCCTTCACTGGGATGCAGCGGGTATCGTTACTCTTGACTCTCGGGGTAAATACTCATACTATGCACTGCATTGTAAGACGTAACAGTACCAAGGCCTACTGTAATTGGTTCAGAGTTGTCATCGCTGCCTTCATCATAATCTGTGTCTTTTCGCCGTTTACCTGATCGTTTGCAGGTATATTTCCTGGTCTCTGTATTCTGGGCATTGTACAATCTCTTTCTTTTCTTTTTTTTTTTTTTTTTTTTTTAAATTTGTATAAAGTTTTTAGTGTTCCTTTCCTAAATTTTATTACTTTTTTTTTTTTTTTTATTGACAAGAAAAAAATTAATGACAAATACTTGTTATTTTAACTATGAAAATATATATATATATATCTATATGGCAAAAAAACAAACTAAATTTGTAACGAAAAAAACAAACAAACAAACTAAATTCAAAGGAAAAAGACGCAAACCTGATAAGTGAAACAGTATAGCAGTAAAGTGTAGCTTGAAGGAAATGACACTAGCATTCACGTATCTAAAGAAGTTTGTCCCATGTTTTTTTGAATTGCGATAAGCAGTTAGATCTAAAAGCTATGGTGCGAAGAATATCAATTTTGTTGTTGAGACGCAGTAGAAAACTGTCAAAGTCCAGGACGCCGTTGTGTACGCTTGTAGCAAAAACATTATATTTGGCGACAATCAAACAGTAATTAAGCACTTCCCAGTTATTTGACTCTTTGTGCCAACCATATAGAATAGTGCTTTCAGATAAAGTCAGTTTGTGATTAAATTTTTCGTGCCACCAGTTAGAAAAACAAGTCCAAAACGAAGAGGATACACTACAGGTAATTAACATATGTTTTAGAGATTGACTTTCAAGGTTGCATAAAGGACAAACATCAGTATCAGTTATGCGCGCGCGGAAGAGGCTAGATTGGGTAGGTAAAATGTTGTGAATAATTTTGACTTGGAACATGATCAGTTTTGGTTCTTTCAAGATTTTGAACGGGAGCATGTAGATGTAAGGAATTTCCTCTTTGGTGAACCCATGATCTAGAATTCTGCCTTCAGCAGTGGGTGCTGAGAAGCTTTTATCAAGTATGGAAGAATAGGCTTCTTTTGTGGAAAAAAGCTTCAAGGATGTTTCGCGCTTTTCAGATTCATCATGCACGCCTGCTTTGACTTTCACTTGTCTTGGTCGTTTCTTCATGCACCCTCTCTGAAAATGACCTGTTTTCCCACAGTATTGGCATTTAGCACGGGCAGCTGGGCAAGTATCATTAATACTATGTTTATTCCCACACCTGAAACAGCCATTGAATTTCAATTTGAACCTGGACTTGTCTGCAGGTGGTACTTGGTGTCGCGAGTCATCCTTCCGTCGATTTGCGCCGATGCCATATTCTCGGTTAAAGCTGTGGATGTATCTGGCTTCTTTTTTCTTCTCACAGAGTGTTTACTTGCATCATGGCCTGCCTGTGCAATTGCTTGAATTTGCGCCTTCGTGCTTTCCTCTGTCTTGGCTAGGTCATAGACTTGTTTGAAAAGTGAGAGAGTTTCCTTTGGAAATGGCATCCTTCCTTCCAAACAACAACTTGTCCCAGAGGGTTTCCTCTTTTAATGCATGGTCGTAGCCGCTGTCGTCACCCAGTGTTCGGGCCTTAGTCTGAAATTCTCCTGGGGGCATGTCTCTTTGTTTCAGGCATCGTAGTTGGTATCTTGATACGATTTGATTGCTCTGGGGGGTTGTGTGTATGCTTCAAATTTGTCAAATATTGGTTCTAGTTTGAGTTGGTCCTCGTCACTTGACCATGTAATTGTATTATATAGATTTCTAGGCCTTTATCGCCGGCCTAAAGTAAAAGCAATCTCGCCTATTTATCCCCCGCTTTGTTTGGTAAGGAGTTGTCGAGGACAAGGTGGCATTTTAGTTTGAAAATTTTAAACCTCTTGGGTAGGTCTGCGGGAGTCGTCCAGTCCATCGAGAGAGCCGTAAACTTGTCCATGGTTGACATTTAAGAGATAAGAGAAGATAAGAAAATAAGAACAACTTTATTTTTCCACGCTAGCCTAAATCCACAAAAGCTGGTTTCCATCAGGGGCGTGCATGAATCGATAACTAGTAAATAGTAAATACAAAATATGAATTTGTACAATCTAAGGTAAACGCTACAAATATTGTAAAACTTATACTCCATACATTAAGTATTCTAAAAGAGAGCGATAGAATTTAAAATAAATTTTATACTAAGACGTATTATCTATCAAGGTTCTAATTAAGGCCTATGGGATTTCATTTTAGCTTTAAATGACGCAAGAGTCTCACAACTTTGGATCTCCTCTGGTAAATCATTCCATATCTTAGCTCTATTATAACTTGCGCTGTTTAAGTAGGAATCTCTTTTGGGTAAAGGAAGGGCAACCCTTTTAGTTGAATTTCTAAGATTATCATTACTATTGATTGCTTGGGCTTCTTTAAAGATATTTGATAGTCTGGCTGGTGTCAAGCCATGAAGAATTCTACACATTACTTTAGCTTCGTTGTTGGCTCTTCGTTCGGCAAGAGAGATCCAACCTAGGCCTCGCATGGCACTTTCTGATTGACCAGTCTCCTTTCTGCAGTTCATAGTCACTCTTGCACATCTATTCTGAAGCCTCTACAAGTCGGTCAAGGCCATCCCCAAGTGAATCCCAAACTTCGAAGCAATAGTCAAAGTGAGGTTGAGCCAGCGCATTATATACAGATACTAATGTTTCGCGATCTGCAAAATCCTTTAATCTTCTGAATGCGCTGATTGCACACGAGATTTTTTTGGTTATTTCATCGATGTTTTTCCCATGTAAGAGATTCATCGATATGTACATAAAGAATTTTGATCTTGTGAACTCGTTCAACATGATCATTCTCCATGAAAATGTGTGGTAGTTCTAGAGTATTAATTACTGGTTTGGGGCCAATAAGCATATATTCAGTTTTAGCTATGTTAAGGTTCAGCTTATTAGCTGCCAGCCAATTTTTCATGTTAACTACATCATGGTTTAACGTCACTTCTATTTCATTAACTAATTTTCCTGCGACTGTTATGCTCTCGTCGTCTGCAAAAAGCCTAGGTGTGGCATATTCCAAACAGTTAGGTAAATCATTTATATATATTAATAGGAGAGGTCCGAGGATCGACTCCTGCGGAACCGCGCGATGTATCTTCCTTAGTTGAGAGGAGATACCATTCACCTGACATTTTTGCTTACGATCTGTTAAATAAGAACTCAGCAGGTCAAGCGCACTATCTGTGATGCCATAAGCCACGAATTTATTTAAAAGTATCTCATGGTTCACAATATCAAACACTTTTTTAAGATCTAGGAAAACAACCATATTGTAAAGGCAACGATCCATGTTGACATACCACTTATTTGTGCAATCTAACAAAGCCGACGCAGTCGAGTGAAACCGTCTGAAACCAAACTGGTGATCAGTCAAAATAGTTTCATTTTCTAAGTATTCCGTTAGTTGTTCATACAAAATCTTTTCATAAATTTTGCTGATTACAGGAAAAAATTGGTCTGTAGTTGTCAGGCATGTTTCGTGGACCCTTAATGTGAAGGGCGTAACACTAGCTATCTTCCATTCGCAAGGCATTATTCGTGAGGTAATTGAATGGTTAATTATTACCATTAAAGGCCAGGAAATCGCTGGGGCGGTTAATTTTGCTGAAATTTTCTCTATTCCCATGGCTTTCGATAGCGACAAAGAACAGAGAAGCTTATAGACTTCAAAAACATTAACAGTCTTAATATGAAAAGAACTATCTGACCTGGGAATAAACTTATCGTGATCGCAGCCTGGATAATTGATTTTTTCAGCAAATGACCGGCCAATATTAGTAAAATGTTCGAAAACTAGTTAACAATATCTTCCGGGATGGAACTACGTGGTTTTATAACTTAATTTCACCAATAGTATCATGCTGTTGCTCATCTCGCCCGAGAATATTATAATTGACGATTCTCCATGCTTGCTTTGGATCGCCACATTCATTGTCAAGTTGATTAGCCTAATAATTCGATTCTTCTTGTCGCAAAGCAATGTTTACAACATTTCAAGCGGATTTATATAGATTCCAATTATCTTCGGTTCTCTTTATTGTAGCTATACACTTGAGACGGTCTCTCCCGGGGGAGACTGGCTCCTTTGTTTCTAACCCCCTTTGTTCGAATTGGGGCCTGCTAATCCAAACCGTCTAGAAACATTGTTGCCCAACACATCCACATCGCATTAACGTCGTTTTCAAGATTTACACAGGCCCTGCCAGGAAAAATTCCGACAAGCGACATGACCCCAAAAGTAGAGACAGAGCGTAAAATGAAATCGCGACAAGAGACAGCCTCCCTTGGTCAAATTGCGACAGTGACGGCAAAGCCAAGAATAAGCGACAAAGAACGGTGGTTTGGCTGATTTATTACCAGTCTGAATGCGAAGAAGAAGTAATTTTCGTCAGTTTTCCTGGCGCTTCGGAGAACGTCTCTTGTCAGTGAACTTCAGTGGACCCTCCCGTGAATTGTGTTAATTGTTAATGGCGATGTATAGGTGTTCGATACGCAAAATGTTAACTAAGAAATCGCAGAACTGTGATGGTTTCTTTACAACGCATCGTAATCCCCCTTTTCTAAATCCCGACAAAGACAAAGAATTTTCGTCCAATTTCTGACAGCGACGCGAGGCATTTATAAACACCGACCGAGACGTTTTAACATTCAGACGAGCAATGGACCCCCCCCCCCCCCCCCCTTCCCCCTCGACTGGCAGGGCCTCTTTATAAGTTCCCAGGGTTTCTCTCTCAAATCCTGAAGGAAATTTTCGCTATCAAATTTTTTGAAGTTTCTAATTTCTGTTTGTTTCATTGTGTTGGATTTTGGATCTTGTTAATTTTTTGAACTAAGTAAACAAGATCATGATCACAAAATCCCACCCGTATAACATCGGAATGTACAATCATCTTTGGACAGGAAGTGATACATATAACCAGTAACGACCTTGAGGTTTTCTTAATACGATTAGGTTTGTCGATGAGCAGTGTTAGTTGACATAACTCTTTACGAGTTTCGAAATTACCTTGATCAAGTCAGATACAATCTAGGTCACCAAGAATGTACATCTCTTCATAATCATCGTCAAGTTTCCCAATAAACTTATCAATTTTTAGAATCAGTTCAATCGGTGTGTTGGGAGGTCCATAAATCGCAGAAACTACGAAATGTCTACTCATCGGTTTGTTGACTTCTAAACAATCTGCTTCGAGGTTTTCTGGGACAAGATTTAATCGATTTGAAAAATTAAGGCCTTTTTCATATAAACACAGACTCCACCTCCAGGAACGGTTGCGATCCGAACGGATAATGTCGTAATCATCGACATTCACAAGCTCATTTGGAATACTCAGACCAAGCCTAGTTTTGTTAAGGGCTAAAATATGAAGTACCCCATGCTGAAGTATGATCCTAATTTCGTCTATATACAACATCAAACTGAGAACATTTAGTGCTGCCATTTTAAAACCTCGCAGTTTATATAGAGTAGACCATTCATTATTTTTACTAGGTGATTTAAGTCTGTGGTCATTAGGCGATCCAGACGGCAAAACGTATGTATCAATAACAGGTCAGTGATAAGTATGTAAGCAATTAACTAAATTGTTGAAAAGAACATTATTAGCTTTATCGTTTTATAGAAGTCCACTCTTATTTAGGTCATTAGACGTAATGCTCTGATGCTGGACAAGTTGCCGCTAGTTCTGATTGTAAAATTCACGGTGAACCACTTTCTTGCCCAAATTCCATCCGTGTATTTGCTTGATCATGGAGTCGCCAACTAGCACAGTTGTAAAGTTGTTTTGTGCCCTATCAGGGTGCCGATCAGCATTTTAGTGGGAAATATTATCCTCGTGATCGAGCGATACGAAACGATTAGTGGAATTAACTGAGATCTTTTTGGCCTGTTCGAGCATTTCTGTTTGGTCTTCGGGGTTTCACTGTTTCAAAAGAATTTACGTCGAGTTGATCACGATTCTGACTACCCGATTCTTTAGAACTTGAAGGGCAGTTCTATACAAGTTACGCTTGTCAGAAATTTTTACCCGTTTAGCTGTTTCCTCGAGTAGCAACTCTTTTAGCATTTTAACTTCATTGCACAAGTCCTCATTCTCTTGTTTAAGGGTGTTAATGAGCTTTGCATCACCTTCCCTTTGTGTCTGATCGTTCTCCTCAAGTGGCAAACCTGCTCGCATATTTATCTTCGATAAAACTAGATGGCGAAAATCATTAAATCGATGCTCAAGGTTTTTCAAATCTGATATTACTGTAGAACAAACCTTGCAGGGAGCCGTCGCTGATGGAGGAATTAAAAGTCTTGAATCTTGTACAGAGTTGACCGATGAATATTCCTCCGAAGAACTGAAAACAACTTAAAGCATGTCGGCGCTGTTAGTTTGTGGTAGGGCAAGCAGTTCATCTTTTGAAGAATAACCCTTGGCCAATTTTGCTCGCAAAGAGGCAAAACCAGGTCCTTGAGTCTGAAGCGTGTTCGTAGTCGAATACCATTTTATAATTTTGAAATTATAAACGAAACCGAATTGAATGGCGAATCGAAGCTATAGGTGTTTGTTGATATCGCTGGGCTTATGTTTGAACTTCACGAGTACTATATATGCAGATTTGGCGTCAACGAGCGGATCGATTGAGTTGAGTTCGGGCTTTATAAAGCTTAATTGACTTGAAAGATATCTGTATCCTGTCTTGAAATGTTTCTTGTAAATCCATTGCCTGTTTTCTTGAGCTATACCGCTTCTGACGCCATAGAACAGTTTGTATTTGGGTTCTATTTGTCCCGCGTATTGAACACGTGTTAAGGTCGCCTGATTTGCTTAAGTTATTTCGGGGCCAGGCCCGCACGGTATCATTATGACATCTGCCAGGTTCTCGCAGCCAATACTATGACGCAACCAGTGAATACTTTTGTTAGATTTTAGTCAACCAATCAAAAAGCGAGCCATTCATCGACCTAGTAATAACTGGTAAACCTGTGCAACGGATTAAACCGCCTAGAAATCTCACATTTCCCTATCTTAATGAGATTCCTCCCCATTTCATTCATGGGATAAAGAGAAAAGGCTGTGACATAATTAGCAATTAATGAATGCAGCTGAGTAAGATATGAAGAATTATATACGCAGATCGAGGAGGGCGTTATCGGCCGAGGTAGATAACACCCTCCGAGATCTGCATAATTCTTTCTATCCTACGAAAGCCGAATTCATTAATTGTTTTATTATTCATTCAAAATAATTCCTATTTTAAAAACAAGCTAAAACATGCTTACCTTCGTCGATGTTAAGTTCACCTCGATAGTGCATGTTTAGAAGATAAGGGACTTTTCAAGTCTGCAAATATACTCCAAATGGCAGATGTTGTCCGTCGAGTTGTCTTCTTGCTATGTTTTTAGACAATAATTCGTCGTGAAACGAGTAAAATGTTCCACCGACTGGTCGGCCATTTTTCTTTTCACAACCAAAACAACTCAACCTCGTCCCCAGGTCTTCTCTGTTAACGGTGCATTAACCTGCAACTGTACTGTACTTTTGACGTCATCGGTTGATTAATCGCAAAAAGTCTTCCAAATTTGGTCAACAGTCGCTGGTTATGGTGAATTATGCGTGTGCCTTTAGCCAATCAGAAACTGAGAAATATTTTGAATGAATAATAATCGACGTTAATGTATTATTCCTGCCCTCCTTAATGAAATTCCTACCCCAATGAAGATGTAAAACATACCTACCATACTACTCGCACAACTTGTGTCTAAATTATATCGGCCACGCTTGGCTCTGGAATGATTTGAAGTTATTCTTTTATCATACCTTTAATCTAACAGTCTCCTTTGGCCTTATCTCAGATAAGTACAGCTCTGGTTTTGTCTGTGAACGAAGGCGGAAGAGAATCAGCCATGACGGTCTGAGGAATAATCCAGGCTAAACTATAAATACATGATACTTCTAAATCATAGTTAACTGCTATTGGTGCTGTAACGCAGAAATCCTCAGTAAAACATGGCGTGAAAAAACATATTTTAATCACCGTTACAAGATACGCAGTCTTCGCAACTTATTGCAACCTACGTCACGTGACAAACAATAGTTACTTTGAGGTGTACCCGAGGATAATCACCTCACTCTACAGTGCTATTAGATAGGTTTCTTGCCTTTTGTCAACAAATTTTTAGGGAAAAAAATTAAAAAAAGGGGCTCCAATTTGCGATCCAAAATAGGCTGGACTTGTAGTTGGAGATTGAGATAAGACATATGGCTCCCTGTAAGCTTGAAAAGTTTAAAAGTTATATTCAACTTCAACTGAGTGAAGCCTTAAATCTCTCTGAGCAATTTATGCTCTTCTTAGCATTTAATTTAGTAACTGATTGAGCTCAAACTATAAAGGGTTCCGTTAATCGTTTTGTCTCACGGTTGTCACTTAGATATTGATCGCGACGTTTCCAACGCGTACTGCAGGTCTTCGACTTTCATCAGACGTTAGTGTTGACGATAGTGTTACTGAGTAGGACTATTTGTACCACCTTGGTTCTTAGCGATTCGTGAATCACGAACCTCGCTCATGAATTGTGGGTTTCGATCCAAAGCGTTGTTGGCATTATTAGAGGAGGAA
Source organism: Porites australiensis (assembly GCA_022179025.1). NCBI lineage: Eukaryota > Metazoa > Cnidaria > Anthozoa > Scleractinia > Poritidae > Porites > Porites australiensis. The sequence continues at coordinate 79,561 of BOPM01000439.1, read as the reverse complement.
CTGTTCCCACCGCGGTCCGCTGTCGCGATCGCCTGCTGTGTTACCTCATCTTAGGCATCCACGCCTCAAGAATCTCAATTTCACTGTCCCTGTTGATGTTGTAAGGGTGAAGTCTTATGCAAATAGCCTCTTTAACTCTACGAGAATACCATTGCAGTGAGGGGGGTCTCGGCCAATATACTTAACCTCGTCCCAAAGCGAATAATGTCAGGTCTTATTGGCTGTTGAGAAACGCCTGAAGTTTGAGTTCGTGAAAGCCGTATATTCCCATCGTGCTCCTGAATCCGTTCATGCATGCACTTCCCGTTTCGTCAATGTATACTTTCTCGTATTCGCAAGGATTCCTATACCTTACTACATCTTGTTTTTGTGGATCAACAGCATCCTTTGGTCGCACTTAGTGTGATCTAAGTGTTGTGTCGGACTTGAAAACAGATCGTATGCTGCATGCTGTTGTAGCCAACGTCCAACTGGTTTAGATAACCCTTTAAAGGAATAATCTATACCCAAAACGGCAAATTTTACGAAAAGATAGCTTATGGCCTCATTAAAAGATTTTGGGAAAATAAAATGTCCAGTCCTTCTCTATTTGCCAGAAAACGAGGAAAGATTTTCGTTACGCAATTCAAATTTTGTGTTACAGCTAGAAACCGGAAATTACGTAAAAGAAGATCCTGGTCGCAAGACTTCACAACATGGCTTCTATGTTTCCGGTCTGTTTTGAACAGTCAACAAAGGATTTTATGGTTGATATTTCGTGAAGATGTTCTAACACTCGCAAAGACGGAGTAAGTCTCTGTAAGTGGCCTGGTGATCGCCGATATGCCAGACTTTGGACGAAAGCCGTGAAAATCACTCGATCCGACCTCACTGAGCCTACGAATTCAAATAGACTTTGTAGCGCTCATTTCACTAAAGACTGCTGTGGAGCACAAAGAGCGATAACTTAGTTTTTAGGCTTAAAGATGAAACCAATAACAAAAGCTGATGCTGTTCCAACAATTTTTAAGCGTGAGCCACCAGAAACTACTAAAAAACTGATACTCAAGATAAAGGCATGGCAAATCACTATAATAACATTACCGCAAAATTCCGAAAATAAGCACCAGGGCTTATATTTTTCAAAGGCCTTTTTTGAGGTTCTTATATTCGGAGGGTCTTATATACGGAGGGAAATTTGCTTTTCAAAATCGGTTAGGCTTATACTTGGAGGGAAATTTGCGTCTCAAAATCGATTGGGGTATAGCCTGCAGTGCAGGCGCATTATGGGTGGGCGAAACCTCTCTTCGGGAGTTTCAACATGGCGCTTTCGCGAGCAAAAACATTCGTGCGCCCGATGAAAACGCCTGCACTGCAGGCTAATTGGGCTAGGTTATGGATGGAAGGAAATTTATGTAAGCACTCTGTAATTTGCAGAAAGGTTTTACCGAAACTCGCCTTGAGGACGTAGACCTTTTTAAAACACAGCCATGCAAGTACTTTCTCTATATGGACCGAGAAAATCCAAGTCAAGAAACAGCAATGAACTGTGGCACTTTCTGAGTGCAGTCAATTGGCACACGTAATAGTTCTTTGGCAAATACCGAAACATATATGTTACTGTACCGTTATTGCCTTGTTTACTTTGTATTTGAGGGCAATTTCCAAGTACAAGCACCTGAGGGCTTATATTCGGAGGGGCGATTTAACAGAGGGTTTTTTGCGTTACGAGTTTTGGGGGGCTTATACATGAAAAGGCTTATTTTCGGAATTCTACGGTGTGTTAGTTGTTCATGCCTTATATGGCGAGTACATGTTAAAATTCTGTGAAGTCTGTATTCTCATTACTCGTCTGCAAAGCGAAATCCCTCGAACACAAAGTCGTCTCCATTGCCTGAGGGATGGAAGTGAGCCCTCATGCAGCAAAAACAGCAAGCAGCGAAAGATGGCAGGACAACAGGAACTTTCAGCCTAAAATGCCCGAGCACCACCTCGCCATCTGCTTCTTACTTAAGCTATGTGACAGTTTGTTTGTGTGCTGGGCCTTCGTAAAAGACGCGGTGCTGCTGTTTGGATCCTTACCAGGCCGTCTGAAGAGCCCAACGATTCAAGCAAACGGCTTGGAATCCCGGGTGTTGTGTTATGCAAACAGGCGGATTAGCTAATGCTTCTGCTTCAACCGCTTCGTTGTTTTTAGCGATCATAGCCACACAGTCAATCTCTGAGCAGTAGACACACTCCTGAAATCGATTTACGCGTTGAAAAAAAATTCACATTTACACCTAAAACTGTGACCTGGCTTTAAGCTTATATAATTCATACAAGCATACTTCCATAATATGAAATCACTGCATTTCCCAGGAAAATTGCCTTGTACGCATACACGGCTTACATACTTATTTCACAGCTTTAGATCGAAATAATGCTCCAAGAAAACATTGCCAGTCCCTCAGAAGAGAAATTTATAGCGAGAATTATTTTACTTTCTCGAAAGTGTAATAATACCCTCGATCAGTAATGAACAGAATTTGCGATTCAGCATATTTGGTTTAATACCGATCTGTATTTTGCAATCGCTCGTTGTTGCTCCACGTCGGACTCGCTTGTCAAGTCAGTATCCGAGTTTATAAATAGAATCTAAGTAAAAAAAAGACCTGCAACAAGGAGTTTTAATGAACATAGACGCCCTATACTTAAGCCCTCCGGCAGTTACATCCAAACCGTAGTTTCAGAACACTATCTCAGCAATAGCCAAACCTTTTTCCCATGTGTTACTAATCCCAGTTGAAACACATAGATATGAACGCGATTGTCTTAGGGAAGCACGTGAGGCGTACCTCATTCATAAAGCCAAAACCATCGAGCCTCTGGGAATGAACAAACGTGACGAACTATAATCATTATGTAATCTTTACCTTTTTGTTCGGTTTATTTTTCTTAGCAGCCATACCACCGTACTACGTCATACCATGTAACTTTCGTTTTATTATTTTACAGTAGTATATATTCTGTATATTCGTGGTTTTCCCTGATACACCTGATGAAGATTGTTATTGCCGGAGGAAATATTGTATACCCGGCCTTTTTTACGTTGTTTGATCAGTTTTTGCAGTAGTCTTTTTTTACTTTAATTCTATTTTTATCTTTTTCGACTGATCACGATCTTGTTTCATCCAACGATGAGCTACATTGATCGTTCACGGTTCTTGCAGTGGTTTTTAAAGCCTTAGTTTGCATCCGAGTTTAATAAACTTGCTGCCATACGGCTCAAACAAATAAGTCTGTGCTCTCGTACACTCTGATAAACTCGAATTGTCGTCTTAAACTTTTGTTTGAAGGACAAGAAGAAAGAGAAGAACTATCCTCGGACTCTACAATCTCATCAGTCGAGTTTGGGACCATCTGCGCCCAAGTTTATGAGATTTTTTTTTGACAGAGTGTTCGGGACCATCTGTGCCCAGGATTTATAGATTTGCTCGGTTTCATAACAATCTGTTTATTGATCATAGGGACTTCTTGTGTCCGGGATTATACTTTTGAGTGTTGATCAATTCGTATGTTTTGTTTTAAACCCTTCAGCTTCGTGATATTTATTTATTATTCTATTTTAGTTGTTTGCGCTGTTAGGCGGGTGTTTTTTCGTTTTTTCCCTTTGCTCTTTGTTAGCTTTGTCTTTTTACAGATGTGTTCAAGTCTGAAATGCGGTCAGAATTTTTCGCCTCAATACCAGAGGATCTTCAGCCCACGGCGTTTTTGGTGAAAAGCACTGTTCTTGCTTCCAAAGCGGATGGCACTGTTCGTTCCTACCTTGGAGGTATTAAGAGATCGAAACGTTGGGCTTCCTCCAATCACGTCTACCGTTTTCCATCTAATCCGTTCCAGGTCGCAGTCTTCTTGCAGTGTCTGCTTAATGAAGCGTATTCTCCTTCTCCAGTTCTTAACGCGGTCTACAGCATTGACTGGGCGCTACAGTTGGCTGGCTTATCAAAAATCTCCAGTCATCCCCTGGTTGCTTCAACGGCCAGCGCCTCTCAAAGGATTTTGGGCAGGCCTAAGGTCAAAAAAGACCCTTTAACTCCTGAAATGTTGCGTTATACCTTATTGGTTACGATGGATTTTTTTGCTTTAGCGAGTAATGTCATATAAAAGCCTGTGAAGTTAGGTTTTTCCTATCTTATGTGTCCATTTTCCTAGAATATTCGAAGTGTAACCAGTTCCAAGACGGGGCGTGGATCGTTATCGCGATGACAGACTTGCCAACTTGTCCAGTCAAGGCCTTGGAGGACTACATCTCGGAGGCTCAAATCAATCTCTCCGAGGATTTACCGCCGTTCAGAGCCCTCGCTACTCCTCGGTCAAAAGAAAAAGTACGAGGCCAAGGGATTTGCCAAACAAGAGCTAGGAAACTCATTAAGGACGCCTTTAGAGATATAAGGGACGTTTCGAAGATTAGTGTTCATAGCCTTAGGGCTAGAGGAGCCACCTCTGCGGCTAATACGTACTGGTATCGCTGATACACTTTTCAAGTGACATGACCGTTGGGCGAGCGAGAACGCCAAGGATGGCTACGTTAAGGACGATTTTAATTCTCTCCTGTCAGTCACGAAGTCTTTAGGAATCTGATTTATACTTTTTTGTTATTTATTTATTTTTGTTTCTTAAACGTGCCCGGCAGGTCGGAAGGGTTCTATCCACAGGGCCGGGGTTTTCCCTCAGCCTTTTCCGCAGCGAGCGCAGTAAGGTTTTTTCATCCTGTGAATGCTCGTTGATTCCCTCCCAGGTTTAGATTTCTTTTTTGTTTTGTTTTATGGGCCTTTCTTTGTTTGCACCTTTGCAGTTGTTGAATTAGCTTACTCAGTAAACTCGTGCGGCCTCCAGTGAGCACGCGATAGCATATGGTGTGTCGTTATTGTTTTCACGCACGGGTATGGTGGTCTGTAGGGAATTTAGACGAGAGTCCGTATTTGTATCGACAGGTTTTTGAATTTTATTTCCTTTTTAAGGGGTTTAGTGTTTCATTATAAGTGACATTTACTCGATTTGATTGTCAGTCCTTGAAGTGGGCACGTTTTGGGATCATAGCTGACCTTGTTTGCTACCTACCTCAGAGTTTCTGTTTTGGTTTAAGGTAGAGTCTCGTGGCCTTAGTTGTCAAGCTTTCATTGGTCTTCTTGTGCCTGACATTATTAACCTGGCTTATAGGTTTGTTTATTCCACTTTGGTGATCACCAATTCGTTTAGGTCATTAGGAAGTGCTGTCGTAATTCTCATGTTCAGCAAGCCAGAACGTACCTACATTTAAGTTATTTAAGTTTCCAACATTTGGCGCAGTTGGTTTTGCTGTAGTTATGTACAGTTTGGGAGTTTATAGTTATGTTGTAGTTATGTTCAGTTGAGTTGCTGTTAAGTGGAATAATCAAGCCAGTTGCTTGAACACCCTACATATTTTGGTGGAGAACCCTCCTATTTTGCTGTGCATGGTTTGGTGAAAAACATGTCAGGAGTGTAAGATCCGCCCTGGAAATCTGTAATCTGTTTAGCAAAAGAACAAAGGGACTCTTTTAGTCTGGTCATATGTAAAACAAAATCATGACGACCCAACCTTGTATTTAAGTAATGTATAGGGTTGCAGTTGAATTTCCATTATTCTATGGCGACAAGAGAGAAGATCTACGCGAGTTTATTGATAATTATTGTCGCGCCGGTAAGTTAAATGGTTGGGATGTAGAGAAGTTAGCCTTTGGTCTTCTTCTGTTTCTCAAAAAACATGCCAGTCTGTGGTTTAAGACTTAAAAAGAGGCCGAAATTTTGTCATTTGAAGTGCTGTAGCAAAAATTAATGTCTCATTTTGAATCAAATGTAAATCGACAACAGTTTAGGCAAAAACTGGTTGAGCGCCCTCAATTGCCAGGGGAAACTGCTGCGGATTATTATTTTGATATCGTCTCTTTCCGCTTTCCGCTAAATTTACCCAAAAGTAAATGGGTCTATTGTTTTATACGAGGTCTAAGACCAGAAATTCGTGACCATGTTATATTGCAACTACCGCCTTTTTTGGAGTGTCCTTTGAATTTTGCAAACTGAAAGAGTTGATAACTCTTAGCCGTAAATCAAGTAGTGGTCATGAAGATAAGACTTTAAAGAATTACAGTCTAAGCCCTCAAAAGACGATATCAAATAAATTGTGAGGTAAAATTTAATGTGTGGTGTAAAAGTTCCAAAAATAATGGAAGTCATCCTATTAGTCGGAAATTTTGATCGTGCAATGGGGGGGTGGGGGGCGGTAGTATTTTTTGGTAAAAAGTCAAAATGGGGGCAGATTTAGAAACTCGAAACCCAAGTTCAGACGTCTGTGTCGGGAAAACAAAATGCTAACTGCTTTTCAGCAGGGAAAAATGGGCTCTCAGTTAGACTGGCTAGCGCCCCGGTCGTGTGTGGTAGTGAACTCGTGATGGGAGCGTTTGAAAATTCTACAAGTAATAGTCATTCTTCAGTGGAATCTAGTTCTGATAAATTGGGACAAAAATGTTACTAAAAGGAATGTTCAAGAGTTTAGTGATGTTGTGTCTAATCCATGTGAGCCTATTGTCTTGCCAATGTTGAAACCTCAAGCTTCTGTCACATGTCAACATGCGTGATCTACAGATTGCCAGCCCCAGAACGTCTCTAATGAGCATATTTTTCTTGAAGCTGTTAAGTTTCTTTCTCAGCTCATAACTAAATTTGATTGTGTAGTCGCTGGGTCATTGCCAAAGGAAGGCAAAAATGCTCATTCCCCAGATGTACCTATGTTTTCTCCTAAAGGTCAAGTGAATTGCGAGAAATGTATCTCAAGGAGTTAGTAAAACTGAAGAGACAAAAGGAAAAAAAAATGACACCTGAGTTTAAAAATGAAAATTTGGAAGTGAATGACGTAGGGGATAAATTTATTGTTTCTAAAAAGTGCCATGACTTATGTGACTCAAGTGGCCCTGAGCTAAGGTCCCATGTGACTGACAGTGTTTCTTCACCTGTCAGTTCCTGTAGACTTGATTCTATTTACCCTTTTGACGGTGACAATTTCAATATCTCTGTATTAATAGAATTTGTTAAATTTCATGCTATTATTGACACAGGAGCATCTGTAACAGCATTTGATACTAAAGCTTGGAACAAGTATCTTAGTCATACAGATTGTTGTTTAGATTCTCCTTCAACAAGTTGTTTAACGTCTGTAAGTGGCTCTCTATTGGTCATTCTTGGTAAAGTGTGCCTGAATTTTGTTATTAAGTCTGTTGTTCTTCCTTTTTAAACCTGTTATCAAAGATTTACCTCATGATGTTTTTTCAGGCAGAGATTTCTTTCAAAAATATTGTTCCAGAATTGATTTTGTAGAGAACTTTGTTCCCTCCCCGAGGACCCCCTCCAATTTCCTGACGGTTTTGATGTTCATCTGAATAGTGAAGTTAATGTTAATTGTCTTTCTTATGTGCATTAGTGAAGTAGTTGTTTACGGTAAATTAACTTCAATGCCGAAAGGTACAAGCGGTGAAACTAGTTACATTCTTGGTTTGCTAACGGCTAAGTATGATTTACCTCGCCGTTATTTAGTTTTTGGAGTGTCAGAGCTCGTAAAAGTTTCTAGTGATGCTACTATTTCTTTAAGGATGGTAACTTGTTAAAGTCTTTCATAAGGCTAAACTGGTAGATTTTCAGCAGATTGGAAATGACTTAGCAACATAGTTCTTCAGATGATCGGCAACAACCTAAAGATTATTCGGATTTTCCTCATTTGTCAGATAGTATTTCGAATGATGATGAAAAACTAAATTTCAAAAATTTGTTTGGTAAATATCGCGATGTTTTTGTTTTTCTTGGGGATCAGTTGGGTAGAACTTCCCTTGTTCAGCATGTCATAGATACTGTTGATGCTATGCCCATGAAATAAAGGTCGTATAGACCATCTCCAGGTGTTAATAAAAAAATTGACCATCAAGTGGACGAAATGTTTGAGAAAGGAATCATTCATGAGTCTGCCTCTCCCTAGAGCTCTCCAGTTGTTTTGGTCAAAAAGCAGGATGAATCATATAGATTTTGTCTTGATTTTCGTAAAGTTAATAAAGTCACTAAAGGAGATAGCTTTCCAATGCTTTTAGTTACTAAAGCGCTGTATTCTTCAGGTGGCACAATTATATTTTCGACGTTCTACCTAAAAAGCGGGTTCTGGCAAATAGAGATGAATCCGAACTCGCGTGAAAAGACTGCTTCTGCTACACATAAAGATGTTAATTAATTTTTAACCATGCCGTTTGGATTTTTGTTTGGACTGAAGCGTGTGTGGAGGCATTTGAAATGCTTAAGTATGCCTCGATTTCTGCACCTGTTTTAGCTTGTCTTGATTTAGGGGAACCATTTTTGTTGTTTGTTAATGCTAGCCCCACTGGTATTGGTTTTACGTTAGCATAAGTTCAAAATGAAAAGGAAGTAGTCATTGCTTACAATGGCTGTGGATTGAATCAGGCGGAGCAAAATTATAGTACCACTGAGAGAGATGCACCCGCACCAGTTGAGGGAATTAAGAAATTTCAGCCTTATTTACACAATGGCAAGTTTACTGTTGTAACTGATCATAGTTTGCTTCGTTGGTTAATGAAAGTTCAAAATGCTTCTTGCAAAGATGGGCCTTTCTTTAGCAACAGTTTGACTTTGATATAGTTCATCGCCCTGGTAGAATTCATGGTAATGCTGGTTGTTTGTCTAGGCGTCCATATGATTCTTGCGAAAAAAATGAGTTAGCTCAAGAGGGAAGATCGTCAAATGTCCCAAACTCGACAAATGTAGAGACGGTGGAAGTGCTGGTTGGTGGAAAACAGTAGACAACATCACATAACGTCGTAACCACTCTAACTCGGACAACAGAGACAACACCTTCGCCAACCATGCTAGATACAAAATAGGAGACTCGACAAGGAAGCTCAGACTCACATAGTTAGCAAGCCAAATAAAAGGGTCATGAAAAGCTGTTTAAACTGTTTAAAATTAGAGGCCCCTGAGATGGCAAAAAGAAAACCTCTGCTTAGTCTGCCAATTAAGCAGCTCGTTTCATTTTTGTAAAGAAGTACAAAAGCCTTGCTATGGAAGGGGGCCAGGATGATTATCTTTTTTGGATGAATGCCCAAAATATATGTTTTTCAGCTTCTTAAACTAAACAAATATTGTTTGGGGGTTGAACTGGATCCTGCGCACCAGCTGATAAAAAAGCTCAAATGGATCATTTGTGGGTCTACACGCTGTATCCCACTTCATGCCGCAACGGTTACAGAATGTGATGAAAAAAAACAAAACAAAACAAAACAAAAAGGGCATACCAGTTACTGAAATTCTGAATACTTGTACTTGATAGAGAAATAAACATCTTCTAGCAATTTCATGTAAAAATAAAGTTTTGATCAAAAGTTACTCGGCATGAAATTAGAGGAATGAACTTTTGGTACACCCTGTACTCCGGTTTGTAGCCAGGGCGTTTGAGAAAGCTGTTAATAACGCCTTTTTGGAGGAGCCTGTAGAGGAGAATCTAAGCACCACTCAATCTGCCTATCTTGAAAGTGGAAATTCCACTAATGCACTGTTATCGACCCAGCAATTCATCAACTGACACTTAGATAATCCAGACTGTGAGGCAGTAGGAGTTTTGGCCATAGATTTTAGCAAAGCGTTCGACTCAGTAAGGCACGAGCTACTATCTAATAAACTAAAGTTGCTGCCACTGAATGCCTATATCATCACCTGGTATCACAGTTTCCTAAGTAATAGAGAACAACGTATAGTACACGACAACCACTTTCACGAGTGCAAAGGAATAAGTAAGGGGACAACGCAGGATATTGTGAGAAACCCCTATCTATTCAGCGTGTTTCTGAATGACCTTGAAATCAATCAAGGTTCCACTCCCATCCTTTGTAAGCATACAGGTGATTCTGGTATCGTCGCACCAGTGTGGAAAGGGGTAAGAGATACGTCAAGTGGGTTAGTGGAGAAGTTTTTGACCTGTTGGAACTGTAATTCTATGAGGTGTAACCTTAACAAGTGTAAAGAACTTGTCAGCAAAAAGAAAGGGAACTCGACATCCTATCCTGTTGTATGCAATACACCACAACATGCCACTCTTAAAATATTAGGTTTGACCTTTCAGAATGACTGTACGTTCTCTGACAATGCAAAAGCTAAACTGTGCAAGGCCAACAAATGTCTACACGTTTTAAGACTATGTAGAAAAGAGCGTTACAGCCAGGCAAACTGATTACCTTTTCTACAACATCGTCCTCCCTAACTTAACTTACGGGTTATCTCTTTATGGTGCCTCCGGCACGGATCTTAATATTTGTCAGCAATTTTAGACCGATGCCATAACTTACGTCTTATATTCGCGCCGTAAAATATTAGATGTCCACTGCACAAACAGAATAAAATGATTTTGAAAAAAAGTTAAACAGTGTGATAACCACCCCCACAAGGTCTGCTTTACACAAGAGAAGATTGATTTAAAATACGACCTGAGACACAAAGGCTGCCATAGGCCCAAGATAAACACGGAAAGTTTTAAGAATACGTTTGTAAATAGATTACTTTTTAAATACGACCATTTATGATGATTCTATGTATAGAGATACGTACATTTTTTTACATTTTAAATCTTTTTATACTTTCCTTGATATGTATATGATTTTTAACATTTTAAACCTCTTTATACTTTTAAATCTTTTTATACTGCATTGTTCTATTGTATTCATCTGAACTTTCTAATGCCGGTATGTATTTTTATCTCATGAACAATAAAGACACAGGGTAGCTAAATTTTTTTGTAAGGTCGTTGCAGAGGTTTGTAAAATATTTCAAATTCAAAAGGTCAATACTTCTAGTTATCACCCGCAAACCGATAGTCTTGTAGAAAGATTTAGTTCTAGCTTGTGTCAGTCTTTGTCATACATACATACATAAAACTTTATTTAAACTCGAATTTTAGAGTAGCTAACAAGCTAATATCTTCGAGCTGACACTAAATAAAAACTATATAGAAAATATATGTCGATGCACGTTTCCAAAAACCAGAAAGATAGGAATAAATTCATACCCCTCATTTTGTTCGCGCATAGGACCTCTGTTTAGAAGTAATTGGGCACTCCCCTTTTTTACGTTCTCTATGGGCGATATCCTCGTTTACCCATGGACGTTCAGTATTTGACTCCTGCGGTTAAACGATTCGGGAACTTCGGTCCTTGATCATCGTAAACGTGTTGTCGAAAAGGACGAGTTGGCGCAGCGCAAAATTTAGCAAGAGGAAATTTACAACGTGCAAAGCAAAAAATGAAGGATTATGATAATCGAAGGGCAAAATAACCTGTTTTCGAAGTTGTTCAACGTGTTTGGGTCTATACCCCAAGAACTAGAACAATTTTCCACCAATTGTGATAAATGGCAAGGAACTATCAGTATCAAACAGTGTAAAAATCTTAGGAGTCACTATTAGCTCAGATTTAAAATGGAACGAACACATCTCAGAGTGCATTAAAAAAGCGAACAAGCGCCTTTATTTTATTGTTCTCCTAAAGCGCGCCAACGTTCCACTGAGCGACATTGTAAATTTTTACTGCACCGTGATAAGACCTGTTTTAGAGTACTGTGCGCCAGTTTTCCATCATGCGCTTCCACAGTATCTTAGTGACGACATCGAACGAGTGCAAAAGAGAGCGCTCTCCATCATTTGTCCTTATGCGTCGTATTCAGAATGTTTGGTCAGGTTCGATTTAGTAACCTTGCACGCTAGACGCGTGTCTCTGTGTAGCAAGCTTTTCGAGTCTGTCACCGTCATGCCCGGATCACAAACTTGTGCCTGTCTTACCTCCTAAGAGAGAACACAGACATAATCTAAGACAGTCCAGGGCTTATGCCATGCCCCGCACACATACAAATCGTTTTAAGAACACTTTTATTCCAAGTATGTGTACATAATTTTTTGGACTAGTTTGTACCTAGTTATATAGAGAGAGTTTTTCGCATTCTTATAGAAAGGTTTTTTGTTATAATTTCAATTAGTATTTATAATTTTGGAATTTATTTAATCTTAGTTTTAAGTATTTGTAACGCAATTCAGTCTTCGGACTGCCATGTTCGATATTTTAATAAACTATCTATCTAAACTATCTATCTAGAAAAGGGTTATTCAAAAAGTTGATGCATAACTGGTTGGGTCCATACAGAGTTGTGGAGAAAATGTCACCAGTTAGTTTTAAGCTGCGCACGATTACCTATAAAAAAGTTGCTTTTTCCTGCCGCGCAAATCGTATGAAGCCGTTTGTCGGTCCTAATTTGAGGCAAATTGACCCTCCTCCCTTTGATGACCCTGCCGAGCCACATCTAGGTGAGTCTGATATTCCAAAAGATTGTTTTGAGCCAAACAATTCTTCTGAAGCGAGCCTTAAAGACATTGGTTTAAGTCCAACTTGCAGTGAGACAACGTTGCCCCCACAATCTCTCGAAGAGAAAGAAAAAAACGAGGAATCGGATTTCTCAGATGGATAGATAACCAAATTTTCTTAGCTATAAATCTACGCTCGCGAGCACTTCCCGTGTGCCTTGAGCCCCGCTAAAAAGATTACATTTTAATAAGCTTACCCATTTTTGGCCATGGCGGGAACTTTGCTCGTCGAGCTTCAGAAAAGGTCGTTAATTTTTTCTCACAGGAAGGAAGCAAAACAAAACGAAAGTCGTCTCTGTGATCTAAAGTCAATGCTATGGACATCAGCAAAGACTCTCCTTCGAAACTATGTGGTTTGAAAGGATAAAAAACCAAACAAACTCACTTTCTCGAGACACCACCAAAATGCTGGAACTCGACACTGCGACCTCAGGTGGACTTGAAGATGAATATATAAATTATTTTCAGAACGGCTGTCGTGACTTTGGGTTGACGTCTTCTTGGTCGCCGTCCAGGTTTGCTTAAGGTCGCTATTATCCACTTTCGGACGAAATCAAGTTGATTGACCGATACCCTCACTGGGATTATCGTAGAGTTAAAGAGGTTACTCGCACAAGACTTCACCATAACAATATTAACAGGGACAAAGGAATTGAGATTCCTGAAGCGTGGATGCCTATACGATCAGACAACACAGCAGTCGATCGCTACTTCAGCGGACCGCTGAGGGAACATTTTCCTCCTCTTATAATGCCAATAATAATTTGGATCGAGACCCGCCAACCATCAGCGAGGTTCGTGCTTTACGAATCACTGACAACCAAGGTGGTAGAAATAGTCCTACTCAGTAAATCGACACTACCGCCTGATGAAGACGTGCAATGCGCGGTTTATTCGCCGCGATCAATATCTAAGTGACAATCGTGAGACAAACGATAAACAATATACACTTAACATGAGATCCCGAGGGAAACAGTTAGTTTTGTTTCCCCGAGAGTCCTGATGTTTCCCGATACGAAGTCCAGGGAATCATCAGGACTCGAGGGGAAACAATACTAACTGGTTTCCCGAGGGACCTGACATTAAGTGTTTTGTTATATTTCTAGACTTTCACTTCAACAGCAACAAAAGAATAACCGGAGCGTACCAAAACAGTCGACTCGGTACTTATAACAACACAAATTTAATTCTTAAAACCACTGAATGAATGATTTACAAAGTACTTTCATTATATCATCTGCATCTTTTTTCTCCACTAGTTACTGTTTCTCTTCTGGGATGACTTAAAAATCGTTGCTTTTTAGCTTGAGGCTTCGTGTTTCTGTTCAAGTTGTTGTGTTCATTCACGAGAAAGAAAACTGGCAGTGTTTTTCCCGCCTTCTGTCACACCACTTTCCACCCTGCTTTGATCACGTGCTGTAATGTAGCCCGAGCGGGGTACATTGCTTAATGTACCGCGATCGGGATACATTTGATTTTAGTCAAGGCCACGTGACCAAAAGCCAACCAATGGCAGTCCCTGTTTAGTTGAGTGAAAGTCTAGGAATATAACAAAACACTTTATAGACATTAAAAACGATGAACAATATCTTTCATGGCATTGTACTACTCTAAATTTAACTAAAATTTCATACCACGTCTCCTTTGATCGTTATAGCATGCTTTTTGTATCCTGTCAGCTCGTAATTAAAGTGATAACCATATAGAGTAAAGTTGAACACTGGTCCAGTCCACGAAAATTTCACTGAAAATGTGCTATTTCCT
>BOPM01000439.1:54818-65354 GCA_022179025.1 Porites australiensis | reverse complement strand
TTTTTTTCCTTTCGTTTCCCCCCCTGGGGAATTTTATGGAAAAATTTTAAAATTTTTCAAAACCCCCCCCCTTCCCCCCCTTCCCCCCCCCCCCCCCCCACGGGGTTTACATTGATAGGTGCATTATCCTCACTGAGCGTGAGAACAGAAGTTTCTGATTGGCTGATGTATCATGCGTGTGTCATCTCAAATTTCTAAATCATCTGATGCTAGTACTGCTGAATTTATTTACAATTCGTAACCGGCTTTAGTTTTTCAAAAATATTATTGTTCTATATTCTATCAACCTTTCGTAATCTGTCGAATAACACTACGAAAAATAGATTGTTAATTACTTCAGTAAAAATTGACATATTTACGAAAAGCTTAGAGGTAACTGTTCACAACTTTTAGCACTTTTTGAGCACTATTTTGAGATTTTGAGCACTTTTTGAGCACTTTTTAGCCATTTTTGCCAGCACTTTTTTAGGATTTTACGAGCGCAATCGGGAAAGGCCTACCCTCAACACATACTAATCAAATCCTTCTTTCCTAGAAATCGGCTTAAGCTATCCCCATGATCTCTCACACACGTTTTTAAAAAAATTGAAACTAGTGTACTTACCCGGATCATTACTTAAAAACTTTGCTTAATACCCGATCGACCTCCTTTGGTGGAAATTTATGAAAAAATACCACTACCACTACCACTACTACTACTACTAATAATAATAAAAATAATAGTAAAAATAATATTAATATTCGTCTCATTTCTTTTGACGCTGTCTCTCGAATGCCAGCACGATTCTGTTCAGAGAGAAGAATCTTCCTCCCTCCAATATTCGAGGAAATATGGCATCGTCTTATTGCCTGACAGTTTTTTTTTTTAATTAACCCCGAAATCAATAAGAACGTACATATAACAATCAAAACCGTGAAAACGCGTTTTTTGCAATTGACAAGGGACATTCACTTTCAAGTGACCTCGATCATCCAAGACCCTGCGTTGTCTCCCAGGACGTTCGATAAAATTGATGTGAAGGCACTGGGTCGCGCAATTTCACCTCTAAGTGTTATATTTTGAGTCATCCCATGCTCCCAGAAACTCGCCGAAGGAAAGAAAAAACTCTTTAATAATTCGTGGCCATAGGTTAGTAAGGCCACTAGCCCACACGGATAAGAAGTTATATGTTGTTGCATATTGTAACTTCCAATAAAGTTTTATCATAAATAGCATTGAAATTAATCCAACGAATAAGTAACCATATACACTGAGGATTTATAACAGTTTCTTTTCAGCTTATTGCTTGCATTGTTTCACTTGCAGAACTGTTTAACAACTTTTACTTTAATTTATGAATTTATTCTAGATGCTAAAAAAAATATGCCTAGCGGTTGTTTACATTTTAATTTGTTCAACTTACGCATTACATTTTCATGATTCTGCTAAAGTTACTACTACTCTTAGCTTTAACTTCGGATGGCTCAAAAACAAGTACCTGCAAGACCTCAGTTTTTATCAATTAATTGCAATCACCATGTTAAGAATCATAAGAATTTTTAACAGATTTTTAGGTTCAAGCGGATTCAGGTTGTACTCAGGTACTTTGTCGCAAAGGTTAAGAAGGCTGTCTCAGTAAAAACCGCCCACTCAATTTCCCTTGAAAAATAATTTTGCCCGAAACTCTGGCAAGTGAAAGGCTTTATCGAGACTATAGCTAAAATAGGTTTCCTTTGACTCACAATAATATTTCTGGTCGCGCTGGGGGGGGACTGAGTATTTTGTACCTCCATGACCAGTTTGCAAGTCTTGAAAATGAGGCATTTTTTGCAGCGCTGTAAAATGTTTAATTTGCAACATCTGCCAATGCATTTTATACCTATTTATTGTTAAGCACCACTAGTTTTTCCTGAAAGTAATAGTTGTTCGCTAAATTTATCGAAAAAAAAAAGAAAGCGAGCGGCAAAATCTGACCTCAACTGATGGCCTTGGAGCGAAAGGCCAAAAATGACTTTGGGACCTATTTGAAGCTCTAGACAGAATAGACGAAAAGATAGATCATCTGTTATTAATAATATACAAAAACTCATGCACAATTTCAGTATTTTAAAAGTTTTAACCGTTTGCATCAACGGATATGCGAGCTAATGCGATGTTTTCCGCTCTAGCGTAACGGGCCTATCTCAAGCAGATTTTGTCAAAAGTACGGCTTACCTAGTTCATTACTGGCACCGACTCGCAAGTTGAGCCATACTCTGCTGGTATGTGGCCATATTTGAATCCCATGCCAACAGGCCAAAGCTCAAAAGAGGTGAAACTGTGTCACATTTCGAGCTTAATAGCTCGGTGAAACAACTGTCCGAGCTGAGAGTTTGTCGAGAAACAGAAACTGAACTAATCAGGTTTAATTTTGGGTCAGAAAATTGAGATTTAAGAGCTACAACCTCGAATAAACCCTCTATTCAGCCGGCTTTACAAGGCATGGCAGGACGCACTGTAAGTACCGCAAAGGAATGCTAGTACATTGTAATAGCATTCCTAACATACCTTCAACCAAGACGCACTGGCTTTTCTTTCCCCAGACACCAGTGAGGCCTCATAATCTATTATTGGCTGCGGTCACATCTGGGCTACACCGTCTTAACTATAGTTAGCTATTTCGGTAATGTGACCGCTTCTCTGTTCGCTCTAACTATAATTAGAAAATTTACGCCTCGGTGATCCAAAACAATACAGACTAACTAAAGTTATACCCAAGCAGGGTTCGTGGGTTACTCTCAAGTTTACAAACAAACAACCAATCAGAATGTGACACTTCTTTTCGCACGTGCGAGATGAGCAAATATAAATATGCAAAATAAAAACCAAGCGTGAAGCGAGGGGGAAACCAAAAACAACAAACAAAAAAATTACATAGGCAAACTAGAACTAACTGTTGTTACCTGCGTGGTGAGGTAAGCCGTACTTTTGACAAAATCTGCACGAGATAGATCCGTTAAGTTGGAGCTGAAAATATTGATAAGCTCGCATATGCCTTGACGCAAACTGTCATAACTTTTAAAATACTGAAATTGTACATTAGCTTTTGTATATTCTTAGTAATAGATTATCGATCTTTTCGTCTATTTTGTCTAGACCTTTCAACTAGGTCCCAAACGTCAGAATTTAGCTTTTAAATCAGGGTCACATTTCGTATTTCCCTCCAAGACAATTAGTTGACGTCATATTTTGCCGCTTAATTTTGTCTTTTCAGCTGAATTTAATGAATAACTATAATTACTTTCAGGAAAAACTAGTGGTGATTACCAATAAATAGGTATAAAATACATTGGCAGATGGTGCAAAATCAAACATTTTACAGTGCTGCAAGAAATTCCCAATTTTCGATTTTCTAGAGGTGCAAAGTGGCCGTGACAGGACAAAATACTCAGCGCGGGCAGAAAAATTATTGGGAATCAAAGTAAACCTATTTTAGTTATAGCCTCGATAAGGCCTTTCACTTGCCAGAGTTTCAGGCAAAATCATTTTTCACGCGAAATTGAGTGAGCTGTTTTTACTGAGACAGCCTCTTAAGATGTATCGGTGTAGCTCTTTGGAAGAGAGCTACATTATCTTTATTGTTTTGAAATGATGGATATGTGACTTTCATATATTTGAACGACTGCTTGAATTGAGAGACAAACTTATCTCCGGAATAATTAATCCTACTGATGATTAGAAATAAACAATGATTAATAAGTCTCAAATTATTTTAAATATTTAATTTACAAGGAATCAATGAGTAATTTCAAGTAGCTTTTGCAATACTGTAATACTTTGTTATGGTCATGCAAATAAAGCTTATTGTTGTTGTTGTTGTTGGATGAAAAAATAAATGCAAAGAAGATCATCATAGTTAAATACGTAACTATATCCAGTTGCAAAAAAAAGCGTGAAAAAACTCAGGCTTGACGGGATTCGAATCCTGACCTCTGCGATACACCTTCATTAACAATTAAATATTCTGGATCAGTATTTTTAGTATGCTTGGAAAATTCTATGCTTGTGATTGTTTATCGCATTCCAGGTAAAATTTAGCAGTGAATTGAATTTGTTGTTTGATACCGTTATTACGAGGCGATTAAGGGCTTCTTGTAGTGTAGATCTACATGAGTAAGAGTGCGTAAAAAATGCTGCAAACTATAATGTGAACCACCTTAAAGCTGTAAATAATCATTTACTATTTAAGAAACGTGTTAAGTTTTGTCGTTGATACCTTCTGCCGTTGCCTTCCCAAGTTGTTCTTTTCCTTCCAACCACGTATAATTGTATTTGGGAGTAACCTGAAAGAAAACCAATATGTTGTTTTTTAAATTATTTATTTCACTACGCAGTCCGAAACAACTTCATTTATTTTATATCTATATATATACACCCGTTTTCAAAAAGGTTTCCATATAGAGAGATGTATAGATAAATATATACCATGGATAATACAAAGACTGGATAGGAAAATTATGTCAAGGGGGCTGATTTCTTATCGCCGATTGGTTGGTTCGTGCTCCAAGATGGCGTTGGATGGTTCCATCATCGTGGAGATTTGTGACGAAACGATGGCGAAAATGTGGCGCAAACCAGTCGAAATGTAGGGTTTCTTTGCCTGCATGTTGTTCTTTTTCGGATTTTGTAGTTGTACTTTAATTTTTGGTGGGTGTTTTTTCCTTCGTTTGTTGTCTTACGGCGATGGCGATCCTTCAAAGCCACACTTGAACCTTCAAGGTAAGCACTTCTTGCTGTTGTTTTGTGTTATTTGTCCTTGTCTTTGAGAAAATTGCGTCCCAGAAATTGACCTTACCAGAGCCATATTTAGTACACTTGGCCACTGTTTTGGGTCGCCTTTGTTATGAAGGTTTCTTCTTGTTTTGTGTTCTTAACTACGATTGACAGATGTTTCAAGAATGGAATTGCGGCATAGGCATAGTTACAGACTGAATCCTGTTGTTTGTCAGCCATAAATGACATTTGAAAATGGCTGAAACTGACTACGCTCGGAGCTGGCGCCGAGCAAGGGTACGCACACGGTGTGTAAAGTTCCGATCGATCGACAAGTTTGTGTTGAGAACTGTTCCGCTCAAGTAATATCCTAGATTAACCCTGCTATATTGTTCGTAAAGTAGTATCTTAATTTCGCTTATCTTTTAATGTTGAAATAAAACTACTATATCACTTATCCAGTGAATACAATCGCCTCACGTCGCTCCTCGCAGCTTGTATTCGAAGGCACTGAAGAGACTCGAATAAATTTTGTACTTTTCCCTTACATAAACTATAAATAATTCTTGCATCAATGGGAAAACACCTATTGAAATTTTTGTCCTCCGTTTAGGCTCCTAAGTGTTGTTGTTATTTTTTAAACAGTGTTTTACATTTTTTTTGTTTTTCTTTCTAGTAGGATTTGCCAAACACACATAGTCAATGAAGACAGTAAAACTGTGGTCAAGTACTCTTTTGAGAGGGCACAAATCAATCAATCTTTCTGTATTAAACAGAGACAAAGCTGCTTTTGTCATGCATGATAGCCAGAAGGTGGTGTCTAAATCATTTATGATAAGAAACTTTATTGATCACTTGAGGGTCAATGCTTGTATTAGCTACAGAATCATGTGTTTAAGTTGGTTAGTGTTCGTCCCTGAAACGGTCTGTATCTGAATCACATTGTTTTTCAAACCAAAGATGGACTTGATTAGCACTATTATTGTATTCGGTTTTTTAGAGATCCAAAGCAACAATGTACCTGTACATGATAAACCTTACCAAGGTATATTCTAAATCAAATTAATAAAACATCTACCTGTACTTGTTTGGGGTATACATTTTGTTTTCTACAACATGATAGTGTGACCAGACAGTCATATTTTTTCAATCGCTCATCCACTTATCTCAGACTAAACAAAAACCCCATAACCCCTGATGTTACTGTTTTTTTTTTTTTTTTTTCATACATATAAGCAGCTTCTATTTTTCGTTGGGAACAGAGTTTATCTTTATTTCAGTGGTCATGAGAGGTGATTTACAGTATTCCCTATCCATATCATTAACACTACCAAAAACTTAAACTTTCTTTCATCCTGAAAAAAGGTCAGTATTTCAAAGATAATACATTTCTAGGTTTTATTAAGCCTTACGGAAGAAAGGTGTTTCCTAATGAAAAAGAAGTGAAGGTTCTACTATTAACCAGGAGAGTTTGTTTCCCAGTTGTATTCTAGTAGTTAACAATTAACCGTTTTACATAACATTTTTAAAAGCGTTGCAGTTCGCTTTTTCAAAGACCTGACCGAAAAGTACCTTGGGTCACTGTACATTTATACCTGAAAATGACAAAACAACTTGCTTCACAGTGAAAATTGATTTGAAAAAGTTTAGAAACGGCGTTTCCGCGGTGGTCCGCAAGCAAATTTCCTTTCTATGCTGCGAGCTTGTCCCCACTTCTTTATATTTCTCAAATATGATTTCTTGTCACTGGTTGTCCGTAAATAAAATTGAAGGGAAAATTAAACGCTTGTTTGAGCTGGGTACTTTTACCGCTAATAAAATCACTTTGTCAAGGGTTGTTAACTTGTAAAATTTGACACTCGCTGAGCTTGTCGATAAAAGCAGAAAAGCAGAAAAGAAATCCAGTTTTCTTGTGGTTTGAAGAAAATTAGGCTGTGCCTTTTTTATAGGTGTTTTGTAGCTGTATACATGTAAGTTTTCGCATACTTTTTATGTAGTAAGGCTTTCCGTTTGGTGCATAAAATTATCGGGCGCTGGAGTCATTCGTCGCTCTCACAAGTTTCATAATCATTTACTCTGTCTTTTGCCTCTACCGGTTCTGTACCTTCTACCTTCTGTGGCCTTCTGTGTCTTCTCCAAGAGCAAGTCCTCTTCATCCTTTACTTCAAAACATGGCCAATATGTATAGTGAAATATGCGACGAAACATAAGACGCGCAAAACGTCGAATGAGGTTGAATGGCTCTCGATAATGTGACGTCACATTTTTCCACTATGTTGGAAACGACCGCGTCAGCCATTTTCCTATCCAGTCTTTCTATTATCCATGTATATAGTTTTGTTTTCTTGCATGTGCGCACGTGTGCACTTTTCATTTGCTATTGTCCAACTTGTGAAAAAACTCGGTTCAACGATAATTTTTTTCTTCGTCGGGTTCTTTGTTCCAATTTGAAAAGAACATGTCGTTTGAGTTTATTTAGAAAAAAGCATCCGCCCTGCAATACAAATTTGCAATGGCGAATTACATGACTGATTTTGAGAATGCGGAAAACAGCCCGCGAAGCAGCCGAATTATGCGGCGTCACCGAATTGATAGCGGGGCTCCCGCGCGCGCGAAGCGCGCGTGTGACAGAGCCCCATACTCATGGAATATGGTCAACCTCTTTTCGGTTGGTTGTCACTTGATTGAACGAGCGTACGTACGTACGTACGCGTCTACAGATTGTACGGGTAGGGTAGGGGAGACTATCAAAAGGAAGGGAGGGGTGTCTCAGGCGTGTCTTGGCAAGTCCTCATCTTTTATATAGGACATTCACAATATGGTCAATTGAAAGCTGTCAAAACAGGATAGCCACTGACCAGTATCCCATGACCGTATCGCGGGATCATCTGTCAACTCATCGAGGTGACGTGATTTATTTGGCAGCTGTCCGCTGACCAGTTAATTGTTTTACTGGATCTCATACCTTTTAGCTAGTTTGGGATCGGAGCACAGGAAAACTGATACACATATTGACATCAATGTTGTGATCAATCGACAGCTGTCAAAACAAGGTATCCGCTGACAATCCCAAAGTCCAATCCCAGTTTCTCTATAGCCTGTGCTACACTGTATCTAGCATCAATTTTGTTTGCCTTGTTCATATTCCTTATGCACTGAATAACAGTAATTTATCAAGTCCTAAAAAAACGTTTTCTTAGGACCTACATCTGTATGAGAGTGAATCCTCACTTTTTTCTCTAAATTCAAACAATTTTGTACAGATACCCATTGACTAATAGTTATTAGGACAATGCTAGTAATAATAACTTAAGGAATACAAAAACCTTTTTTCAGTCAACAGATTCGGTTACTATTCTTGGATAATCTTACTAATACGGTTTCTTTCTTATCAACTGTTTGCTGTAATAAGACCTACAGTGTACATGTGCTTTTTATCAGATTGAAAACAATAATACTATTACTTAATTGAAACAGCATGTCAATGTTCACAGATTGGTACGTTTAACGATGCTAGTGTCCTGTTTGATTTCTCTAGCAGTACTTTTTAATTTTTTTTTTTTTTTTTATGGTCCCCTCAGTGTCTGTATTAACAGAGTTTCACCGATTGATTAAAAGTAATATATGTCAAACAGTCATACAGACTTCTTGTGAAAGTAGAACAGTATCATGGAAATTAACAACAAAAACAGACTGTGATGGACAAGAACTCAGATGCTGTCAATACAGTGTAGATTATATATTTTGTACCCTAACCCTCATTCCTGAATTAATGGTGGAGAAAAATTGCCTGTCCCAGCAACAGTGCAAGTTACTTAATGATTGTTGGATAAGGCAGCTAGAAGGCATGTTATTATATTTCGCTTAGTTTTGCCAATTACATGTACAGTACTTGTTATTATGAAACTTTGCCTTAGAGAAGAAATTAACTCTAAGCAATATTAAATCAAGCTTCATGAAGAACAAACAAATAATGATTATGTCTCTCCGGCTTTCTTATTTGAACATAGGATAAGAGCGCTATAGAAATAAAGTTATTATTATTTCAGTTATACCAGTGAAGTCTATTCTAGTTTTTGTTAATTTGGCCTATCTGTTTCCAGATCTGTAGCTGTTGTTGCATTAAATGATCCTCAGCGTGCAAAGAAATTAGTGTCTGATAGGCCAGGGCTAGTGGATTTTGCCATCGGGCTAGTGATTTTTGTTCTTAACTTGCCCGACAGGCAAGTGCTTGTAATCAATCCTGCTAATCAATAAGGGTTAGGGGGCTAGTTGAAATGACTTGTGGGCTACAGTACATGCTAGCTACAGCTTTCCCGAATGGCAGGCTGTAAAACTGACTTTCTTTGCACCCTGGATCCTTTAGTGGTTTACTAGGCAGTTATTACTGTACCAACAACTTGTGACCTTTGTTTTGTACAAATGAATTGGGCTAATAGTTGTATTATAGTAGGAAAGAAAATAAACTATCTCTTCCTTTAGAAATCTTTATTTAACCTTTAGTTAGTGATTTCATTAGACAATTTTAGAATACACTTTTGTAGTACTGTTTTAATTTTTAACAAACAATCATATGTGAATATGGTGAGTTTTAAAGAAAATTCCCAAGACGTACATGTACGTTGTTTAGACAACTCCAGATATAAGTGATGTCATTTTTAAGGGGTTTTTCAGCTGGCCTTCAAGGGTGTTTTTGAAAACTTGCTTTTATTTTCAAATTTTTATTTTATTTGTAATTAAAAACAGGTTAAAATTCCATTAAAAATAGGTTAAAACACCTTTAAAAACAGGTTAAAACACCATTAAAAGCAGGTTAAAACACCTTTAAAAACAAGTTAAAACACCATTAAAAACAGGTTAAAACACGATTAAAAGCAGGTTAAAACACGTTCAAAAACAGATTAAAACATCATTAAAAACAGGCTAAGACACCATTGAAAACAGGGTTAGACAACATTTAAAGACAGGTTAAAACACCATTGAAAACAGGGTTAGACGACATTTAAAGGCAGGTTAAAACACCATTCAAAACAGTTTAAAACACCATTTAAAGCAGCTTAAAACACCTTTAAAAACAGATTAAAACACCATTAAAAGCAGGTTAAAACACTTTTAAAAACAGGTTAAAACACTATTAAAAAGAGATTAAAACACCATAAAAAATAGAATTTGGTACCTGTTTGAAATGAAGTTCTCAAATACAATTACAACAGGTTTAAAAATATATCAAAAATATGTTAAAAATATTGCTTGGTTTGGTACGGCGCTATTGGTTTGTTAAAGCGCTATGAATAATTAGTATTAATAGCGCTATATAAATGAATTAGAGCTGTCATTTTGGTTAAAAAAGTGACTTTTTTCGAGGAATTTTGCTGTCTAAACAGTTCAAGTATTAGAAAAAGTATTACTTTAATGTTTATGAGTTCCTCTAGGAGTAAATTCAAAGTTTTGTATCAAAACACGGTAAGAGATGTTTCTGTTGGTTTCCGTCCGCCATGTTGGAGCTCATCCGGATGAGCTCCAGCATGGCGTCTCCACACAAAGCTCTATAAATTTGGGTAAAATATTTCCTCGGATATCTCGGATATATATTATATTGAGAAACTGGAACAAAGAAACTGAAGAAGAGAGAATTTATCGTTGAACCGAGTTTTTTCACAAGTTGGACAATAAGACGTGAAAATGCGCACGGGCGCACGTGCAACAAAACAAAACTATATATCTATCTATATATCTCTCTATATGAAAAGCTTTTTGAAAACGGGTGTGTATATGTATATATATATATATATATATATATATAT
>BOPM01000439.1:26108-46108 GCA_022179025.1 Porites australiensis | reverse complement strand
TGAACTTGAGCCTGCTAGAGAAGTAGCAAGATCGCAAGGTAAAAGCGATACGAAAAAAATTGGAATCGACATAACCAACCCCCTTATAGGTATGGTTAATTAAGAGTATGGAAAGAATAACGGAGAAGCCGACAGAGCATCCCAAGAAAAATGCTTACTTTACCCTTGATACACACTTGGCTGAAATGTGCTGTAGCAGCGGGCACCGAATAAAAACTATCATAGGAAAACTGGTTTAGAGGAAAATCTTACCCGGTAAGTAAATTGCTCGCCATGCATCACCTCTGGAATAATAAAGTGAGTTTTTTTCTAAAAGAAAAAGTGACAGTAAAGATCAAAGGAAAGGAAGGGCTGAGGGAGCTTTGCGAAGACCTAAAGGCTTGCTTCTTAAAGCAATCTTAACTTGATGTTGTGCAGTATTTCACAATGACGATAAATCGTTAAATCAACGGGTCCTAAAACAGCGCCGTGTGGAACGCCACTAGCTTCCTTCCGAACCTAATAATAATAATAATAATAATAATAAAATGAGGATGGGGAAGTCAACTCCAACGGCTTAATGTTCCCGCCTAACGATGCAATCAGTGCAACAGTGAATGCATTTTTAAAATGTCTCTAGTTTTGACCCGGGGAGCTAACCTGGGTTGCCAGCACTCTACGCGTGTAGAGGTATTCCTTCATGAAAAGGAGTAAACCAATAACTACTCTCGATCAGAGATCTGTTGGAGGCTACATTTTTACGCTGTTTAGACTAGGTTTATTTCAGATACTGATTTTATTTCAACAGCAAAAGAAAACTTATTTTAGATACTTACAGTTTCGTTCACTACCATTTTTCGATTGCCAACTTGATAAGAAAACTGATACCCCGTCAGTCTCCTGTTAAATATTGGTTCATCCCAAGAAATGTTTACATCAAAGCTATTCCCTTTTGGTGAAGGGTTTAATTGATTTCCTTTAAAACGAACGTATAGTTCTGTCCGATTTATACCTAAAAAGAAAGAATTGTAATTAGATTGATGCCAACTTTTCAATGTGTTTTTTCTCTAAAGTCAGTTAAATTTAACAATACTGAAAGACCCCTCACCCTATTGCCATTAGAAACTTGCTCAAGGAATTCCCTTCATTAAACTGCATTAATTGTACAGAATAGCCGACATCTCATACACGGTTAAAAAGTGAAATAAGGTTTCCCGTCAAGGCTCACCGTAAGTAACAGCTATTTTGGCTCTCCAAATGTTTGGAAAAAAAAAATAAAAAATTAATATTATACAAAGTGGCGCCTCAGTGTGTCTTATATATTGTATTACATGGGAGTTAGGTTAAAGTTCACTAACCGGGTGTTGTAAAGATTAGCTGACTTGTATATGGCATAGGCGCTCCATCAGCGAAAATCGGTCTGACCTGTACAGAATGATACCTCGGGTCAGATACACAAATAAAGGCCTGGTGCTGTATTTATGTATGTATATATCAGTGTATGTGTGTGAGTATGTGTGTGTGAATGTGAGTATGTGTGTATGTATGAAGGGTGTGACACCATCCTACATCGCATATTTTGACATTTTGACATTTGAGATTTTGACACGAGGAACGGTTTTTCTGGAAGAGAGGGAGATAGTTGGCGGACTGCTGAGGTATTTAAAAAAGATGCGTACAGGCTCTCCACTTCTCTCTTCGGCCATTTTTTCGCTACTCGCCCGCTTTTTTCGCTCTTCTGCACGAGTGCTAGCAAATCCAGACAGCCAGTTGAAGCATTAAACGAGAATAATATACTCGTAAGCAAGATAGCACCAACTCACACTAGGACACACCCAACGAAACAAGAAATGATAAAACTATGACGCTAAAGAAAAATGATAAAACAACTAGAACGTAGACGTTACTACATTATTAAGAAGCTTACGGCAATGAAATCCTTGACTTCTTCTATTGACTTTCGGAGTGGCACTAAAGCCAAACTCTCCAATAAATTTCTAAATTCTTTTGTCGTAATACTTTCCAAAATTAATGCATATGGACATAATAAGACTGTACAACAGCCCTTAGAAAAAGCTAAATTCACAATAAAGTTATCAAAGATGAAAACAAAAACAAAAAACAAAAAAAAGACCGCCTTCTTTCTCTCTGACCGCGAAACAATTTCAACGTAAACAGTATATGAATGGTTTGTTAAAGATAATAAGACAAGAGCCAGCCAACCACGTTAGTAGTGATAGAGGGTCATTTTACGCCTATTTGGTGCCTTCTCCTGCCTTCCGTATGCCTTCCTTTTATTAATATACGTGTCCTCCTGCATACTAACTTAGTGCCCTACTGCATACTGATTATGTGCCTTCCTCCATACTAATAAGTGCCTTCCTCCATATGTAATGAGCGTCTCTCTAATACAATAGGCACAATAGGCTTGCCCGGTCTCTTTTAACCCTAATTGGTTCATGTAGTATCTGTCATGTGTTGAAAATAACAGCGAGCAGTTTTCGAAAGCGCTATCTTTTTTGCCATCGCTTTGCTAAGGAAACAACTTGTTCGAGTTCGCTTTTTGGAAATTTCTGTTCACTTTTTATCACCATTGCTTTCGTTAACCCTGAACCCTAACCCTAACCCTAAATCTTGTAGTTTCACGTGCCGTTAGTCAACTAATTATGCGAGTTAACAAGCCCATCAATGCATACAAATTAGTTCAGCTCTGTAGTAAAATCCCCAAGGGAGACCCTTCACGTATTATTATCAAAACACAAAACAATAAAACACTTTACAAGGATCAATTAAAACACGCGAATAATAATTGCTAGCAATAAAACCAGACACGAGATACTGTTTTCAAAACTTTATTGAAAACCGGTGACAAAAAGTGTCAAATACACAGCGATTTGAAAGGGAAGGAAATTAATTAAATCTTCTTCTTCGTTCTCCTCTTTAGAAGGAAATAGAAATTGGTTTCCAACGTCTTCGCGTTTTTGTGTGTAATTGCTCCACAATCGTGCTACCGAAGAAAGCCCTCTTTGATGTAATTTCTCTCCTCGGGGATCTGGTGATCGCATATGTGACCCTTTCCAGGAATTTGATGCTAAAGGTGAAAGCACGCTCACGTCACGCCTGCACGACACGCTTAGCGTTTCATAGATCACGGATATGCGCATATTAAATTGCAAAAACAAAGAAGGACACACTTGGCTTTGTTTTAGTACATTTAACACGCTAGACCTTTTGGTTTTTTGTGGCGTGCCATACGTCACGGTAGGTGTGCGAATTATAGCACACTTAGCGTGCAATTTGTGTAAGACACACTGAACACGCTTGATTACTAAAACAGCTAAGATGACAAAAATAGCTTGGGATTTCAGCTGATTGAAGTCAAGGTGAATCAAATATACCGGTGCTGTTAATATAACGATTACAAATCTTCAAGACATTTGAGAATGTTTTGAAATTTGATCGTAACCGTAGCCATTTATAAATCATCACTTAATGGCCTAGCCTGGAATTAACGCAAGATCATGTAAACCAATTCCTCCGGCTGTTGACCGGAATAGCAAAGCGGCCTGCTATGCTCATGCGAGGCAAACGTTATGTTGCCTGAAAATCATAGTTATGCCACGGGAATATTTATTAGCTCTAGTGCAAAGAGAAATGAAGTTGAATAAATTAGTGTAATATATCTATTTAAGCCATGCTTAGACAAAAGAAGGTAACGTTCTCGTTCTTTTACGCCATGTTAAAACCACCGAAGCGCTATGATAATTTATGTGAATATATCTCGTTCTTTTACGCTATGATAAGACGAATCAAGCGCTGTGAACGTTCAATTATCTCACAGGACGAAAAAACAAGAATCCGTAAACTAATTAAACATAGCAGAAAACTAGACTCCGTTGGAAGAAACACAGCGGCAAACGCGTTTCCGTTAGCAGATACATCACGGTAAACCCGTTTTTTCATGTTTCCGTCACTGCGTTTACACCGGAACTGGATCCACTTTTTTATACGTCTGCGACAGATTTATTCGCTCATCTTTCAGGAATTTGGACAATAAAGTTGAAGCATATGCGATGTAATATTTGAAGAGAAAAAAATCTGCATACATTGTTTAAATACCGGCTTAAATACCGGTATCAAGATCACGCAACATTGAAACCGTATTGGAACTTTGGTGATCTAGAAAAGCAGACTGGTTTTCATATGATCACTATGATCTTTACAATCGCTAAAAAAATAAATACAATCTAGCGATCGTGGCAATTGATGATTTCTATATGATCGCTGCGATTGCTATTACTCTCGTTATCGGAAGTATTTTCTGAATTTCGGTAGCCTTTTTCCTTTTCTATTAAATCGCTTAGCAACTTTTTGTTCTTGATTAAACCTTTATCGATTCCTAACTCTTCAAGTCCATCTAGAAACATATTCAGCGCACGAGGCTTGGTAACGTCATTGTTATCAGGGAGTAACACATACTCAGCTAGGTCGGGGATGTTTGTGACGGGAATTATACCTTTATTTCGAAGTAATTGTCCTCGTGGAGTTCAGAAAAGAATTCAGAAGCACGCTTTTCGAACACCACTTGGAAAAGATGACTCAAAACATCTTTTATTCTTAGTTCCTCATCTTCGCTTTCATCACCAGAACTGTCGCTTTCTCCATCGTCGCTCTCATGGTCTTCTTCAACCAAATCTATCTTCCACTTCATTTTGATGAGTACCCGTGACAGACGTACCGTCGAATGATCAACTTAGCAATGCGTCACCTCTTTTATAGCATTAGAAATCCTGAGCTTGAAACAACAGAGGGCAATAAGTCTTCAATAAAACCACTTCTCTCTTGTACAAGGAAAACAATAGAAATGTGATGGTGGTGGTGGTGGTGGAGAAGGAAAATGATAGAAATGTGGTGGCAGCGGTGGTGGTGGTGGTGGAAGAAAACAATGGAATTTTATGGCCTGCAAACCTGTATAAATGCGGAACATTTTATCTCTTTCTTAGTCTACATTCTGCTCGTGAGGAGTTGACATGAGCTGGTTCTGTTCTGCCTGCGAAAAATCCTTTAGTAGAAAGGATAGCATGCAAAGGCACGTGATGTCTAAACACCGCAATGCTGGTCCTACTCCATTTCAAACAGTTCCAATGTCTTCACAGAAATGTCACCGGTTTCCCTTCGAGCATCCTTTTACCTCATTGATTGCCGGAATGACCGGATCCGGAAAAACGGCCTGGGTTCGATCTCTATTCCACCAAGCTTCAGAGACAATTCACCTTCCCCCGGAGAGAATCATTTGGTGTTATTCACAATGGCAGCCTGCGTATACAGAAATGCTAGTCGCCATGCCACACATTGAATTCGTCTAGGGAATTCCTACCGCTTTAGAGCAGGATTCCTATTTTGATGTGAACAAACGGAATTTGATCGTGTTTGATGATCAAATGATTGACGCCAGTAAAGACAAGTGAACTGTGAACCTCTTTACTCTTGGTTCTCATCATCGCAATCTCAGCGTGATTTATATCGTAAAGAATCTTTTCCATCAGGGGAAACGTTGTCACAGTATAAGCCTAAATAGTCATTTTTTGGTGCTATTCAAGAATCCATGAAACAAATTGCAAATCTTGACTCTGGCCAAGCAAATTTATCCTGGGAAAACTGACTTTTTTTTAAATCAGTACGAAGAGGCTGTAAAAAGATCTTTTGGTTATCTGCTGATTGATTTGAAAACTACTCCCAGAGATAATTGTCGACTGCGAACAAACGTCCTGCCCAGTGAGGAGAGTTTTAACCAAGTAAGGTTTCGAGAAAATATTCCTCAAGAGCTTTTAAAATATCTAAAGCAGCAAAATCTTTCGCATTTCCCGCTTCTTCCACCTATTCAAGAAATACAGGGCGACATGGATGGCATGCTTTCTCGAAACGATCTTCTGGACGAAGAAAAAGCTAGGCGATACTTTCAGTTGCATAACAGGTATCTGGGTTTTAAAGAACAATTAGATACAAGAACACGACCGGAAGAAGTAATCAGCACTCTTCCAGACTTAACATCAAGTAAACAAGATTCTTCAACAGCAACGACAGCATTATCAACTCCTCTAAACCTCTTCAACGTAACACCTGAATTAACAAAAGCGGCTATCTCACAAAAACATGAAAAAGAAAGCTCCACTTCACTACCACCCTTAAATCTTGCTTTCCTGACCCCTCCTCACACAGTAAGGTTTTCCGATTTAGTGGAAATCCCTTTTGTTGGGAAATATGTTTTCTGTCACTGTCAAAAGTTCCTAGTTTAACGCCTCTGTGACGCTTGCTCGAATAAAGCCGGCATGTGGATTTCTTTCAAACCGTCGAAAGTATTTTATGAAAAGATTTATAGTGTAAGATGTGCATTTTAATGTAAAATCATCGGACGTCTAGTGAATTAAACACGTTAGAAAAATATTAGGTTTAACATCAATGAAATGCTAATTTCAAGAACAAATAAAGGAGAAAAAGGGAGAGAGGCACGTTAATATATGCCATCATCTCATTAAAAACCGTTTGTCCATAACGCCCTGGTCGGTCTTGCGAAACAACTGAAACGAGGTGCTTGCTTTGGTTTGCTTTCATTGTTATGCATGTCAGCTATGCACCTTTATTGTTTGCATGAAAATGACGGAAAGGCATTTTCCATTTCTAATAAATCGGAAAACACTAGTAGAAACCCCATCACAACAAGGCTTGAAGCGTAAAAGTCGTTGGATTCAATTTTCAAATTATTTGGATGATCATACAGAGGATACGAAGTCGACATAAGAAATTTCGAGTCAAACCTTACAAGTACTCCATGGGCGAAGAGGAGGAATATCAATTTTCCATTCCTTTCAAATCGCTTTGTATTTGACTCTTTTCGCTATGGTTCTCTGCGCTATTGTCGACTGTGGACGGAAACTGGAAAAGGGGAAGCATTTTTCGAATTCATGCCATTATTACTCATCAAGGCGACCAAACGGAAGAGCTCACGAGAAAGAGAAGAATGCGATGGATTTCTGCATAAGCCGAGATGATCTGACCGAACTAAAGCTTCAAAATGAAAGGGTATGTAACCCATATTTCGTTTCGGGAAAGCCTGCACAATCGTGGGATACATTTAATTTTGATTGGGTGCCAACTCTAATTTTTGGGCATACGAAGAATGGACCCGAATATCAACTCGGACCCGACAGCGTTTAATCTAACGCGATAACAAATCGGGTCCGAATTCAGTCGGGTCCAATGTATTTCGGATCGGATCCCAAAAGATGTTCTCTACCCACACCCTCTCGCAAGAAGATTCGATCGGTGATACCCCCTCCCCCCACCCTCTTTGACTGTCCAACGATCGAGTCCGATTTGCCGAGAATATCGGACCCCATTAATTTTCCTCTGACTAGATCAGAAATCGGGCCCGATTTAAGACAATTCGGGCCCGATTAATTTAAATCGAGTCCGATTTCTTTGTCGGACCCGACTTAACAACAATTCGAGCCCGATTAGTTTTGGGATCCGATCCGAAATATATCGAGCCCGACTTCAATTTGGACCCGATTTGTTATCGTGTTCAAATAAAGGAAATCGGGTCCGAGTTGATATTCGGGTGCGATTGGAAAAAATAGGACCCGATTACCCAGAAACCGGTAAACATCCCG
Organism: Porites australiensis; assembly: GCA_022179025.1. NCBI lineage: Eukaryota > Metazoa > Cnidaria > Anthozoa > Scleractinia > Poritidae > Porites > Porites australiensis. The sequence continues at coordinate 38,459 of BOPM01000439.1, read as the reverse complement.
AAGAATACAAACATAATCGAGAACTTGAAGCGTCAGCAGCGAGAGATGAGAAAGCAAAGAGGAGAAGACAGAGTGCCATCGAAAAACAAGAGCATGAGGTCGCAGAAAAACGGCGGGCTCTCCATGATACTGGCAAGCCTGTCTCCGAAATAAACTTCGTTGATGAGGAACTACCACATCATGAAGATGTTCACAGAGAGGTAACAGACAATTTGTGCCACGATTTCGAAGCAGAGTGTTACGTTCAAACCACGATGGACACAGAGAGCGGCCAAGATGCCACAAACAATGAATAGGCAACAGTTGTTGATAAAGAAACCCAAACAGAAGAGTTTGACTATTTATTCCAGAGACCGAGTCGTTACTCATGCCCAGACATTGATTTCTTCGATACAGACGACAAAATTTGCTTTTACACCGGTTTACCCACCAAAGAAATTCTAATTACAGCCTTCCAGCATGGGTGAACGTCAGCACCATTTCAAGGATTTTTTCGTGTTGGATTACGGTGATGGATGTTCGCCTGGCCCCACTAATTTTCTGGCCAGAAAGAGAGCAACTCTGGAAGACTATGCCTGTTTACTTTCAATATTCATTTGCCAAGAAGGTGACAGTAATTACTGATTGTTTGGAAGTATTTATTGAAGAACCCTCTAATCTTCTCGCTCGAGCTCAGACATTTTCCAACTACAAGCATCATAACACTATCAAAATTTTAATCGGCATTACTCCACAAGGTTCCATCTCCTTTGTTTCTGAAACATAGGGAGGGGGCACCTCCAATAAGGTCTTAACAGAGAACTGCGGATTTTTGGACAAGCGTCTGCCAGGGGATGTAGTCATGGTAGAAAGGGGCTTCACGGTGGCAGAGAGTGTGGGTACGAGACAGGCCCGACTGGTAATTCCAGCATTTACTAAGGAAAAAGTCAATTGGACCCAGTGGTTGTTGAAAAAACTAGAGTGATTGCGAATGTTAGGATTCATGTTGAGAGAGTAATTGGACTGTTCCGAGGGAAATATACCATCCTTGAAGGTACTCTTCTAACTGATTTTCTTGTATCCAGTTAGAATGGCCCACCAGTCATTGACCGCATCATCCGAGTTTGTGCAGCTCTTGTTACTTTATCTCCACCAATACTACCATATCACTAGGAATTTATTACATCAGGATAGCTCTGCCGGGTTGTTCAAACCACTCAAGAGCTAATCCTCGATAAGAGCAAATTTTCATCTCTGTTATGTAACTTTTCAGTGAGGTTTTCCAGTTATGTGTTTTGACCATTAGTTTTAATCTCATGGGATGGCTAGAAACATTAAGAGAAAAAATCTAGAGAAAAATTAAAAAATCATGATGAACACAAATCGCCTTTCAAACAACCTGGCTCAGTTTTCTAGTCTTCTTTTTCTATAATTTTCAATAACCCATTGTCTAGCTGGTGTTTAAGGAATGGCCCTTATGCATGATCACATCAGACAAGCAGATTTCACCACCGAGCCTCGTTTGTAACCACACTGTTTTTTTTTCCATTTGCACCCTTTGTGCATGGGCATTCTTTTCAATTCTACTGCCTTGGGAATTCATTATTTTATGCAAAACTTCGCAACCTTGCAATTTCAAAACGAGTCTTGGTGATGAAATTTGCTCGTCTGACTTAAACATGTATAAGGGTTATTGTTAATCCTTTACGCCCCAATAGTGACCAGCATGTAATTTCTCCTAACAATACCACTGATGATAAAACATACAGGTCATGAGAACAGAAGCATATAAGTTATATGCTTCTGATGAGAATGAATGAAATGATCACCAAAGATGAAATGTCTTGATGTTTGAATAAATGCTCCCCGGCAGTACCATAAGAAATATGGAGAGAGTAGTAAGGCGAATATACATCTTGATATTGGGGCTTGAAGGGTTAAAGTGAAAGGAACTTAACAGGTGCTACCCAACGTTAATAGGCCAATCACAGGCAATTTTCACACCAAAAAGAATGCCATTTTTTTGCTCATTTGCCAATCAAAATTGATATTTTGTTGGAAACTTAAATTATTGATCGCCCTGTTATATTTTTCCACAATGTAATTATTCGAAGTTCAAAGCATCCAAATAACCCTACACAGCAGCTGCTGCAATGATTTTGTGTGTGTGTGTTCCATGTCGATAAAGGAGCATTGGCACCCTTAAACTCACACTGTCATTGACTTGTGTGCATACTATGCTGACAAATTAATTTTAAAAAGTGGTTCACGTTACATTTGCTGGCAAGTAATTTTGCATGTGCAAAGCTCCTGAATAAATTCCAAGTTTATGTGAAACAAAGTTATGGCCAATGGCAGAAATATGGAAGTACACCTTTCCTCTGTATAATTCAGTGTGTGAGTTGTCTCTTAGGCCATTATAATTAACTGTCTTTTGTACACGTTGTGTAATTTCAGTTGCATTGAAACGGACAGCCCCATCAAGTCTTGCATGTGATGTTTATGTTTTCTCAGTCACGTCAGTCATGGGAAAAAAAGGACTTAACCATCCAAGAATATATAAGTTGTTCCAATTTTAATAACTATTCTGCACATACAGCAAGAGTATAAAGGTTTTGAATATACCAATACAAATTTTTTGTTACTGTAAACATAGGCTTTTTGTTTTTGCAAATTTTCACATTCTTTGGGTGACTTTGGTGAAGGTACTTTTGGCAATTCTGTTTGATAGCCCATTTCTTAACAATCACTGTAATGTTAACTTTGAACAAGTTGTCTCTAACATGTAACAGTATAAAAGAACTGAGGTCAGAAAGAAAAGTATGAGAGTTAAAAATGTAAATAAATACTTATTTGAATCTCAGTATGAGTCATTGCCATTGTTTCTTAATAAGCTTTGATTGCATCATCTTCATGTTTGCACCCATACGTCACTGCTTTTATGTTGACTTTAAATAAATGTGGATAACAAATTAGATTTAATCACTGACTAGGATGGCTGAGCTAGGTTAACGTTTCTTGAGGAGCCGCATTAAGTCCCTTTACTAATTAGCTTGAGTGACGGTTGCTATGCTCAATTTCCTGTTATTATTAATTTTTACATTCGATCTCGTGCATGTTAGCAGGGGTCAGACTTGCTGTCATCGATAGTTATTTTCACAGAGGCGATGAAACAATTCTAAATTTCGCAACTGTCTGTTAATATGGTTAAAACAATTCAAGGCGGGGTAAATACATGTAAATAAAGTCGAGCGCGGTCTTTTCGACTATTCTCTGGATCGAATCAGCCCGATCAAGCCACCATTGTACGGAGTATATGCGAGCTCTTTTTTGCCGTATCCGGGTCGAGAATTTCTGTACTGATTCAAAATCATTTTCCTAAGAAGCGACTGGTATTTGAAACAAAATTTTAACAGATCGGACAGGTTAGGAGAGTTCAAGCTTCTCTTCTGACAACCGGAGATAGGCAGCCTTCGTTCGTCACATTGGTTCAAAAGCGAGGCCAGTTCAGCCTTAGATCAGTTGGTTTTCCTTGTGATACATTGATTCGGGTTTGTATAATGACTTGATTAATCCTAAGACTCCATGAAGGTAAGCACAGTGTTCGATTTTTTTTTTCCTTCTTAATTTATTTATTTCTGCCTCAAACATATCCGCGCCAAAACCTTCTAAATGCTCGCCAAATTTAATTTGGCGCGCTCGAGAGTGAGCGTACAGTGTTTAGGAAGAAACAGGCCCAGCACAACAAAGGCCATACCCGGTCATGTTGAAACGCAGACCATGCAGACTGCAGACTGTGCAGACTGAGTGTTATTTTTTTACTTGTACCTCAATTTACTATAGTTTCCTGCTTCCTCTCATTATGTGCACTGTGCATCATCATCATATGTTGCACTGATGTGTACCTGCAAGGGTCATGGGTAGGAAATGAGAAAATCACGGGCTCATGTTTACCGGCAGATGTAAAAGCAGTTTAGCGTGCTTTTAGCTGCGCCGTTTTCACGCAGGAGCGAGCACGATGGAGAAAGGTAAGCTTTTTCTTTCTGTAACTGTATTATATTGCCACGATTATTTATTCGTTTAGTAGAAGAAGCTTTTTCAGGTTGTGACTTAAAATAAAACTCTTTTCGGCTTCCTACAACGACTACGAGAGAGACATTTCCTCAATTTCGTTGATTGTTGATGATCGTCTTTGGGTTTGCTCTGTAATTCAAACCAGTGTGTCGTGTCTTTTTCCCACGAATTTTAATTATGTTAATGTATTTTTTTTGTTTTCGAGCACGTGACATAGTTGTGATGCGGTCGGTCAGAAAATTTAGAGCCTAAGCGTCGATGTTTTCGCGTCGATGTTTTCGCATCGATTCTATTTTCTTCTTTGTAGCTTGATAGTTCAGTTTGATGCGGTTGCATGAACAAGTTTTTTCAAGTATCGAGTATCGTCGGTGAATTTGTATTTGCTCGTGAAGGAGCGGCGAAAGGAAACGGTGGATTAAACAGGATTTACGAACGTCGCGTGGACTAGTAATTTGTGCCGAGTGTGATCTTCTCGTCGAAATATCCCACACGGTGACTTGCCGTCATTTCTTCAAATCTTACAGATACCGATGTCATCGTTTTTAGCTCGGGATATCAAACCGAGACGTTTGAGAGATCGGCCTTGCTTTAAAATGTGTAAATAAATCATCGGTATATCTACCTATTAAAAATAAATATTCTGATTTCCACGTGTTTGGCGATTCCGTAAGCGTCAGAATTAAGAGATTAGAGGGGCAGCGACTTGAAACTTTTCACAGATAATATTCAATTAAAATTTAGGCAAAATATAACTAAAATACACGGCGGGGGATCTAGTTCAATGCGCATTAAAACCCCCCTCCACATCTTCGAGTTGTACGAAAAATACATTTGTTACTAATGAACTATTTGTTTTGGAGCTGCATAAAGAAGAACCATGATACTCGAAAAGGATTGTCGGTTTCAAACCACTACCACTTATTGGCGCGAATGCATAGAGCAAATACAATTGTCGATCCCCGAGTGAAAACCCGCCCAGAAGGACACTCTTGAGAATCGAATAAAAAAAATACACAAACAAAAGTCTCACCCGAATCTTACGAGCTAACAACGATGACATCGGTATCTTTAAGATTTGAAGAAATGACGGCAAGTCACCGGTTTGAATTACAGAATGAAATCAAAGACGATCATCAACAACCAAGGAAATTGAGGAAATGCCTCTCTCGTAGCCGTTGTAGGAAGCCGAAAAGGGTTTTATTTTAAGTCACTTAACCTGAAAAAGCTTCTTCTACCAAAAAATTTAAATAATCGTGGCAATATAATACAGTTACAGAAAGAAACAGCTTACCTTCCTCTATCGTGCTCGCTCCTTCGGAAAACTATAATAAAAATTTTACTAGAAAATTAAGGTACAAGTAATGCACAGTCTGCAAGGTCAGCACAGTCTGCAGTCTGCAGTCTGCATGGTCTGCGTTTCAACATGACCGGGCCATACCCCTATCAACCTAAATGTTCTTCACGGAGAGGGGGTTGAGTATTGCTCGTTAATTGTAAGTCTCTAAATCTAAGCAGCCTTATTTTTCTTTTATATAATTTTTATGGGGGAATCGAAATGAATTTTATTTGATTGGTTGCGTCCATCGCGGTTCCCCCTTATTTGTTTTTTTTGTTTTTTTTTTTTAATAAAACACCACTGCACAAACGGTCTCTATTATTTTTCACGAACAGAGAGCTTTATTTCACCGAAAAACAAATTCATGAAATGTAAATGGTTCAGGGTATTCTGTACGTGCTTTTATGTTGGATGTGTCGCCTGATTAAAAGCGAGCGATCGGGTGAGTCGCCTTCGCCTAGTGCAAGAAGACTTTGTAAAACGTGTATATTTAAAAACGAATCTTCCCGTAAAAAACGAGGCTTAGGAAAGCTTATAAGGAAAACAGTTTTGAGAAACGTTTTGCCAAATATATTTTTTTGTTTGGGGTTTGCTAAGATTGTATTTCAACTAGACGCTGTGAAATTCGCAATTGAACTTATTCTTTCAAAACAACGACCAAAGTTCCGTCTGCACGTGCTCTTCTGGGTGAGTCGCCTGGAAAAGCAAGCGATCGGGTGTGTCGCCTTCGCTAAGTGCAAGGGAACTTGGTATTTATCGGTTATGACTTGCAAATCCGCTTTCAATCATAATTAAGGAACATCATGTAGGTGACGTTACAAGTTTGTACATAGGAGCCCTTTTTTTAGCCGCGAACAGGATGAAATAGGACACATATAGGAGACTTCACCGGTCTTTTCCAAAGAAAGGGAATAGTCCCGATGTACATTCTGCTCCCCAGAAAAAGCTACAGTACTATAAAAGTACTATAAAAATTATTTGAATTTATGGTTAATTTAAAATCAGTTAAATTTAAATCGCTGCAGTTCGTTCATTTGCGGTAAATAAATGACCCATCAATGCATATTGATTCTGAGGTATCCCCTGTTTGATAATTTGCGCAAAACTCCTCTACACCGCCACAAGTTTTCCAACTGATGCACTGTCTAGGAGCGATTTTTATTCTGTCAGGTTCTTTTTTTTAGTTTTGTTCGTCTCATCAGCTTTAGTGTCAGATTGGCTGAATTTAAGCAATGGTCTTCTAGTCAAATGGGGGACGAGTTTTACCCTCATATTTCGGTCGCTAAGGCTTGCGGGTCGCCATGATTAGACTTGATAGTGCGGTTAAGCTGCCCATTTCAGAGAGCGTGGGGACTTAAATTGTTCGTAGATTACTTCCGTGCGATGCTACACATATTTCTCTTCTTTCCCCGATTCTGTCAATTTTTGCATCCAAATCAGTTTTTAGTTTCCTGGCCGTCGAGACGTCTATGTCTCGCACTCTAGCACAAGGAACTTCTTTTACATACCTGGGCAAAAGCCACGTACATTTCACTTGTGTACAAGACAATTTAGCAAAGATTCTTGTCCAGGCTTCGATATAAAACAACACGCTGGCTACGTGGGAGCATGACTCCGCCATCCCTGCTTTGCATCCCAAACAATGTGCTGAATTTACCGTGCCATCTTTAACGGCAATGACCCAAATTAAGATTAAAGGATCGTTCATTCGCTGTGATTGTCTCACCTTTCCCGTGACAATGTACTTTTCATGAACAACGCAGCCCTGGACGATGGTAATAAACCCCGACACTATGAAATTGTAAGCTTCCAAACTCTTGTATGCCTTGAACTTCTGCTCGGTATAGAAGCTGGTTTCAAGGACTAAATAACTCAACAAATCCGTCGCTTCCACTGGAGGGAGACAGTCCGAGCTGAAATGTTCGTCGGGAATAGTAATGGGATCTACAGCGATAACAGCGACTTTCCATCAAGGCTTTTGCAATAATCCGATATTATCGTTACCATACTACAAAGTTCATCAACATTACTACTAAGTTCATCGACGGACGAAATACATTCATTTTCAGCAACCTCCATTGCACTCTTCTAGCGATGGCATATGTAAACACTTTAAACAAGCCCGCGAAGGGACGCCAACGTGGCGGATTCTCAAATATGAAAAGGTCTCTGACGTCACGTGTAAAACAACAAGGTTTTCCCTTGGGGTTTTTACTGAAGAGCTGAACTAATTTGTATGCAACGGTGGGCTTTTTAACTCGCATAATTAACTGACTAACAGGGCGTGAGACTACAAGACTTAGGGTTAGGGTTACGGTTTAGGGTTAACGAAAGCCATGGTGATAAAAAGTGAACATAATGTTCCAAAAAGCGAACTCGAAGAAATTGTTTCCTTAGCAAAGCGACTGCAAGAAAGATAACGCTTTCGAAAACTGCCCGCCTTTATATCGAACACATAATAGACACTACATGAGCCAATCAGGGTTAAAAAAACCGGACAAGCCTATTGTGCCTATTGTATTAGAGAGACGCTCATGGCATATGGAGAAAGGCGCTTATTAGTATGGAGGAACGCACTTATTAGAATGGAGGAAAGGCACATAATTAGTACGCAGGAAGGCACTAAATTAGTATGCAGGAAGACACTAATGCATATCAATAAAGGGAAGGTACCAAACAGGCGTAAAATGACCCTCTATTACTACTCACATTTCAGACGTGTATCCCTTATGATGCCACCCAACGCAATTTCATTGAAATAATTAAGAAGTACAGAGATACCACCAATGTTCCCAAATCTTGGCTAGCAAACAGGGTGATTAGCTGCATGTACTCTATATTGCGATACCAAGGCTTGTTGTAATTAAAACACTTACTTTAGTGTGGTATGTCGTGTTAGGTAGAAGATAAAAAAATGTAGTATACGGTGACGCCTGCAAGTAAATGTAAAAGCATAAGATTTTTGCAATTTCCCATACGCAATGTATGTTCAGGTATAGCTAAACTAGAACTACAGTCTCAGTCAAAATGGTTGGGACACTTTGGGGTCTCCTTGTCCCCTCAATGTTGGTGTACAAGATTTGGTGACCGAACCGCGATAAACAACTTTGAGAGGGACGAGGGGAGCACGAGAAGGAAAAAAACAGCGTTTGGTTAAAGTGTCCCAACTATTTTTGGCAGAGACTGTGTCGGGGAGGAATTTGAAGGCGTGTTGACAGATACGGAGGTTAATCTGTAGGTCGGTCACAAGCGACGGGCTTTTGGTTTGTTGGGCGTCCATTGTGTTTCGCGAACGTTTCTATAGCAGAGAACTAAGTTATTTGGGCATAACAACATAACACAAAGAATGACCAGTTAGCAGAAATTTCTTGGGCAGAGTAGAGTATTGGAAAATAAAAGGAACTGAGTGTGCACTAAACCGTACACAAATAATACCTTTCAAGTGGCCGATTGATAGCGTGACAATATAGCACGTGCATACTATCTGCGTAAGATTCAGGGTTTTCATATACGGAGAGTCGCTCGAATGTGCCAGATTTCTTGAGAAAAATGTGTGGAGAATAATAGAGAAGGCCTCTTTGCCAACAAAGAGTGTAGGAACAAAGCTTAAAGGGACGCCCTTCTAAGTTAAGTGCAAGAGGCGAAAGACAGCTGAAAGAGCGATTAAGCTATTTCGAGAGAAAGGGGGAAACTTTTCCTCCAGTTTGGTGGAAAATGCAACAAGCCAGGATTATTCTCAAGACGTATCAGAGAGAACAGTATCCCGCTTTCTAAATTTCTAAAGATACTATTGACTACAAGCACGTAAAAAGGGTGTCCTACAATAGTGTAACTGTTCGGGTCCGACGCCAAAAAGTTTCTTAATGATATTCCAGGCTACTGCTGTAAAATCGACAACTTTTTTATAAGTTGTTTACAACGTATGCTAATTTGGCCTTGTTCCAAATGGTGACATCGGTTCTCATTCTTTACCCCAAATATACACCTTCCTGAAGAGCCCTAAAAGAAACTACTGTGCCATAAATGTGGGAATTGAGGTACCAAACATGAATCTTATCAAACGAGGACAACACCTATCCTTGAAACTTCCAAAAAAAGTGTTATACTCGACGTGTACACGGGTCACCGTACATTAATTCAATTCAGATATTTATAAGTTTCTTTCAGCGAACAATCGCGTCACCATGATCAAAGTCTTAATAACTTGTCTTACATGTATCAAGGCGCTATATACCTAGGCTATTTCAATTAGGTGTGTATCACCTGCCTAGCGATTTCCCGCCACTACAGCCAAGAGGAGTCACATAGCTAAAATTCCTCTAAAACACAGTCTCAGTCAAAATGGTTGGGACACTTTGGGGTCTCCTTGTCCCCTCAATGTTGGTGTACAAGATTTGGTGACCGAACTGCGATAAACAACTTTGAGAGAGACGAGGGGAGCACGAGAAGGAAAAAAACAGCGTTTGGTTAAAGTGTCCCAACTATTTTTGGCTGAAACTGTAGCAAACAAAGGCGAAAAGGAAAACTTGGAATTAACTGAAGTACATGGTGAGGACTGAATTATTATCCTGTAATGTGTAACACTAAGTGGGATTAAGCAAACCAATGCAGCGGAATCAAAGCAGGCTACAGGTCGACGGCATCACAAAACGCACTAGAGGAGGTGCGGGGGGCAAGGTCTGCACAGATCAAGTCGAATCATAATCACCTAAAACTACAATAGTAAAGCCGAATCAAGTCTCTGAAAAGGAAGCGAACACCAGAATCTACACTGGTGATGCAACCAGCCTACCTCCAGATGAGAACCAGCTTGATGGCGAAATGTTTCCCCACTGCATCTTTTGTATGTCAACAACGTGACACTGTATCGAAGCACTGGCCTGTATTGGTAAGCTGGCGGATCCCAGTTTATAGTCACATTATAAAATGGATAGTCATCTTTTGATGTTAAAGGAATAGAAGCTCTGAGATTTCTGACCATTCTGTCTTTTATTGGCACCAATGGAATGTCACCTAGACAAAATATATAGAGATTTAGCCAGGGCTAAAAGCGAAGCCTCCGTTTATGTACTTATAAGGAAAGCAATTAAAGATGATAAACCCTAAGCCACTAAAAAGAATCCTCCTTTTGAGGGAGGGGCTAGGTGATTAAGAAAAAATATCCCGCAAACACACCTGTAATAAAAACTCTCCCATCAAGCTATAAGTCTTATGTTCACAGCAAAAAAATTATCGTTTTAATGCACGATACTCTTCGATAGCATCCAATTTACGGGTTAAGATTTCTAGAGTCAACATTTCTGCCTAAAGGAAAGACCTAAAAGAAAAATTGGGCCAACTTTTGTGTTCGCCAAAAAATTGTTTTCCTTCTATCGGGCCCGGACGAACAGTTATGTGTAAACTAGCCTTTACATTTATGCATCACAGTATCTTTAAAGAAATACTATAAGGTACCGTTTGTTTTCTTTGGGGACAGACCTAGCACAGCAAATAACCTATTTAACCATTTCGGTTACTAATATGGACCTGTAAATTCTTAAGTCAACACAAACTGTGCGGTTCATGTTCAGGACATATTTTGCAGTGCATTCACTGAGAAAACACACATAACATAGCATAAACTTTATTTGTCCTCGAATTTTAGAGTAGCTAACAAGCTAATATCTTAGAGCTGATAGTACATGAAAAATAATATATTTATTTATTATATGGCCATGTCTCAAAAGGACTGGAAACAAACAAATTCAAGAATTTGATTGGCTAAAATCGATCTAGACCGCGGTCTAGATTTTCCCATCTAGACCTGCATCTAGACCGATCTTGTTGTAACAGTGGTCCTCAAAAAGTTACAAACAAAGAATATGAAAAAATTGGCTTATTCCTGTTAATAATGCTACATGGAAGAATCAGTGGGCCCTCACGAGGAAGCAGGTTAAGAAAACGAGCAAACAGTGGCAAATTTGAGTCCTGCCGAGGAAGCTACGCGCAAAGATGAAGTCGAAATTGAGAAATTTTTTGCAGGAGCAGAAATCAAAAAACACTCAATACAAGACTAAGAGCGATTTAAACGCATGGAAGAAATTTTGTGAGTCACTGAAAGAGTCTAGAGCAATTGAAAACATACCTGCCAATGAGCTCGACATTCTTTTGCCCAAATTTTTCATCCCCGTTCGTAAACAAAATGGCACTGAGTGCGAGCCGGGTACTTTAAGCGGCTTCCAGCGAAGTTTTCAACGCTACTTGCATGAAAAAGAAGTCTGATTAACATTCTTAAGGATAACGAGTTCTCCAAGTCCAGAGAGGTACTTGCTGCCAAACGAAAGAACCTGGTTCGGCAAGGAAGAGAAAACTGTCCAAATGCCACAAGAGAGCTCAATGAAGCCGAAGAAGATACACTATGTGAAAATGGCCAGTTCGGTGTTCAGGATCCGAAATCTTTTCAAAGGGCTTTGTGGTGGTTTCTTTCTCTCCATTTTAGCTGGAGGGCTCGAGATGAAAGCCGTAAGTTGTGCTGGGGAGATGTAGGATTGCCCAGTGATGCTGAAACTGATTCCGAATACCTTGTGTGGAAGTCAGAAAGAGGCAGCAAAACACGTACCGGACAAGATGGTGGTCATCAAAGAGCCTTTGCACCGAAAGCGCACGCAAGCAACAACAAGTCAAGATGCCCAGTTGAATTTCACAAAGCTTTTCGAAGTCACCGTTCCGAAGCGACCCTAGAACCAGATGCTCCTTTTTATATCGCCATAAATCACCAACGAAAACCAAACGACAAAGTATGGTATCTCGACAGACCCCTCGGAAAGAATGAAATTGGCAAGTTCCTCAAAGACGTGTTTGCTGCAGCCAAACTCGATGACACAAACAAGAAGAAGGTTTCTAATCACTCCGTTAGAAAGACCAGTGTTGGACGACTTCTCGAAGGAGACGTTCAGTCAAACTTTGTTGCACAGCTAAGCGGT
>BOPM01000439.1:9641-22375 GCA_022179025.1 Porites australiensis | reverse complement strand
ATTGTTTGTGTTTTTACAATTATAAGTCAAGGTGCTCCCTTGGGTCTAGCTGTAGAGATGAACTAATTTGTATTCAACTTTGGGCTTGTTAACCCGCATAATTAACTGACTAACGCTAACGGCGCGTGAACTGACAAGACCATAAGCGCATTAGGCGCTGAGATTTCAATAGTTAGTCGTTTCCTCGAGATAGAACGGAGAAAACGCTTTTGTAGTGGTGAGTCAAAATTGAAATAGAGAGTTTTCAGCTCCACTCTGTGTATGTGTGTGTGTGTGTTGTCTATACATCCGATTTTTAGCGCTAAATAAGAAGACATGTGTTGCTAGGCGATCGCACCTCTTATTCCTATTTTTATAAAAAGACTTTCCACTCATTAGGAACAAGAATGGGGTTTGTTTAAGAACCAAAAGAGCTAGGGTTTACTTTAGAACCACCTGTTGTTTTCTATAGAATTTTCATACCCTGTGCAATACTTTCTACAGAGTCAAGTAAACAAAGATTCACATTTTTGCTTGATAGGCAGTTTTTCGCTTCGCTGAGCTTCGACCTGGTTTTCATGTTTTGCCTGAAAAATTTGTACGATTTCGCATTCGCTTAACCTTTTTCCTTCTTTTTCAGTTAACTTCCGTGTCTTGGTTTTGTTTATAACGGATTTTTAGTGAAAATAATTTAATGATCAAATATTTTTCATTTAGTATAATCTGCAAAGATGATGGATAAATATGACATCATCATGACTAAGTAGGGAGATGATATCACTTTTCTATTTATAGATTATGATCTCAACATTTTTTGATGACGTCAACTCTAGGAAATTCTGACGTCACTAACTCCTTGCCAGCTACAAATAAACTATGACATCATCCTATCTATATGACATGCATGACGTCAGCCAGCTAAAAATAAACTATGATATCATCCTATCTTAAGGGCATGCGTGACGTCATCGGCATTAATTTAAAGTATGACATCATCCTATCTCAATGAGATGCATGACGTCATCTGCGTTAATTTATACCACTCAAAAAGTTTATTAAATCCACAAAGAAAAGGAGTAAAACATCCCTCCTCCACTTCTGAGCTAGGTCGATCTGTATGGGAGAATCTTGAACTCGGTCGCTGGTACAGACCTCACGGCGTTAGGTCTGTACTGGCGACCTCGGTCAAGATTCTCCCATACAGACCTCCCGCTCGGTTAATAAGAGCTAAATATATATACATTAAATGCATTATAAGTAATAATAAAATAATAACAATAGTAATAACAGCATAAAAGAAAAGAAAAGAATATTATTTACAATTCACAGTTTTATGTTTAAGTGTGTTAAGCGAAAAGAATCTACATGAAGGTAACATCCTGTATTTGGTCTTAAAGTCTGCAAAAAAAAAAAAAACTAGTACGAAAAAAGTCCGGCAGTGCATTCACTGCTTAGCTGAAAAGTAAGAAAAGGAGTTCAGACCATAGGTAGTTGTTTTAGGTTTACTAAGTGGAACAATGTAGTTGCCGCCAAGATCATAGGAGGAGGACCGGAGTGAAAACATATTCTTCATATGAGCAGGAAAATGAGTGAAAAACAAACTCATATAACAATATGAGGAAATTCTGAACGCGCTTGTTACACAACGAAGTAGAGTTTACTTTTGAAAGAGGAGTGGTGTATGGAGACGAGTAATCTCCAAGTATAAATCTAAGTATTCTTTTATTTAGTGCTTCAAGCTTATCCGCTTTTCGCGCTCCACAAAAGTGCCAGACAGAGTAGCAATAATAAAAACGAGGTAAAATATACGCTTTGAAAAGTTTAAATAAGTTGTCCCTCCGAATGAGTTTTTGAGTTTTCGAAAGCGCAACATAACATTAAATTGATAACTATCCTTTTTGCGTACATTTGATATATGTTTAGAAAAATTCAGTTTATTAATTATTTCCATTCCAAAAATCTCTAACGTGTCCTTTACTGAGAAGGAAAAACCATACTCTGTATCACCGAGGACTAGACCCTGGTGCTTGCTCTCATTAACTAACATCCCATTTTCATGGTACCACTGATTGGCCACCCCAACATCATGCGATACGTATGCTTCTAGAGCTGCCGGATCGACGTGGGAGTAGTACACCTGATGATCCTTCGCATAAGCGTTCAACTTGGCCTTCTTGACGTGGAAGAAAAGATGGTTCAGTGAAAATGTTGAATAGCATAGGACCTAGCACACTCCCCTGCGGGACCCCACGCTTGACGCTTTCCCATAGGCCCTTAGTTTAGAAAGGAGGAGTGGATACTGAATAACATCAAACGCTTTGGAGAGATCCAAAGAAACTACCGCAACGAGCTCCCCCCTGTCATGCATCATCCTCCAGTTCTCTGTCAACCTTAGCAAAGAGGTCTCGCAACTATGAAACTTTCTATAAGCGCTTATGAAGTCTGATAAGAGTCCATTGTAAAATTCATACATCTGCCCTGATGGGAGCCTTTCAAAAATATTGTTTAGAGCAGGGAGCACAGTTACGGGCCTATAGTTGGTCTTACAAAACTTGTCGTCTTTTTTGTACAAAGGAGTCACCATGCCCATTTTCTAACTAGCAGGATAACAGCAATGTTCAATACAACAGTTAATTGTACTTGTTACAGGCCGGGAAATAACAGCTGCCGCTTCTTTAATCAACTTTGGTGGGATCATATCCTGGCCAAGTGACTTGCGTACATTGATCTCTTTTAGTAATAGCTCAACCTGGGGTTTACTTGTGCGATGAAAACTGAAGCAAGCTGGAGCACTAGCGCCCCTCTGTTTATGGACTGCTTTGATGCTGGGATGATTCGCATAATCCTCACAGTAATCCTCTACTCGTATTTCAGGCATGCTATCAGCAACGTGAGTAAAGTAGTCATTAAGCAGATTGGCAATTTCCTTTTTGTCACTAATGATTCCGTCATTTTATTTCAAGATAATGTCATTGGCTTCCTTACTTTTAGTATGCAAAAGGGGCGGAAAGTAGACCAAAGTTAATCGCGCGGGTCTTCGGTGTCTGCTGTTTTCTTCGCGAAGTGTTGTTTTATTGCTTTTAGCCTAAGAGAGGTGCAGGTATTACGCTGAGTTTTGCATGCTTCGTATTTTGCATCCGTACGATTGCGCGTGAATTTCCACAGTTTGTTGCGATGCCTGATCACCCTCCTCCATTGTTCCATCATATAGGGCACCTGATTACCACGTATCATTGTTCGCTTGATAGGTGCGTGTTCATTGAAAACACCTAGAAACAATAACTCAGATGCATAAACCTTATCATCAAGTTCATCAAACAAATCAATTATGTGGAAAGGCACAATTTCCATATCATGCACAAAGTTCTCTCGATTAAAGTTTTTCAGACTACGAAAACAAATCTTGCGAGATGGAGTCCCCGGTGCCGATGATCGCACGATAGTATAAACTAACGAATGATCACTAAGTTGCGTGTTCACAACGCCTGAAGTTAAGATCTTTTTCTTGTCATTCGTCATGCAGGATTAAGTTCAGCAGTGTCTCCGCTGTCTTTGTTTTGCGAGTTGGCTTCGCAGTCAGACAATCAAGACTAAGAATATCCAGCAGATCCAGTAAAATGTGCGATAGACTTAATAAACTGCAAATTATAAACGTTACAACCACTTAAAACTTTTATCAAAAGGCTAACTCGGGCCAGGAAAGCTAAGAGTATGTCGGTAGAATTATAAGAAACGAAAACTCTTCCATATTTCGATATTTTCTTCGGCGAGGATAAAGAAAGTGTAAACAGATGCATCAAACTTCATTCGGCGGTATTCAGGCCACGAATTAGGAAAAAAATTGATATTCAATGGAACATGCACAAAAATAACAGTTCATTCTAATTCATTCAAGAAAGAAGATTATAATTATAGTGCGTGTGTGAACTGTGTCTAAAAATCCTTTAAAATTTTGTTTTCGTTAATTGTTGTTGTTGTTTTTTTTTTTTGGCCGGCTCGTACCTCGAAGCATGACTCTCGCTTAAAGCTGTCTTTTTACAACTGAGACGGCAACTGAGTATTCTCTAGAACTTGTTCTTTTCATTGGCATCCAGAAAAAATGTTTATAAGCTTAATCGTGAGTATTTTTAACCCGATTACAAGAGGTAATACCTACATTGCGCGTCTTCATCTTGAAAAGCGACATTGTAGAAAGTGACAGGAAATAATTACGCCCGGCATCATAAGGAAAGTAAACCAGACAGAGAAACAATAAATAATCAACCTCACCTGAGAATCAGAGTAATTAGGTCAGTGAAAGCCTACTTCAACTTTCAAAAACGCTACCACATGAATCCGCCAGTTCATGCGAAGCTTTCCTCAACCACCAATAAATAAGGTTAAACATACCAACTTTTAACAGGAAAGGAATCTTCACACAAACAGATTGAAATTGTTAGTACTCGACGTTTCAGTTCTTCGGTAAGCAATCTTGAATATGCTGCATAACTTTTATGGAGCTAGCCTATCCGGATGACCCCCCGGATATACTGAATCACACAGCCAGAGATTTATTCGTCGGTACTTTGACACCTATTACGTTGCGCGAGAAGGTATTGGATTTGGGGCCCAATACTTTGCATGAGGCCCTGCAAGCAGCCCAGCGATATGAATCGAATCAAAAAGTCCTAATTAAAACAACGGGAGTGCTCGAGTACTGTCGTCAACTTCTGGTGAACAAGAGAATTTTAGTGCACGACAGAGAACCCAGCGTGTGCTAAGGAGCTCTTTCAACAACAAGCGGAAATATTAGAGAAGCCTAAAAATATTCCACAAGGGAGGCAAGGTAGGAACGAAAGCATGGAGTCTAGCCAGGGCCCCAGAGCATGTTTTAAGTGTGGTCATGCGGTCTGACTCATTTTATTCGTGACTACCCACATCAAGTCCGTCCCGACCAGCGAAACAAGAGATGGGCGGGGCGCAGGCGGAAGTGACCCCGCCCAACATCCAAAAAAGGCATTTTTGCCTTGTGAAGTCAATGGTATCAAGTCTCAAGCCTTATTGAACACGGGTGCAGAAGCACTAATTATCAGCGACGACTTATACTATCAGGCTAACACATGTGTAAGGAAACTCGAACCCAGACAAAAGCCTGTTTTGGGGGCTAAGAATATGTCACCTAACGTTGTTGGAGAAACAGGGGTAACAACTCAGCCTGGCAGAATCATCAGAGCTCAAGATAAGGTGCTGGTGTGTTGTGGATTACTACAGCAAGTGTTAATTGGTATAGATGTTCTAACTGCCCACAAATACATCTTAATTTTGACACTAACACTGTCTACAGTAAGGGGGGAGGAACCCAGGAAGATGGTTTTCGGAGACCTTGATAGAGTGTACAGGATCACTGTGGCTTCACTGTTACGGTATCTCCAAATATGGTCGCAGACATACAGAGTTCTGGGGGGTGAATGGCCTAGAGGAATTTATGGGTGTGCTTACAACCAACTGACAAGTTCTCAGAAAGATATTCTACTGGGGCCTTCCGGACTGAAAAAAGAAAAAAAAAAGAAGGCCGAATGGATTCCAGTTCGTGTAGTTAATTGCCTTAACAAGCCCCTCAAAATTTAAAGATGCAGCACTATAAGGGATCCCTACCCATGAGTCGGTGAGGAGGAACCATTCAAAGAAACCAGTGTGGCTGTGGGCTACAAGATGGTACCTTCCAGGGATACCAAGGAAGATGGTGAGGTTGGATTGAAGGTTAAACATTACGGGAACGTTTTTGTTGAGGGCTTTGACAGCGGAAGTTTCTCAGTGGAAGAGATGTTCCCTGTTAACAGTGATTGGGTTCCATACGAGGAAAAACGTAGCCTTTGTGTTGTCCACTTATGCTGACTGCATTTCAAAGGGGCCGTGGGATTTACGTTATGCAAAGGGACTGAAACATACCATCGACACAGGCTCTGCCTAACCAATCCAGGTACACCCTCGAAGAGTCCCCTTTCACAAAAGGCAGGAGGTGCGTCGCCAAGTGGATGAAATGCTTGAAACACCGATTATAGAGCCGTCCGATTCCCTTTGGTTCTCTCTGGTGGTTTTAGTGGCTAAACCTGATGGCACTCAACGTTTCTGTGTGGACTACCGTGCTCTTAACTCAGTGACCAAGCGAGATCTGTACCCTCCTCCACGCTGTGATGACATATTGGAGAGATTATAAGGGGCACAGTGGTTTTCTTATCTCGACCTCCTTAGAAGTTATTGGCAAATCGATGTGGCAGAGCAAGATCAGGAGAAGACAGCGTTTGCAGCCCCGGATAGCCTTAACAATTCCGCAAACTTAGCGTCCGCCTTACCAATGCACCTGCGTGTTTTATGAGGGCTATGCACCTTATCTTGAAGGGTTTACGCTGGCCAGACTGTCTAGTGTATCTAGATGACATTATTATCTTTGAGCGTATACTGCAGGAGCATAGGGATAGACTGTCACCTGTCTTATCACGCTTAACAGAAGCAGGTCTTAAGATTAACCCAAAGGAATGCAAGCTTTTGCAGGGACAGGTTGTTGTGGTAGGCCTTGTCGTGTCACGGGAGGGAATATCTACCCATCCAGAGAAAGTAAGAGTCATAAAGGAATTGCCAGTGTCGGTTGATGAGAGTCAGTTGAGAGCATTCCTGAGGACTGCTGGTTACTATCGTGAATTGTGCCAAACTATGCCCACATTGCGTCCCCTTTGCACCGTGCATGCCAAAAAGGGAACATTTTTAGATGGACAGCTGAATGTCAGGCAACCTTCCTGGACATTAAGCGCAAACTGTCGAATGCCCCCATCCTTGCTTTTCCCCAGATGAGGGTACTGTTCAGCCTGGACAGTGATGCCAGTGACAGTGGGCTAGGGGCGTTGTTGTCTCAGGTTCAAAGTGAGAAGGAACGGCTAATAGCATACGTTGCGCGTGCACTATCAACGGCTGAGAGGAATAGCACTTCGAGACATACCTCTATGGTGGACATTTTCTGGCCACGACTGACCATAGTGCTTTGCAATGGCTAAGGAACCTTAAAAATCCTAGCGGCCAGGTGGACAGGTGGCTTAAACGACTTAGAGATTTGATTTTGAGGTGGAACATCGTCCGGGACAGTTGCATAGCAATGCAGATGGACTGTCCCATCTTCCCTGGGACGAGGATGCACCAATTAAGGACAGGAGATATGCCACCCTGATTCAGTCAGTGAATATGGAACCCCAGTCAACGGACAGTTTACGTGCGACTGAAAACCAAGATTCTGTCCTTTTGTAAGTTGTGAAGTGGCTTAAAACTGGTGTTAGATCCCCTAGAGGCGACGTGGATAGAGGAGGCGCAAACGCTACTGTACTGGTCACAGCGGGGAAGGCTGTTTTTGAAGTACGGTTTGGTGTGTAGACGATGGGAACATGATGTGAAAGACCAAGATATGTATCATCAAAATCTGATCACGTGAATTTCTCGTGCCACAATGTTTCTGCGCCTTGCACGACCATCCTTCAGCTGGCTACCTTCGCGTGTGGAAGACTACAGAGAAAGTGCGTAGGAGGTTTCATTGGCAAGGCATGCAGGACGATGCCGAGAATCACATTAAGAGGTGCGATCCATGTGCTGAAGTCAACGACCCATCCAAATAGCCTAAGGCGCCTCTTATCAACGTTAAGGCCGGTCACCCCTTACAAACGGTCGCAATAGATATTGACGGTCCCACACCGCAATCCACTTCAGGTCATGAGTGGTTGCTTGTGGTCTCCGATCATTTTACTAAGTTTGCTCAAGCTTTCCCAGTGAGAAACACCTCAGCTGTTACGCTGGCGAAGAAAGTGATGGATGAGTACATATGCCGGTTCGGTTGTTTCGAGGATTTACATTCTGACCAGGGAGCTAATGTGGAAGGAGCTGTCTCCAGAGGACTATGCGATTTGATTGACGAAGCGAAAACAAGCACAAAACCTTACCATCCCAAACAGGATGGGCAGGTGGAGAGACTGAACAAATCTCTGGTGAAGATCCTGCGCAAGCTGATTTCTGATTATCGCCGGGACTGGGCGGATTTTGTGCCAAAAGTGGTTCTTGCTTACAACACCGGTGTGCATGAATCGACTGGATTTAACCCCTACCCACTAAAGCTCCGCAGGGAAGCTATCTTGCTATTGGGTGCTATCCTGAGGTTCGAGACGGCACCTTCCCAAGGGTCGCCACAGACATACCCCGATTATACGTTAAGCAAAAACAGCAGTTGGAGGAGACAGAGCAACTAGCGAGGGAGAACCTCAAGCGAGCGCAGAATTTCAGAAAGCTTATTATGACACCAAGTGCCATGGTCAGCGGTTCCGTGTAGGAGACCGGGTGTGGTATAAAAACCAAACCAGGACGAGAAGAAGGAATTCCTCAACCCCTGGTGCGGTCCTTGGAGGGTTGTGAAGGCCCTGTCTGATGTTAGCTATCGCACTGAGGAGGAGAGGAGGAAGCCAGGAAAACGTCGCCAGAGGAAGGTGGTCCACTTCAATTATTTGAAACCATGCTTTACACTACCTGAAATCCAAGAGAAGCCTTCCTGGGCAGCCACCTCCACGCGTGTGGAAGAAAAGCCTCCGGTGGAAACCTTAAGAGATGTGCAGCAACCGACTCAAGGGACCTCAGCTGACTCGAAGACGTTGAATTGGAATGGCTGGAAAACCCTGCCGCTACCGGCACAGAGCTTCTTCGTCCCTCTCAGGGGCGTGAAGAGAGTGGCGCATTAAGCACGTCTCCTCCACCAGCTGATGTACCTTCTCAACCAGAGTCTTCTCTAACAAGTAATGAATTATCTCGTGAACTGTGTAATACTCCAGCCAGCGAGACCGAGACGGGAAGGAGGAGAGCCCGTCTCGCTCCGAGACTATGTTAGAACAGTTGTAGTTTACCCAACTCGGCCCTTTAACTATATACGAACACTTGCATGCTGCTATTAGAAGTTTTCACTTGTGCTTCTGACCTTAGGTGGCAGGGGGTAGTGTAGCGTGGGGACTATGCCCGAGTTAGGTCTGACATGCGTAGTATTATTGACTTTAGACTCGTGTCGCTCGTGCAACCCGTGTGCTAGTTTACTGAAGTGAATCGAACGCTAGTTGTGTTTTATTTGTGTTACGCTAACATCATCTCTGGAATCGTAACCTGATTTTATGCGTACACAGAACATCATTTCTAGAATCATAACCTGATTTATGTGTACACATAACATCATCTCTACAATCATAACCTGATTTTATGTGTACACGTAATATCATCTCTGAATCATAACCTTATTTTATGTGTACACATAACATCATCTTTGGAATCATAACCTGATTTTATGTCTACACACAACATCGTCTTTGGAATCATAACCTGATTTTATGTGTACTCATAACATCGTTTCTGGAACCAGCAGCTGATTTCTAATAAACGTGGCAAAGTCAAGAGACTTTGTTTCATGGCAGAGGCTTTTAAAAAGTATGAGTGGAGCGAGCCCGTAAAGCGATCGAGGAAGCAAGGAAGTCCCGAGAGATCATCATTCGTCCCGCGGGCCAAATCCCCGTTCTGCTGCTAAATCTCTCTATTAATATGAAGAAATGCATGCTTCAGATGCTTACTCGCTTTTCTCGTTTCGTTAAGATATTCTAAAGGGCGATTATGCATCTCTGAAAAGAAATAAAACTTTAACTACTGAGGGGCTACTCGTAATCGCATAGGGCAATCCCATAGTTCGGGAGCAGCAGCAGCAAAAGATCGATCTCCTAACGTTGTTAAAGTCTTGAATTTCACAGGGTTTAGTAGCAGTCCATCACAATCGGAGCGGAACTTGTATTTACATGCTTCTTTAAGATTAATAAGTTCCTGGAGATAAAAAGGCGCTAAGCCATTGATAGTCTAAGACGTCAACAGTAATATCTTAAAGTCAATTCGGAATTTAACCGGCAGCCAGTGCAGATTATACAGCAACGGTCTTACATGGCAGTTCTTAGATTCCCGGAAAATTAACCTAGCGGTAGCATTTTGGACCCTCTGTAGCTTATTAAGTTGGTAGGCTGGCAGGCAATAGAGCAGGCTGTTACTATAGTCGACGGGACTTGAGACAAATGCGCTAATGAGCGTCTCAGTCGACCGCCTAGAAAAATATTTCCTAATTCTTCTTATATTATCTTATGCTATACAAGTAATAAAAAGCATTGAAACAAGTGTTATTTACATGAGAATTCATTTAAAGAGTCGATTCTAACCATGTCCCTAAGTTCTTAACTACCCCTTTTGGTCCAATCACACAGTCTCCAATTAGATATGATCGATGTTAACCTTGGCTAGTTGTTGCCTGGTACCAATCATTAGGAATTCTGTTTTATCTTCATTGAGAAGTAGTTTATCATTGGTCATCCTGAGTTACGTATATCATCCACGTAGAGCTGAAAAAGCAGTGACAGCCTCAAATTTCCCGTCGTTTTTGTTTGGACTGAAGGACACATACAACTACGTGTCATCAGCGTAGCAGTGAACCGTGGAAAGGTGCACCTTGCAGATAACATCAAACAATTTGCTTGCATAAATAGTGAAAAGCAATGGCCCGAGGCAAGAGCCCTGTGGTACACCGAAGTCCAAATTCAAACTCTGAGATCTGGAGGTGTGCTGTGATTGGTGTACGTTTTGAACCGCTCGTTTCAGCAGACCTTCGTTGGAGAGAATTGCGTGACGAGCCAAAAGAACGTCTGCGTGGGAGGCTACCAGGAGTTCTCTGAGCTTAGTCCGCACTTTTCTTGGGGTGGAATAGTTGGCTGATTTCTTGGAGGCAGAGTTGTATCTTGTTGATGTGCTCTAAAAGTTTGCGCTTTGGGATTTCTTCGTCATTCTCATCAAACCAGTCTTGCTATTTCCGTGTATTTCAGTATTTCTGCCAGAATGATAGAATGTAATATGATACACCGTATCGCTGAATGTCACCCACTCATTCTCTTCTCCATTTGCTCTCAGATCGAGCTCGCTTAGCTTGCTGTCCGGAGTGCTGTTCTGACTTGCTGACATTGACCCACTAGTTCATCGTCTTCCCTTGTGGGTGCCGCCTGGGCTGAATGTGTATTTTGAGTTTTGTGAGCCGCACATCGTCTTTTTCATTCTAACGTCCTGCCTATTTCCTCTGCTGACAATAACATAATAGATTAGATACCAGGGCTTGCTGCATGGGTGCATCCAGGACGGCTTGTTGTGGTTGGGCAGGCGGTAAACTGCGGTTGTTATTCAAAAGGACGTGGATGAACAGGTCTTCAAAGCTACCAGTCCGTTACTGTTGCATTTTTCCATCCCATTCCTCCTTCTCAGGTCTTGTGAACTGAGCCCACTCTAGCATTGAAGTCCTGCGACACAATCAGGGTTTGTCCCCTTCTGTTACGCCCTCGATGATATTTCCTAATTACTTGTAGAATTTAACTTGATCTCCTCTTTATTCGTAATTTTGGAAGCATATTTACTGATAACAGTGGCATTACATTACTTTGGAAAGGGAGCTGAAGAGTTATGAGGTGATCTTTGATTCCTAAGAGGTTTTTAAGCCTACTAATCAGGTTTGTTTTGACAGCAAAGCCCACTCCTGCTTCTGCGAACGCTCCTGAAAAGGGTGTAGCCAGCTTATTAGCTGATCTTCATTATATTGGTTAACCTGGTCTCAAAGAGCGCTGCGATATGAAAGTGGTACCTTACTAGTTCTCTTGCATCTAGTGCTGTCCGTCACTTAGGTATGTCAGCTTTGGTGCTGTTCGGAAAGCGTGCGCACATTCTATGTACCGATAATTAGCAATTTCAACTTTGATTACATCTTAAAATGTTGATCACATAGATGGGATCCCCTCCTGTCGCGGTAAGCAGGCTAGGGAAGGTGAAGCAGCTCATGAATTGAGCACCTTTTCTGCTTCCTTCATCAGGCCATGGAGGTGAGCAGAGAGATTCTTAAAATAGGACTGCTCAGACATCCAGGGGGCTGCCGAACTCCACCGCTGCTTCGGTCAAGTAGAGAGCGACAGTTATGCCCTGGGCCGCTTGTGTGGGGGCTGTTTGATTACAGCTTCCAGTGAATCCCCACCATCTGCTTCGTCACTCGCCTATGGCCTCAAGGTTTTAATGGATAGTGAGGTTAGTCTATCTTGACTTGTGCTTGAATTGGGTTAATATGAAGAAGTGTTGGGCAGTGTCGTCAACAATCTCTCGTCCTGTGTTATTTGAGCAAAGGGCATGGTCGAGACGCCTGGAGATAAAGCATTGCATGACCACCAGGTTGAGTCTGTCCCTCCGAGACCTTAGCGCCCCACAGCAACATTTGCATGCTGGCGGTTGGGACACAACGAGCTCATTCGCCCTTTGAAAGGTTTTGTTTTCTGTCCCGCTGGTTGACATACAACCCCGCTCACAGGACATAGCTGAAGAGGGAGCCGGTTTAGTCGCCAACGACTCATCCATGGGCAAGTAGCACTGGGTTATAGTGTTACGAGTAGCAGAGTCTGAACCCTGAACTGATCTAAGAAGTTAGGTGGAGAATAGTATGGAAAAAATAAAAATACAAAACCTCCAAAATCGTGCCGAAGTTCGTTATGAAAACATTTTGACTGGAAAAATTTGGATACTAGTAAGAAAAAGCAGTTATCCATGAAAACCATTTTCAAGGTCCTAAATGGTCTATCTCTCTTCTCTTATCTCTCTCCCTCTCTCTCCCTCTCTCTCTCTCTCTCTCTCTCTCTCTCTCTCTCTCTCTCTCT
>BOPM01000438.1:370069-380455 GCA_022179025.1 Porites australiensis | reverse complement strand
CTAAACGTCATTTTGCAGGGAAACCAGTATTGGCGTCCCCAAATTTTGGCTGCTTTCTCAAGCAACCATTAAGATTGTTGTCCCAAATCAAAATCTTGACGATAGAAGCCAAGGAAAAGGTCTCAACTTACACTGGATAACACAGCACTAGACAACTTGGGTTGACTACCAAGCACAAAACTCAGTTTAATTTTAAAGTTTCAAAGTCAGTTGGTTAAACAACTGACGGAAAAGAACGTACAATAATGAGCAAAAGCTACAACAGAAAGTTACGTTATACTTAAGTCTGGTTTAAAGCAGCAGCAAGCTAATCATAAATACCTTTTGTTACCTAATTAACAAGCATAATTCATAACCCTTGACCTGCGCCATTCTAAAGCAGCTCTGTGACTGGTCTGCTATGAGCACTTCTGTTTCGAATGTTTGTCCTTCCTTGGAGCGCAGCGCAAGTGCCCGAAACCTGGGCGGATATACCTTTATGGTCCCTGCTCCAAACATCAGCTTTTAAAGGTTCTTCTTGGTGGTGACTTGATTTTATAAACTCAATGGACGAAACTTTTTTTGTGAGTTGGTCTCTCTCACCGATGCAGTACCACAGATTGTTTTGAAACTATAAATTCCTTCAACCACATTATCATTTTAAACTTAACTGAACCAACGAATAACAGAGATGCACATTTTCATGCGCATTTTATGAAGAAAAACATTCCTTTGAACTCGATAACCAACCAAAGGGCCGCCTTGGATTTGTGCAGAGCATCGCGTGAATGCATTTTCTTAGTCATTTGGTATAAAATAAAAAGGCATAACACTGTTTATATAAGCCGTTCACAAAAGTGTTGATGCACACACGCGCGAGTCCACCTGGTCTCGATTTCTTCGATCCTTTCCAGCAGTCTGCGCTAGGTCCGTGCGTGATTTAATGCCTGTTGCCGAAATGAAGGAATGTTCATGTCTCCCCGCATTGCTGAAGTCCCTTATTAAACTC
Organism: Porites australiensis; assembly: GCA_022179025.1. NCBI lineage: Eukaryota > Metazoa > Cnidaria > Anthozoa > Scleractinia > Poritidae > Porites > Porites australiensis. Next base: position 379,467 of record BOPM01000438.1, on the reverse strand, counting down.
TCCACCTGGCGGACATTTGCGTGTGTACCGACTCTTACAAAAAACGCAGTTATTGGCCACTTCCGAGTTCCAAAAACCCTCACTTTCAAAATGAGGCCAAGTGCACAACTTTTCTTGTGAAAATGAGTGTTATTTGCATAATTCATTTCCATATCAAAAGCTGAGCACTTAACCTCGTTTTTATACAGAGGCCCAGGTAACTCAGAAATTAAATGGCCTTTTGCGAACTACAAACCTTGAATTACCTTTATTAAAATGCCTACAAAATTTCCTATGACATTATGCAATATACGTAGCTAAGAAATATTGTATAGTAATGAACAAGTTTCAAAGTGTCGAAGCATCAACTCTTAGGCTCATTGGGGGTGCAAGATTCCATTTTGTTCTTTGCTTTTTTCCATTCTAATTTTTCTCAAACAGGAACTGAGCGTGAAAGCTGAAGCAAACGACACTGCAAATTCCAACTATAAAATGGAAACAAAATTTATCGTAGTGCTGGTTGTACATCACAACCGGCTGTGAGGCTGACCGGTTGACTATTTGCATACCGTAATTGTTCGAATAAGCGCCCGCCTCGAATGAGCGCCAATCCTAAAGGCAGAAAAAGTTATTAAGTGCCCAACCTCGAATAAGCGCCCAGCACCTAACATCCATCCAGCAAGCTGTATCTGCTTCTCGGGCGCCTAACCCATTTGCCGGCTTTACGATGTCGGACATCCAGGAGGTAGCACCAGAGAATTCACTGACTGACTTCCCTAAAGACGGAGTTTTCTTCAGAGTAGTTTACAGAAACCTTGCTTTGATGTTGTTTTGTTGCAAAATAAACATTACTACAGTTGCTGAAAATGGTGAAAATTTGATAAGCGGCCAGGGCGGTTAATCGAATAAATACGGTACACCTTTTTCATGTTTGGGTCAAGATGACGGATTCTTGGGGACCCTCAATATAAAAACGCTTAATTTTGAGCTGAGACTGAGCCAAGACTAAACTTGCTTATTTTTGAGGCGAATTGAGCCTCAAAACGTTCTTAGGATGTTTTAAAATTACATGATGTAAACATTAACGAAATTCACTTATCTAGTAAAACCATCTGCTATCAAAAGAGAATTAAACTAATGAGTGTTGTCAGTCACCTAACATGCCGTAAAGCTGGAGGCAAATTCCAACTATAAAATGGAAACTAAATTTATCTTAGCACTGGCTGTACATCCCAACCAGCTGTGAGGCTGACCGGTTGGCTATTTACATACACTTTTTTATATAGAGAGGGTCCCCAACAGATTTTTCAGATGCGGGATTTCCTTAAAAGTTGCAGGACGGGATTCAGGATTTTAAAGCAAAATGCATGGGGGCGAGATATATTCAGGATGTGGGATGCCAATAGACCTATTCGGTTAACTCAATGTTGTACCCAATTCAAACCCTTTGGGAATAAAACGTTTTGTTTCAGGAATTTCCATATCATATAAATGTGAAAGCCACATTATAATGCAAATACAATACACAAAGAATCTTATCCCCGGTAGATTTGAATTGGGTACAACATTGAGGTAGCCGAATAGGTCTATAATGACCGTTGGGATTACGGGATTGAGCGAAAATTTGGATCAGGTTGACGAGATTGAATGGGGACCCTCTATATAAGAACGCCTAACCTTAACTTAACCTTACTTAAGGTAAGTGGTTGTTTGCCTCTAGGAAAACCAAAATAAACCCAGTGGCAGATCCAGAGGGAGGAGACTTTTGACTTAACGAAATTGACGAAACCTGAACAAAACTATTTTATCACTTAACTCAAGAGACGAATGCTTCAAAGCTGGGCACTGCACGATTAGAATATCACGTATCATGGCAGCAAGGTTCTTTGCAGTAGAAAGGAATGTGTAATGGTTTGGAATGATGTACTAACGAAGTAAGTTATTGGCTTCACCAGTGTGCACAAGTTGGATCCCCGTTTTTAAAATTTTCTGGATCCGCCCCTGAAATCCATCATAGGGTGGTGAGTGCATCCTTTCCCACTTTGCACTCGTTGCGCGCGTTCAGAAAAAATTGTAAGTTTTTGATGTGTTTTTCCTTAGAGCTTTTTGAGTTCGTTGTGCACGCTGTGATACCATAACAGATACAAGAGAGAACTGAATGATCGTGAATGAAAATTGCTGACATTTTTAAAATCCTTTATATATTCGCGAGTGATATAACTTAGGGGCACTTAACGACTGTTTTATGTAAAATATCTGTTCGGAGAAGCAAATTTTGACAAGAATTTTCTATTTCCTGATGACGGCTAAAAATTTCTTGATGAACGTTCCATTCATGTACAATTTTCGAAGCCTATCTCATTAATTCTCTGCGATTTCCTGAAATTCAAGTTTCACATTTTACTTCCCAAGTCAGGATATATTTCGTAGAAAAAAGGAAACCTAAAATTTTCGGATTCAAAAATGTGATAGAGAGAGGAATTAGAAAATGTCTCACTTTTGTAATACGTCAAATGTCGTCTACAATTTTCGGGAAAATAATACTCAAGGCCTTCATGTAATTTCGGAATAGGTTAAAGTTTCCTTAGGATGACCGAATAGATACAAATTTCACAGCGCCGCTTAAAATTCTTCTAAACGGTACTCTGGATAGTCTAAAAGTGTTTTAAATGTATTTAGGAGGAAACCGTCGTTGGGTGCCCCTGATAACTGTCTACTGAAAGGCGGACCATTACCAAGGTATATGAAAGATACTGGAATGTTCGATACGATATCAATATAGTGTCATTCTAGAGTATCGATGTGTACTCTTCAGGCAAATCTGGTTTGGTGTCGGTACGCCTTTCAAAATTGCTTTTACCTTTTATTCTATAGCTGGTGAATCAGAATCAGTGAAAAAAGCACTCTCTCTCTCATTGCTTTAATGAGGTTTTTCTATCACCGTTATCTGATATTAGTAAGCTGCAACTCTGTTTCTCTTGGCGTGTTGTCTATGCTGGTGCTACGATTAATGTTACCTATCTTACCTACCCACAGAGACCCTAAAGTGAAAGAAGAAGGCTTGGTCCCCAGCGGACGGATAAGGGCGCGAGGGATGATGGGAATTAAAGAAGAGGGAAAACTGGATCGAAGGATGCGGAGGAGCTCAAATTGCGTTACATTAAAGTCATATCGTCATAAACAAACAAACAACAACAATGAAAAGCACAAAGTCAAAAGCACGGGATACAGTTCTTTATGTGGTTGTTTCATAGAATACTTCGATATCTGTTGGCGTGAATCTGTAGCTTCCAGCATAGAATGTACAGTTAGAACCAGATAAAGAATACCCTGGGGGGAGGCGGTAGCTATAGCCACAATAAGTACGAGAATCCTGGTTAGTAGCAGAGTTGTTTGATATGCGAAGATCTCTGCCAAATCTTGGTCCACTGTAAGCACACCTTTTTACAGCTACCTTGTACCTATAACGCCTGACTTGCAGCTTAACAGGATTGTACACAGCGTGTCCAGAACTGTTGTTATTGGTCAGTGAGTAGATAAAGGCTTTACTTGAATATCCAAACTGACAATCACCTGGGAGATAATGACAACATTTTACAATTCTTACCGACCTTACTGAAGGCGCTCACAAAAAATCAGCTTCTAGGAATATTCCATGATCCGGACTTCAGTTTAAAATAGTGAGTGCAAGTCCGCGGCTTGACACACAAACATTCCTAGACAACCCATGTATTACTGCATTGATTTTTAAAATTTGCTGTATTTGTATAAATTTTTCAATGTTCCTAAAAAAGTGTTGAGCCACACATCCATTTGTTGTCTTGCTGAGTACAGTAATGACACTGTAGTGACTTTGAAATTAGTGGGGGAGGAGAAAATTATTGTAGAAAATTAGGCAGTTTTACAAGAGTAACAAACTTCCGTGATGAGCAGAAAGGGAGCTCTCCCTAAACTGGAATCCCTCAGTGTTAGTACAAAAGAGCAGGGTTTTTGTCCTGAAAAGAGATTTATGCAAACTAGAATCGTAATTGGATTCAGATCTATCGAATTACTGTGACAGAGCCTGAAACCTACTTGAAGTCCATAAAATACAAATGACAGACGGTAGCACACATGCATCTAATACATTTTTTTCAACCTCTGCATGGCTGAACCACTTGATTCCGTGTTTCATTTAGCTTTTTTAAAAGCTAAAAATTACCTTTGAAAAGGTAATTTTGGTCATGAATGTTCATGGATGTGACTACAACATTAGCTTTTTACGATGCAAAATTTTTCCTTTTTATCCTCCTGACTACCGTGACCCGGGGGGTAGTTCTTAATTAAAAAGAGTTCGCAGTTCAGTTAGAGAGCTTTAAAGATAATTCAGTAAAATTAGGCTGGGACCAGAGGCGTCCTCTCCTGTGGAGTGGCCCCTTAATGGGTTTTGTAAGGGGAGGGCAAAACCAAATTTTGCAAGATGTTGATGTTGTGATTTAAACCTGAAATCAACGATAAAAAAGTAACTTGACGTTTCGATGGTTTCATGTCATCATTATCAAAAGATAAGAAATTACAGGCGCGGATCTAGGATAAATACTGACCGATTTCCTAAACGAGCGCCGAAGGCGCGAGCTTTTAGCGGGGTCCGGGGGCTGGCTCCCCCAAGAAATTATTTGGATTTTTACTCCTTAAAGTCCCCTTTCCTGGGTTTCCGAGTCATTCAGATAGGATAATTGCCAAATTTTAACTTGGAAGATGTTTTTATTTTTAAAAATATATTTAATATTAAAAATGTGACCGATTTCCGTAAAACGGTGGAAAGCGGTGTGGATCCGCACCTGAATTAACATGATTAGTGGAAGTATTTACTCTCTTTGATAATGATGACATTAAGACAAGCTTCTTTTTTATCATTGACTTTTGTTTTAAAATGTATTTCAAAATCGATTCTTAAAAGATTTAAACCTTACTGGGATAATTTAATTCAAATTGTGAATTAGAGAAAAACAAACTTCTGGTAGTTGTATTCAAGTGACGTCATCATGAAAATGACCAATTCTGATTCCTAATGGAATTACTTTCTCGCCTTGAGTTGTACGTAACCAGAAAAACATCCTTTCTTTTTTTTAAAAGTACATGTACTCAAGCCAAAAGCCGCTGTACCACTTTATCGTTCTTCATTGTTAGCAAACAACAAAAAAAAGTCCTTATCCTCCTGGTACATGTACTTACATTATCTTTCCATGATACGTCACTGTATCCACCAAATATAAAACTGCTGACTTGAATGATAGTTACAGTGGGTCCCTTGTCATCACAGTTGCCGTGGAACGTAGATGCCGCCCAGCCGTCCTCTTTAGCGTGCCAACACCTCACAAACCTACTACGGACTGAGCTAGTTATCACGGGCTCTAAAAACGACGCTAAATTCTCCAAGTACCTCCTGTGGTTGCCAAGAATAGTTGATGCGTTAAAACCACCTTAAAAAATAAATGTTTGGTTCATATCTTTAGTATGAGCGCGCGCGGAAAAGCGCATCGAACCAGCAACAGGTGGCACTCAGCGTAGCTGTTCACGGATAGTCATGTCAAAGGTATATGAGACTCTCTATGGGCGAAGTCGCGACGATCGCGGCTATTGATGAAACAACGATCTTAGAGATTAAGCCCTCGTCCACACGTATCCGGATATTTTTGAATCCGCAACTTTATTTGCGCATTTGGCTTCCTTCCACACTTATCCGGTGAATCCGGCATACGAATCCGCGACTTTTTGAATCCGCTCTTCAGAGTGGAAATTTTTGATTACACATAAATCCGGAATCGTGTGGACGCTAAATTCGGATATTTGCTATACAGTAACGTCACAAGATCGAGCCCAGTTCTTTTCCGTGAATATTCAAGACGGTGCCCAGCGCAATATTCTGAATATTAACGCTTCTTTACTTCTTGCACTTCAGTTTCAAGTCCTATAACGTGTGTGTAGTTAAACCTAGCTATGATTACTGTACACTCAATTATGCCAAACTGCAGTTTGACATTTTGAAGCTTCTTTCCAAATAGGACGGACGGATTGGACGCCGTAAAGAAGTTAAACGAGCGAAATAGCGCTTGATGGGACAATTTTCTCAGTGAAACATCTACTGAAGAATATTGGCGATAAAATTTTGCAAGAGCCGAAGATCGCTTGCCAATTAGTTGACGAACTGAGAGTGAATCCGGATACGTGTGGACGGGCAAATTCGATTTGAATACGGATACGTGTGTAGAAGGCCTAGATGTAATCAAGTCCTAAATGTAATAACATTTTGTCCTAAATGTAATAAACTCTTAAGTTGCAAATTACAGTAATTACTCAAATAAGCGCCGCATAGGGGATTTAATAAGCGCTGCGGTGCTTATTCGCGTAAATACGGTACTAAGAGGTATTACGATGGTTTTAAGCGCCGCCCTCAAATAAGCGCCGCATTTTTGGAGAAAAAAATTAGTACGCTTCGGTACATTTCTTATGCACTGTGTAACTTGACCTTTACAAATAAACTGCTTGTGAAGGGACAAAATAATAATAAAAAAAAAACTTGTAAGCCTTAAAAAAGTTTTTCATTTTTGTTCAAGAAATTTACTGCAAAAACCGTGGACGAAGATCCTGTTGCTTGTCAACTTGGATCCCTAGAAAAGAGATCTAATCAGCTAAAATATTACGAAGAAAAAACGAGAAGTCTAAGGGCCTGTTTACGTGGAGGTGGGGGACCCCAGGTAGGTGAGGAGACGCGCTAAGGTGAGGTAACTCGCCTGTCCTTATAATCGCTCATTTAAATTTGATCCCGTTTACATAATAGGTATGTTACCTCACCTATCTGGGTTCCCCTACCTCCCTGTAAACAGGCCCTCATCAAGACTACTGGGCAGCTGATAACAACGTTTATAAATATCTAAGATAGTACGCGCGCGCTCTGATTGGCCGAGAGATGTGTTTGCATGAGAGTATGTAAACATGTGTGGAGTCAAGATGTTTTGCTCTTCGCGCGCTAATCACACAAGCACGAATTTTAAAAAGTTTTTGAGTTGAAAACTCCAAAAAGTTACTTTATTGACCCATTCCTCGTCGGATGAAACTTGGAAAATCTTCACAAATATGCTGTGCCAATTTTTTTTTTCGCTTAAACTGACATTTTAACCGAGGAAAACCCTTCTTTGGAAAGCACCTTTATTGCAAAACAAGAACTGATTGCTCGTACTTTAAGCTTCGTGTACAAGACTTCGCGACTGGTAAGAATTTCTCTTTTAATCAGTAACCTAAACAAAGAGTTTTTGTTTCTTATCGGGAAAGTTATGTTATAAAAGCAATAGAAAACTTTTTTCCTCTGTTTGCATAGCCTGATATAAAAACTCGAGGGGTTGGGAGAATTCTTGACAGTTATGCAAACCTGAGACGACGTCGAGGGTTTGCATGACTGTCTCGAATTCTCCCAACCCCTCGAGTGTTTATATCAGGCTATGCAAACACAGGAAAAAGCTTTCTACTGCTTAAATATTGCTTTTATAGAAAATACTGTTACTTTGCCGTTTACAAGCAATTTATTTGTAAACGTTAAGTTTCACAGTGCATAAGGAAATGTACCGAATTTACGCTTATTAACTTTTTTCTCCAAAAATGCGGCGCTTATTTGAGAGCGGAGCTTAATACCGTAGTAAAACCGCTTGGTACCGTATTTACACGAATAAGCGCCGTGGCGCTAATTAACTCCCCCTCAAATGCGGCACATATTTGAGGGCGGCGCTTATTCGAGTAATTACAGTAATGTTTATTTCATTTAGGGCAAATTGTTATTACATTTCGGTCTTTATTACATTTAGGACAAAATGTTATTACATTTAGGACTTTATTACATTTAGGCCTTCTTCATACGTGTGTACGTGGAAATTTTTGAATCCGGAAAGAAAAATTTGCGGATTAAAAAATATCCGGATACGTCTGGACGGCGCCTAAAGGTACGATCGCATTGCCATTTCAATAAAGTTTGACAACGTTACTCGTGCGACAATGGCAAGGAGATTTCGGCCAAAAGTTCGCTGTACGTTCAGGATTTTTTTCTGTTTATCAGTCAAACCTGTTGCATGTTTTTTTTTTATTTTCACGTTACCTTCGCCGTCATCGTGGTTGCTTGAGCTCCCCAGTAGCGTTACCATGCAGAACAACTATTAATATGCGACGATTTCGTCGAAAAGCTGACGATTTGATGGGCAAAGGGCGACGAAAACGACGTCCGCAGTTACTCGCCAATAGAGAGGCTCGTATATGAAAACAGTTAAATTTATTATCATGAATGCTTGCTACAATTCTTACTAAATACTGCGGTTCATTTGCCTTCAAGAACCCTCCAAGTGAACTTGAACTCTGCGTTTAGGTTCCCCACCTCTTTTGCATATATGAAGTCACTAATCCAACACTGCTCTACAGGTAGAAAGCCTGTAATCTTTCCCGGGTATATTACGAATCAACAGTTGCTCTAAGCCTCTATTTCCAAGCGAGGCTAAGTGCGATATGAAAATGATTGCAAATAAAAGTCATTTTCACAAGAAAGGTTTTGCACTCAGCCTCATTTTAAAAGTGAGAATTCGGAAATGACCTACTTTTGTGAAAGGTTTAAACCCAGGGAATGACCTGTTTTAATGACGACCAGCTCCCAGTTGGCCTGCTTGCTCAATTGGTTAGAGCGCTGCACCGCTATCGCAGAGGTCAAGAGTTCGAATCCCATACTAGCCTGAATTTTTTTTCAGGCCTTTCTTTTCGCACCTGCATAAGTAAGTATGTGTAATCAAATGGTGACGAGTGAAATTAGGGAATAATTTCACGCGCGTTTTGTCCAAATTAGGATTTGGACAAAACGCAAGTGAAATTATTCCCTAATTTCACGAGTATACCATTTGATTACCCATTAATATCATGGGTGACGAATTACGTTAGCAATCTTGGATTTTTGACATGTTTATCCTGGATCGTATCGATCGAGAACTCCACTCTCTCAAATGTTTAGATCTTAAATTTGGCTTATAAAGTTCAGAATTTTTCAGACGTTTTCTGCAAAATACCTGTTAGAGTCCTTCTTGATGTTCTCTTGTGTGTTCAGGTTTTCTAAAGCGTCTTTTTGTGCCCTGACATCTCCATTCACGGCATTTTAAAACTTCGTCGCCATCTTGACTCTGAGACGTACGGAAGGGTTGCCATGACAATTTTGTAATTTCACATGTGAAATTACAAATTGACGCTGAAATTTCGAGCCAAAATTAAGGAGTAATTCGTCACCTATGATATTATTATAATAATTCCATTACCAAGAGTAAAGGTGGATTTCCTCTGTTGCGTAATTTTCAAGCGCTTGTATGCGCACGTAAATTTCACACGCGTAAATAAAATAGTGACAAGGTATGAAGTGT
>BOPM01000438.1:352917-367649 GCA_022179025.1 Porites australiensis | reverse complement strand
CGAAATGGGTACCTTTTCCAGACTTCAGGTGTGGTTGAAGTATATGAGAGGGTAGGGAAATCTGTGTCATTTTGGTCTGCAAAAAGACCTAAAAGGGCTAACAGAAGGATTTTATGGCTGTGAAAAAGTCGAGACAATTTCCTGGTTTTCTGATTTGTTCACAGTTTAAAGACAGTACATTTACAGCAGCTAAAAGTAATGCAAAGTTCCAAACTAGGTATTTGAAAGGGATACCATTTGTCAATTGAAGGTACTCTGTAAGGGAGGGGTACCTTTTCTCTCAAAAGAAATATATAGTAAGGTAAGGAGCTGAACCTCAAGGCGGAGCTTCACAACATAAAACTTTGCTGCGGAATTCCTCCTCCCCCAGGGAGCACAGATGTTTTCTATCCCAGACTGCAGGCATTCGCAAAAGAACCTCTTGTCCGTATATTCAAAAAAACACTTTTCATTGTTCAAGTCTGTAACAGGTGACCATCTTGGTTTTAAGTGTAAGAATAACTTAATGGAAAGCGTATCAAAGGGAGTACTACCAAAGGGAGCTATGAGTCCCGACTCTTTAAAGGCGCATCACAAAAATTAACCGGCAAATTTGTACCTTTACAAATGCTCCCATTGCCTGTGTATCCAGGCCCGCATGTGCAGTTATAAGAGCCGGGCGTGTTTGTACAATTCGCATTTATGTGGCAATCATGGCTTCCCCTTTCGCATTCATTGATGTCTGAATAAGAAAAAGAAAAAAGAAATGAATATAAATTAAATCTTATCACTACACTTATCAGCAAGTTTTACCATTACAAATGCTCCCATTTCCATGGTAGCCATGCCTGCATATGCAGTTGTAAGAACCAGGAATGTTGGTACAAGCCCTTGGAAGTAGTAAGCGCAAAAAAGAAGGAGACACCACCCGTTTTTTTCTTGCCCCCAAATACTTCCCTGCGCCTGCTACGCAGGTTCACTTCCATCCTTGTATTCATCAATTTCTGGAGGGAGTAAAATATTAAGTTACTAAGAAAACTAAATTACTTGCAGGAAAAAGAAGTGAAAGTTTTGGATAGTTAACTATACCATTACAAATGCTCCCATTTCCTGTGTAGCCAGGTCTGCACGTGCAGTTATATGAGCCAGGAATGTTGATACAACTCGCATTTTTGTGACAATCATGGCTTCCCTTTTCGCATTCATCGATGTCTGAGTAAGGAAACGAAAAAAACAAGAAATGAATATAAATTAAGTCTTATTATGACATTTATCAGCAAGTTTTACCTTCACAAACGAGCCCATTTCCTCTGTAGCCAGGCCTGCACGTGCAGTTATATGAGCCAGGAATGTTGGTACAGTTCGCATTTACGTCACACTGATGAGTTTTATCCTTGCATTCGTCTAGGTCTAAAAAAAAGAAAAGAAAACAATACATGCCACCAACCTCGTACATCGTATATAAACCTAGACATTCAACGCAAGAAAATAATCAATTTTGTAGCATGCTGATTGCTTCAGGTAAGACTGATTGTTTCACTCATTGCGAGAAGAGCAAGCATAAATCCCGGGGGGTACTCCCTATAATGGCTTCTACGGGGAAGCTTCGTCCGAATTGCGAAAGGTGTACCTCTTCCAGACTTCAGGTGTATGAAAGGGTTTAGGGTTTCAATAGTTGAAGTACATGAGAGGGTAGGGGAATCTGTGGCATTTCGGTCTGTAAAAGGACCTAAAAGGGCTAACAAAAGGATTTTATGGCTGTGAAAAAGTCGAGAAAATTCCCTGGCCGGTTTTGTGATTTATTCACAGTTTAAAGACAGTACATTTACAGCAGCTAAAAGTAATGAAAAGTTCTAAACAAGGTATTTGAAAGGGACACCATTTGTCAATGGAAGGTACTAGGTAAGGGAGGGGTAACTTTTCTCTCAAAAAATATTATATAGGAGGGTAAGGAGCTGAACACGGGCCACGGCGAGTTTCTAGTTTACTAGCTGGCGATTCCGTGTATGAGAGACGTAGACGTAGACGTATTTCCAGTTTGTTTCTGCCCGAAAAGTATTCTTTGTGGCGCGGTCAAGCGAAAACAGGACTGAATATGTCCGCGTTTGCTGGCCACATAATTACCTGTGTCGCAGAGTTCTCCCGTGTAACCAGACTGGCATTCGCAAAGAAACCCCTTATCCGTATATCCAAGGAAACACTTTGCATTGTTCAAGCAAGGTTTGTAGGCACAAATATTCTAGCGAAAATGAAAGCGTAATTAGACTTCATGAAATTTTAATATTATATTGTAGACTTCGAGCAGTTCTCTTTTCAGTCTGTGGAATCGAGACTTGGCAGAGCTCGAGAGAGTGAACCAGTCGAGAAGGAGGGTCTGAATGGGGTTTAATGTTTGGTGTTAGTTGCCCATAATTTTGAGTGTTTGCTGTAAATTAGCCAATTTTTTTATGTTTACTTTTTCCGAAGAAATACTGTCAAGTGTTTAGAGGGTTCTTCCGACATCTTCGACAATAATCGGACCTCTTCGTTAGTCTTCGGAAATCTTCGGTAGCCTTCGGAAATCTTCTGAATAATCCGGAATTGTAGTAAAATGGCCAAAAACTCCTTGATATAGTAAAGAAAATAATATTGGCCTTTTGGAGCCGTTTTTGCTTCTATCTGGGAAAAAATATTGTTTCAAAGAATCTTTAAAGCTAGTGTTTAAATGCCTAAAATTTAACTATTTCATGTTACAAAGCCAAAAAATGAATTGTTTAGTGTTATCTAGGTACCTTCCCATTCAGACCCTCGAGAAGGGAACTGGGGAGAGACTTTTCCTTTTCCGTCTTCCCCCTTGCGCGTTTGCCTCGCTTGCTCGCTCACACGTAACATTCTCGCACGGGCGACCATCCTGAGAGACTGCAAGTAGTCAATGCTCCCTATCACCATTCTCATCATTATTTTATGTCTTCTTCATCGCCGCTCGACAGATCTTTGGCTAGACTTTGTAAAAGTCCGTTTTGGTTGGTTCTCCCTGTCTGAAGGGAAGACGGACAAGTGCAATCTTCGGGAGAGAACCCAAGACACGAGCGGTCACTATAACAGTTAACCGAAACATCATTTGATCATTTGATCGTCATTGTCATCACCACTTCCATGGCTAAAACTTCACTTTTTGGGTTATGAACAGTTAAACGCTTACCACAAGATAATTCACAACCATTGCCGTCATTAATTTATTCTAGTGAAATTCACCCTACCTGTGTACCTTTATACGTCCAACGTTCTCTTCGTTTTAAATCATTAGGATGCTGTATGTGATCTGAGTTACACAACTCACAGACCCTCATATCATTAATTGCTGGACCAATGTTGATTGCCACGCACTCTCTCCGGTAAAGACATTCCGTTTCGCAAGATTTGCCTGCTCCAATGGAAAGGTTTAAAAAGGTGTGGCCTTGAAGATACATATAAAGGCCATACTCCCGATCAAAAAACTTCAAATACCGAATGTGGCCATAGGTATCTAAAAAAAAAAAATAGCGATGTTAACGTCTGTTTTATTTTATTTATTTTATTAGCTTTGCCTTTAAGAATACAGAAAAAAAAAGACACTGAAGCCTGCAAACACTAGTAATAAGAACGTAAGAATACACTAATAATAACTTAAATATTTGGACAGGGACACCGCAACAGCTAAAGCCAATTACTGCCGACCCAAAAAATAATAGGATATAAAAGTAGCAATTTAAATCACATGCAGCAGCTAATTTCTTGGTCTAAAAACCTGGCTGTGTTACATTTCAAGCAAATACTTTTGAAGCTCCTTGGAGAGTCCGGGTCATAGTTTATTGCTAGAGCCCGCGAGTAATAACCGTAAAGAACAGATTTAAGTTCTCAAAAGTAACATTATCTAGGTCAAGTCTAGTAATAAGCAGGTTCCAGATTCTAGTGGTTCTAATGAAAAAAGATTTCTGAAAGGTAGAAGTCCTGCATTTTTTAGGCACAAGAGATTGAGAGCTCGTTACGGATATACGGGTCCTTCGCGCGCATTCGCGCACGAAGGGAACAACAGACGGATCTAAGTGAATCATATTATGTGTAGCCTTGTAAAAGTATACTAGATCTAGTAACTCGTGCCAGTAGCACACAGGAAGTAGGTTTACAGACATTAGTCTTTATTTGTAAGAGATATTTGTTAAAAAAAGGCAAGCAAAGAATGAATTTGATGGCACGTCTTTGGATACTTTCGAGTTTAGAAATTAGTTCAATGCCTTGGGGCGCCCAGATCTGGGTTGCGTAGCCAAGATGAGCACGAACTAGCCCGAGGTATAATGTGCGCCTTACGGAAGTACTGTGAATAAACCTAGAGTTCCTCCTAACGAAACCTAACAACTTGTTTGCGCGTGCAGCTTGGTGAGAGACTTGGCGTGCCAAGTCAAGTCACAGTCCAAGGAGACGCCAAGGTCACGCTCTACGTCACAGGACTTGATGGTACTGCCGTTAACCTCGTAGCTCGTACAGATGGGCTTGCGCTTCCTCGTAATGGTCTGAAGCATTTCTTATCATTGAAGGCTAGGCCAGAGGCAGCGGACCATGAAGACAGATTATCCAGATCTTGTTGGAGAGCGGCGCCATCATCCTCAGACATCACTACCTTGTATACTTAAGTGTCATCTGCAAACATTGCCACTTTGCTATGAGGATAGAATCTGGATTTTTTTCACATATAACAAGAAGAGAGCAGGTCCGAGTATTGAGCCCTGTGGGACTCCAGAGGTGACAAACACGTTGGCGCCTGCCACAGAGATACGCGTGAAACCATGTGAGCAGGTTCCCTCCGAAGCCAGTATCCCGCAGTTTTTCCATAAGGAGGTCATGTCTAACCTTATCAAAGGCTTTGGACATGTCTAAATACACACAATCTACTTGACCAGCTCTATCAAGAATAGCACCGATGTAATCTAGGGTCTCTAGTAAATTTGTGACACATGAGCGTCCACTCCGAAACCCGTGCTGACAGTCCGCAATCAGATCTTCTAATCGGTCATTGATGCGGTTCAAGACACAACGTTCGATGACTTTAGAAATAATGCAAAGTAGGGAGATAGGCCTATAGTTTTCAACATGATCTTTTTCATCCTTCTTATAGACAGGCACTACATTGGCCAATTTCCACTCAGACGGTATGTAGCCTTCCCCCAGAGACCTGTTGAACAGCTTGCATAGTGATGGAGTAATAGTAGTGGCGGTTTCCTTTAGGAATCTAGCCGGGATCTCATCTGGCCCAGTGGCTTTGTTTGGGTCTAGTAATTTTAGGACAGCCTCAACTTCGCCGACGTGCAACACAATATCGCTAAAGGGGGGTTCTGCGGCAGGGAATTTTCCTGCGCCGTTATCTACTTTGTCCTCTTGAGGAACAGAGAACACTGAAGTGAAATAGTTATTAAAAATGTCTGCGATTTCTTCTGGGGTGTCAGCGGTTGCACGTAGGTTACCAGTTGCCATGGAGACACTTTGTGGTATGTTGAGCGACTTTGAGCGAGTTGTTGATCCTAGCCAGAGACGTTTGCGGTTGATCTTGAACTCGATGTTAGCAGACTCAAAGAACTCTTCCCTGCTTTCTTTGATCGCGCGCTTTACTTGTGAACGCAGAGTTTGAAATTTGACTTTTAGTGACTCCGACGGGTGCAATTTTAGTTTCCTGCGTACGGTTTCCTCTTTCTTGATAAGATTGATAACGGCACCTGTGAGCCAGGGCACAGGGTTTCGACCTCTCAATCGCTTGTTTGGAGTATTGTCTTTCACCGCAGCAAGAAATAGGTGTTTTCAGGTCTGCCAGCAGCTTTCAAGGTCGCCCTCACCCACCACACTTGTAAGATTAAGTGAACGCAGAGCGTCTCAACCACTTAGTCTTTTTTTAATATTCCACTACTAATTTCACCCACGTTAATCCAGAGAACACGTTAAAAAACATCAATCCACTCTTTCGTTCTCCCACGCTCCTCGACAGTGATTGTTTATAAATGAATAACCGATCCTTTGCAGACTGCTTGCTGGACAAAAACATAACACCACCACCAACACCAACAACAAGAACAGGTTACCATGAATGTTAAGCGGTTAAATATTCCACAATGAAATCTTAAAAACTTCTGAACTGAAATGGAGTATCTGTGAAATGATCAGAAGCTATCGATCGCCGGAGAGAGAAAATGTGAGGTATGTTGGAAGCTGTTATTTATTTATTGTTTTTCTACTTTCTGACTTTTGCCTACCCTAGCGAGTTTTTGAATGACAAAAGGGATTTTCCCCGAAAAATTTCGCCAGAAATAATAGTCTGCCATGTCGAAGCCGTTAGACAACCTACAGGAGCTTTCCCACCGACCGAAGTAAATAACAAAACGAAATAACTAATTAATAAGTTTCTTGAAGGATCACTAACTAGGAATTTAAATAAAATACGTCATGACAACCGTCAAACTGTTGTCGCTTAATTTCAGCCTTTCTTTTAGTTTATAATCTTTTATGCAGTGAGTAAATTGTTGCATTTCAACGGGTAAGCTTTGTCGTCTCCACGGCAACGTCAAATTGATGTAGTTGCACACTCGTTTAATTATTGATTTAAAGTTCCGTATAAGAGAAAGAGCCTATAAGGCCCTTAAACCATGTCGATCATCCTACCCCTTCTAAAATTCGACACCGAATTTCAAGGGTTTTTTTTTTAAACAGTTTTTAATTTCCAACTGATGTGGTTCTAGAAACACATCCCCCATCCCCCTTGGGCGAGCACAATAAATGTTGGTTAATCTATGTTGCCGTACATGATCGTTTGTGTCGTAAGCACAACAACGCAGCTGCATTTTTTCGTCACTTTTTTCCCTTTCCTAGTTGAACATCGTGCATAAAAATACGCGTCTAAAATTGTACTAGATATAGATTTTCTTTAAAGTTTGGTAATCTGTTAATTTACGTTTAAGGTTAGCCTCAGTGCAGTCTGGACCCAAAAGAATGTCTGATACTGACTCCAAGTAAGAATTTTAGCGTTTTTTCTTCTGCCACGTGGGAAAGGTTCGGTTGAGTTATTGATTGTCCTCAAAAGAGAAAAGTTTGCTTAAATAACTAGAAGTATGATTCATAAAAGTGTAAACAAAACTTTTCCTGTCATAGCTACGGCCGGTCTGTGTTTTTCTCTCATTAACCCTTAGCTTGAGTTATGAACTTTTCAGATATTCGTTGTAGTTATTCTATTTTAAGTTCTCAACTATTTCCTTTTCTTATGGCTGTAACGAATTTAGGGGTATGTAGTCAAACATTTTGAACTAAACGATAATGACTTTTAAATAAAAACATAAAAGTCATTTCAAAAAGAATTGTCCAGTGCCGTCAAAATCGCCTTCAAGGATTTTGTTCCTGTTACATCGTAATCTAGCCCGCCTTGGCTTTTTCTCTTATAGTTTTTGTTTTTGGGGTACCGCATGACATTGTAAGTAGTAGTATACTGTATCCACAAATCAGCCAAAAAGCATGGGACCTGAATCGTTCATTTTGCTTAGCACAGACTCAGGTGTAGTCAGGCCTCTCCCATGTTGAGTTTCAACTTTTTTCCGAATGGGAGGCAGCGAAGGTTATAAAAGTAAGCTGTATGTTTGGTAAAGTACTAAAGTCTTGTTTATGAAAAAAGGTGAAAAAAAAGTCCTCTTTAAAAGTTTTTTTGAAAATATTACACCTAGTAGCAAAACAAGAATGAAGGTGAATGTATAAGGTGTGTGCATATATTAACAGTTGGCTTTAGTCATACCTTGATTTGCACTAGTAATGCAGCTTAGCCAAGCTCCCCAGAAGAGGCACGTCAAGAAGAGTGCTTGAACGGACAAGAAACAACCAGCCATGCCGGATGAATTTGCCTGAATGCTACCCTTCTCGACTTTCGTCTTAATTTAAAACTGAGATGTCACGAACTGGTAGTCCACTGAGTTCAGTTTGACACGTTCTGATATCAGTTGTCGTGTTAATTAATTTTCCAAGTTAACAGGAACAGCCAGCAAAATTAAAACCTGCTCGTTATTTTTGACTTCCCTTCAGTTTCAGTTTTATTTATCAACTCTAATTGCCTTTAATACAGCTAGCCACTATTTGCATTAAATTTCTTAACATCTGCCAGAACGGCCGTGCGTTTTGAAGCTTTCTTGTTAAATATCTCCCGAAAGAACTGAGAATTAAAAAATATTATAAAAAAACAATTATCACGTTTTAAAAGTAGGTTGAGTTTGATCGTCCGGGTGAACGTAGTCCTGAATAGGACTGTTGTCGTTGACAGTGACTGTAAACAACACTGTCAAGTCACTGTCAACAACAATAGGCCTATTCAGGACTACGTTCACCCGGACGATCAAACTCAACCTCCTTTTGAAATGACTCCTGGGTTCAAACCTTTCACAGTTTTATCATGTTTTAGTTTTTGTCATTGCACTTGGATTGTGCGTCTTGTTCAGTTGGAGTATGAGCAGCAGTATGATATGAGCAGACTCAGTTAATTTCAAAGTAACATTTTACTTAACTTCAATTTAGTGGATATTTTTAGTTTGGCATATTTTTAATAATATTTAAAAGCCGGATATCATTTCGATTGAAACTTTATCTTAGCTGCCAATTTTTGTTTCACTGTTTAATACGGATCTTTTGGAGTAAGGCCGTTTTTTACTTTAAAACGTTTAGTGAGTTCTCTCCTTCAAAAAAACCTTTATCGGCGTAACACATGCACTTGTTGGGTGCCTTTTATTAAATTTGAAATAACAAGAATATTACGCAATTCAAGGATCTGCCCTGATATTACAAATACGTATCCTAGTAGCGCGCGCGTCTATATAGGAAAGTACTTACAGTTACAACATGCAGTTAGTATACCAGAAAAAATCTCGATTTGCTTAAACAGGGGCCTCGAGGAATCGATGGAATATTACTATACCCTGCGAGCAGAGGCTACATCAATTTTTTTTTACAGTTAAAGTTAGAGTGTATCAGTACTTGTCGCTCGGCAGCTCACACCGCGAAAATGTAGACTCTTCTCGTAGGGTAGACGATTACAGAAATTTCCCGAAATTCTGTCCTGAAACTAGACTAGAATGCGTGTGAAAAAAATTCTCGAAACGTCGAGCTGAGTGTGTTTATATTTGTTTTGATCAACGCTAAGTAATGATCAACCTGACTCAGTGCTTGGAATCTTGCGTTCCCTGCTTTTATTTCACCTATATTGTATATGTTTAATGTGTGAAAACGTTCAATATGAATCGGTGTGTTTCAAAGCTCTTACACAAAGACTGAGGCTACAATATGACCGACAAATACAGAGCGGGGGCAGATGTAGTGTTAACTATTACTAAACGGTTGTATTCCCCGTTAGGAGGAGTTATTTTGAGTTATTTTGGTTTTTTATTTTTTTCTAAAAGAGAATATCTCTTAACTGTTGCATGAATATCGAGATCAAACTTGATCTTCGCGAAAGACAGCTGTTAACCAAACGTTATTAAATGCTTAAATGAAAACAACTGGCAAGTTTTGTGAACTCACAAATGTCTTGTTTAAATTCAGTCGACAATTAAACAGGACGTTTTAATAAAAGGTTTGTTTGACAAGTTTTAGGGAAGTTTACCATTTAAACTTTGTAGCATATTAAGGGAGTTTTGAGAAAATATACTGAAGCAATTAGCGTTTATGACCGCCCCTGCGTATTCAGAGACGAAAAATGTTTTCATGTAGAAGGTCCCTTTTATGACAGTTGCCGTAATATTAACTGTTTATGAATAAAACAAGCCCCCTCTTTAAATTATTAAAAATGAAAACTGTGCATAGCAAACAGCTGGCCGACTCTGCAACGCATGTTAAAAATCGATTTAGTTGAATGTTGGAAAGTATTTAATCTTCTCTTCGTAGATAGATTTCCAGAGTGTATATCTATTATTTTGTTTTTCCTCCTTCCCTCTCTATATGGTAATGTGTTTTTTGCCCTACGAAAGAGAACCCTGATTCCTGAATCCAGGAAATTTTTGCCTATGAAATCTGGAATCCTGGTCTTTGGAATCGGGAATGCACCTCAAGGAATCCGGAATCCCACGAACGATTGGAATCCAGAATCCAAGTTCCACTGACAAACATTGGTTTTTCACACATAAAAACGGTGATTTTGGAGCGGTTTCTATAATGACAGAGTGAAGCTGAGTCGCGCGATCTTGCCGAAGGTTGATCGTCATATATCGGATAGGTCTCTGTGCCATTCTTCGTGGTAGTGTAAGCAGGTGTTTAAAGCAGGCCGGAGCGGCATTTTCATGTCAACACGATAAACCGATCCGGTGCAGTGTGATAATAGCGTAAAACTAATAGTTGCCCGCTGTTATGTTTAATTGTCTTTTAGCTTAAAAACAATAGAGACCTTCCGATTCTACGGCTATAGTCAAATTATACCGAGTTGGTTTTTTCTCGGCCACGAAAATCATACCGAATAGAGCTTCTGTTCACACGCCACAACGGTGATTTCGGCGCGATTTCTGTGACGGAGGGAAGCTACACTGCGCCGATCTCGAAAACGGACCTTCACATATCGGATAAGTTTTTAGCCATACTTAAATGCAGCAAGACCACTTATCAGGTCTGTCGCGGAAATAAGTAGGAGCGAGAACTGGAACCCAAAGAGGCGGAATTAAATATTCAAGACTGAGGCCTGAAATTAAGTGCACCAAGCCCATTCGGCCAACAGCACCAACACGATGTTCGATGTGTGTGAAAGACTTGTTGCCGCCCCGGACCGTTGCTGTTCATATTATACTGAATAGCTTTTTCTGGGACCGCGAACAGCTATTCAGTATAGTGTGAACAATGCCACAGAACTGAGACGACTTCGAACAGACGGAGATTTTCTCAATACTAAGCAGTGACTATTATTTGAAGTAGTGCGCGCCCTTGAACCAGAGGCATTTTGGCGGGAAAATGTGATAACCGTCGTCATTTTTCAGTTTAGCTTGAATAATCGTAGTGCAGGGAACAGTTATCAAATGTTAGAGGTTTTATCATGGGGCTTAACCTCCTTCAATAAAGACGAAAATGTGCGAACGTTTTTTGTAAAAAAGAGGTACAATAAAGCCGTTCCATGATGTCTAGTTTTTGAGAATACGCGAAAAACCGTAAGTCAAATCTCGTCCTCGAATCTATAAACGATCTCTAATAAAAGAAATTCCACGGGCCAATGTAACGCAATACGCGTATGCTGCAAATAGTACACCCACCTCGCGCCGCGAGATAAATAAGGCAAGTGGATAAGCAAGGGCAGGAAACGTTTGTCTGATTGGCTCCTGGGAAATCGTTCTTGACTAGTACTAGCACATTTGTATGCCCGTCACGCATTGCAAACGAGATAGCTTCACGCGAAATAGGATGAGATTAGCCAGCGCGCTCAACCAAAACTGCCATGCTACGCTGGCTAGGATGAGATGGTCTGATCTCTCTTGGCAGACGTCGTTCTTCACGTGCTCCAATTGGCTTGTCCAGCTCCGAATTGTTTACAATGTCAAGCGCTATGCTAAATTCCCTACTTGACGTTTTATCTTAGTTCCGATGGGAGAAAAAACTTCCAAGGATTCTTTAGTTATTGTTTTGGGTAAAAACTAAAAAAACCCGCACCTGAGTTGTCAGGGGTCAATAGTCTATACCACTTGACAGTTTTAAGCAGTACCTAGACAAGTGTTAAGTGAATTCGCGTTCTTTCAAACTACGTCGCGACTGTTTCAGCTCGATCTGTATGTCCAAAGCGGCTCTCTTTAATCGGTTATTGAACCACAACAAAGGATCTTTTTCTTATGAAAATGCGTATATCTGTTTTTTTTGTTTTCTGTTTCACTGTCAAACGATGACAGAGTTGAACGTTCACAGGTTAGTTTCAAACAAAACTGTAATTCTGCGCAGGTCATGGCAGCCTCCAACGTAGGCGTTTTTAGGGGAGCTCGTATTTCGCCTACCTGGATTCCGAGGCGGATCAAGAATATAATTAGCGAGGAACTAAAAACACCGAACCAGTTCATAAGCTTTCGCCCTGATCTTTGCCGGATTCTTGTTTATATACCAAAGGCATAAAACTTGTCTCACGTTTTCGTAGAAAGTGAGGGGACGGGAGGAGGCGCTCGTTCAAAAGGAGCGCTTGTTTGATTTTTTAAGGGCGCTTGTTAGACCGTGAGTGCTTATTCGAGGAAATAGGGTATCTGGTCAAACCATCGACTAAAAAGTTAAAGAGAATTAAACTTATAAGTGTAGTCAGTCAGTCAGTCAGTCAGTCGATTACCATGCCGTAAAGCTAGATAGGTATTTTATTAACCTGAGAAAACAGCCGACAGGTCAGATTGTTTATCCCTACTTAGATCAAGCCACCGTCAAAAGAATTGACAAATTTTCCTGCTCCAAAATATCGCGAAATCGAATATTAAAAACCAAAATTGAAACGTTAAAACTGTAAAGAGCCTATTTAAATTTTGTTATTTTCTTGAAATGATAGAAAAAAAGTCGTCAAGCTTTGAAAGAAACAAACCTGTACTTGACTGACTAGCGCTTGTCGTAACAAGAACAAAACTTACATTATATATTACTTGTGTGAGATTTGCTTCCTTGCAGCAGCTGTCTACTGCATTATATAAAACGTTCCAATTGGCCGATATTCACAAGGTACCAAAATGATCTTTTGAAAAGTCACATCATTTAATTCCGGTACTGAAAGGAATCGAAAAGACTATCAATCCTCAATAAAAGTGCAAAAAATGATTTTCGATTATTTCTTGGGAATTCACCATAAGGTTGATCACAAAGCTAAAATACAATTTGCGTTCCAAACATGTTTGCCGTTTTTCGCCGTTTATTAGGTGTTGGAGCTCGCCTTTACGGCTGATAGAAAGTTTTCTGTACATATTTTCTTGCAAAAAGAGATTCCTTAAAATCATGTTAAGAAAGCAGTTGTTTAAAACGCCAGAAGAGACGAGAAAAACTACGGAGAAAGAAAACACAGATGACTTGGAAGTTCAAGATGAATATTCACCGCTTCGGAGAACTCTTGGTATAATTTGTGCCATGTCATCCTGCATCTTTTTTGCGTTTTCCTCCCTCCTTGTCAAACTGCTTCGAGAAATTCCTCCCTCAAGCGACCATTTAGATTGTTGTCGCAAATCAAAATCTTGACGATAGAAGCCAAGGAAAAGGTCTCAGCTTACCCTGGATTCCACAACACGAGAAAACTTGGTTGACAACCAAGTGCAGAACTCAGTTTTATTTATTTTAAAGTTTCAAAATCAGTTGGTTAAACAACTGACGGCAAAGAACGTACAATAATGAACAAAAGCTGATAGAAAAAAAGTCGTCAAGCTTTGAAAGAAACAAACCTGTACTTGACTGACTAGCGCTTGTCGTAACAAGAACAAAACTTACATTATATATTACTTGTGTGAGATTTGCTTCCTTGCAGCAGCTGTCTACTGCATTATATAAAACGTTCCAATTGGCCGATATTCACAAGGTACCAAAATGATCTTTTGAAAAGTCACATCATTTAATTCCGGTACTGAAAGGAATCGAAAAGACTATCAATCCTCAATAAAAGTGCAAAAAATGATTTTCGATTATTTCTTGGGAATTCACCATAAGGTTGATCACAAAGCTAAAATACAATTTGCGTTCCAAACATGTTTGCCGTTTTTCGCCGTTTATTAGGTGTTGGAGCTCGCCTTTACGGCTGATAGAAAGTTTTCTGTACATATTTTCTTGCAAAAAGAGATTCCTTAAAATCATGTTAAGAAAGCAGTTGTTTAAAACGCCAGAAGAGACGAGAAAAACTACGGAGAAAGAAAACACAGATGACTTGGAAGTTCAAGATGAATATTCACCGCTTCGGAGAACTCTTGGTATAATTTGTGCCATGTCATCCTGCATCTTTTTTGCGTTTTCCTCCCTCCTTGTCAAACTGCTTCGAGAAATTCCTCCCTCAAGCGACCATTTAGATTGTTGTCGCAAATCAAAATCTTGACGATAGAAGCCAAGGAAAAGGTCTCAGCTTACCCTGGATTCCACAACACGAGAAAACTTGGTTGACAACCAAGTGCAGAACTCAGTTTTATTTATTTTAAAGTTTCAAAATCAGTTGGTTAAACAACTGACGGCAAAGAACGTACAATAATGAACAAAAGCTGATAGAAAAAAAGTCGTCAAGCTTTGAAAGAAACAAACCTGTACTTGACTGACTAGCGCTTGTCGTAACAAGAACAAAACTTACATTATATATTACTTGTGTGAGATTTGCTTCCTTGCAGCAGCTGTCTACTGCATTATATAAAACGTTCCAATTGGCCGATATTCACAAGGTACCAAAATGATCTTTTGAAAAGTCACATCATTTAATTCCGGTACTGAAAGGAATCGAAAAGACTATCAATCCTCAATAAAAGTGCAAAAAATGATTTTCGATTATTTCTTGGGAATTCACCATAAGGTTGATCACAAAGCTAAAATACAATTTGCGTTCCAAACATGTTTGCCGTTTTTCGCCGTTTATTAGGTGTTGGAGCTCGCCTTTACGGCTGATAGAAAGTTTTCTGTACATATTTTCTTGCAAAAAGAGATTCCTTAAAATCATGTTAAGAAAGCAGTTGTTTAAAACGCCAGAAGAGACGAGAAAAACTACGGAGAAAGAAAACACAGATGACTTGGAAGTTCAAGATGAATATTCACCGCTTCGGAGAACTCTTGGT
>BOPM01000438.1:330040-352907 GCA_022179025.1 Porites australiensis | reverse complement strand
AGGATCTGCCCTGATATTACAAATACGTATCCTAGTAGCGCGCGCGTCTATATAGGAAAGTACTTACAGTTACAACATGCAGTTAGTATACCAGAAAAAATCTCGATTTGCTTAAACAGGGGCCTCGAGGAATCGATGGACTATTACTATACCCTGCGAGCAGAGGCCACATCAATTTTTTTTTACAGTTAAAGCTAGAGTGTAGCAGTACTTGTCGCTCGGCAGCTCACACCGCGAAAATGTAGACTCTGCTCGTAGGGTAGACGATTACAGAAATTTCCCGAAATTCTGTCCTGAAACTAGACTAGAATGCGTGTGAAAAAAATTCTCGAAACGTCGAGCTGAGTGTGTTTATATTTGTTTTGATCAACGCTAAGTAATGATCAACCTGACTCAGTGCTTGGAAACTTGCGTTCCCTGCTTTTATTTCACCTATTGTATATGTTTAATGTGTGAAAACGTTCAATATGAATCGGTGTGTTTCAAAGAGCTTACACAATTAAAGACTAAGGCTACAATATAACCGACTAAATACAGAGCGGGGGCAGCTGTAGTGTCAACTATTACTAAACGGTTGTATTCCCTGTTGGGAGGAGTTCTTTTAAATTATTATTACTTTTTTTACTAAAAGAAAATTTCTCTTAACTGTTGCATGAATATCGAGATCAAACACTTGATCTTCGCGAAAGACAAAGACCAAACGAAAGACCAAACGTTAATAAATGCTTAAATGAAAACAACTGCAAGTTTTGTGAACTCACAAATGTCTTGTTTAAATTCAGTCGACAATTAACAGAACGTTTTAATAAAAGGTTTGTTTGACAAGTTTTAGGGAAGTTCACCATTTAAACTTTCTGGCATATTAAGGGAGTTTTGAGAAAATATATTGAAGCAATTAGCGTTTATGACCGCCCCTGCGTATTTAGAGACGAAAAATGTTTTCATGCAGAAGGTCCCTTTTATGACAGTTGCCGTAATATTAACTGTTTATGAATAAAACAAGCCGCCTCTTTAAATTATTAAAAATGAAAACTGTGCATAGCAAACAGCTGGCCGACTCTGCAAAGCACGTTAAAAATCGATTTAGTTGAATGTTGGAAAGTATTTAATCTTCTCTTCGTAGATAGATTACCAGGGTGTATATCTATCATTTTGTTTTTTCTCCTTTCCTCTGTATATGGTAATGTGTTTTTCGCCCTATGATAGAGAACCCTGATTCCTGAATCCAGGAAATTTTTGCCTGTGAAATCTGGAATCCTGGGCTTTGGAATGGGGAATACACCTCAAGGAATCCGGAATCCCACGAACGATTGGAATCCAGAATCCAAGTTCCACTGACAAACACTGGTTTTCACACATAAAAACGGTGATTTTGGAGCGGTTTCTATAATGACGGAGTGAAGCTGGGTCGCACGATCTTGCCGAAGGTTGATCGTCATATATCGGATAGGTCTCTGCGCCATTCTTCGTGGTAGTGTAAGCAGGTGTTTAAAGCAGACCGGAGCGGCAACACGATAAACACGATCCGGTGCAGTGTGATAATAGCGTAAAACTAATAGTTGCCTGCTGTTATGTTTAATTGTCTTTTAGCTTAAAAACAATAGAGACCTTCCGATTCTACGGCTATAGTCAAATTATACCGAGTTGCTTTTTTCTCGGCCACGAAAATCATACCGAATAGAGCTTCTATTCACACGCCACAACGGTGATTTCGGCGCGATTCCTGTGACGGAGGGAAGCTACGCTGCGCCGATCTCGAAAACGGACCTTCACATATCGGATAGGTTTTTAGCCATACTTAAATGTAGCATTACCACCGATCAGGTCTGTCGTGGAAATAAGTAGGAGCGAGAACTGGAACCCAATGAGGCGGAAGTAAATATTCAGGACTGAGGACTGAAATTAAGAGCACCAAACCCATTCGGCCAACAACACTAACACGATGTTTGATGTGTGTGAAAGACTTGTTGCCGTCCCGAACCGTTGCTGTTCATATTATACTGAATAGCTTTTCCTGGGACCGCGAACAGCTATTCAGTATAGTGTGAACAATGCCACAGAACTGAGACGACTTCGAACAGACGGAGATTTTCTCAATACTAAGCAGTGACTATTATTTAAAGTAGTGCGCGCGCGTGAACCAGAGGCATTTTGGCGGGAAAATGTGATAGCCGTCGTCATTCTTCAGTTTAGCTTGAATAATCGTAGTGCAGGGAACAATTATCAAATTTTAGAAGTTTTATCATTGGGCCTAACCTCCTTCAATAAAGACGAAAATGTGCCAACGTTTCTTGTAAAAAAGAGGTACAATAAAGCCTTTCGATGATGTCTATTTTTTGAGAATACGCGAAAACCCGTAAGTCAAATCTCGTCCTCGAATCTATAAATGGTCTCTAATATTAAAAATTCCACGGGCCAATGTAACGCAATACGCGTATGCTACGAATAGCACACCCACCTCGGGCCGCGAGATAAATGAGGCAAGTGGATAAGCAAGGGCGGGAAGCGTTTGTCTGATTGGTTCCTTGAAAACCGCTCTTGACTAGTACTACACTCTTTTTTTTTATAAGAATATTGCTTTTCCGGCCCAGGCTGAATATTCTTATTTTTCTGCCGATTTTAGGCTGAAAATATTCTTGTATTATTCTTAAATTAAAGCTTATGACATTTTCGTTTTAGAATTTATTGGGGTATATGTATATATATTACATGTACCGTTCATCGAACTGACAATAGCGTTGAACATTTTGTTATAGCTAGTGCAGGTTTTTTCGTTTTGTTGGCTAGTTTTGCCGTTCAGAGAAAGGAATAATTTTATACGGTTAAGTTAAAAACATAAAATTGTATTGTATTTACAGATGTTTCAACACACAAAATTATATCTATCCTTTTCAAAATCTCAGCCTTGGCTTTATTATTAAAATATTCTTAATATTTCGCAAATTTCAGCCTCGATATTCTTATAAAATATATTCTTATAAAAAAAAAAGAGTGTAGCACATTTGTATGCCCATCACGCATTGCAAACGAGATAGCTTCACGCGAAATAATATGAGATTAGCCAGTGTGCCCAACCAAATCCTCCAAAACCGCCATGCTACGCTGGCTAGGATGACATGGTCTGATCTCTCTTGGTAGACATCGTTCTTCACGTACTCCAATTGGCTTGTCCAGCTCCGAGTTGTTTACAATGTCAAGCGCTATGCTAAATTCCGTACTTGACGTTTTATCTTAGTTCCGATGGGAGAAAAAACTTCCAAGGATTCTTTAGTTATTGTTTTGGGTAAAAACTAAAAAAACCGCACCTGAGTTGTCAGGGGTCAATAGTCTATACCACTTGACAGTTTTAAGCAGTACCCAGACAAGTGTTAAGTGAATTCGCGTTCTTTCAAACTACGTCGCGACTGTTTCAGCTCGCTCTGTATGTCCAAAGCGGCTCTCTTTAATTGGTTATTGAACTACAACAAAGGATCTTTTTCTTATGAAAATGCGTATATCTGTTTTTTTTTTGTTTTCTGTTTCATTGTCAAACGATGACAGAGTTGAACGTTCACAGGTTAGTTTCAAACAAAACTGTAATTCTGCGCAGGTCATGGCAGCCTCCAACGTAGGCGTTTTTAGGGGAGCTCGTATTTCGCCTACCTGGATTCCGAGGCGGATCAAGAATATAATTAGCGAGGAACTAAAAACACCGAACCAGTTCATAAGCTTTCGCCCTGATCTTTGCCGGATTCTTGTTTATATATCAAAGGCATAAAACTTGTCTCACGTTTTCGTAGAAAGTGAGGGGACGGGAGGAGGCGCTCATTCAAAAGGAGCGCTTGTTTGATTTTTTAGGGGGTGGGGAAGGGCGCTTGTTAGACCGTGAGTGCTTATTCGAGGAAATAGGGTATCTGGTCAAACCATCGACTAAAAAGTTAAAGAGAATTAAACTTATAAGTGTAGTCAGTCAGTCAGTCAGTCAGTCAGTCAGTCGATTACCATGCCGTAAAGCTAGATAGGTATTTTATTAACCTGAGAAAACAGCCGACATGTCAGATTGTTTATCCCTACTTAGATCAAGTCACCCTCAAAAAAATTGACAAATTTTCCTACCCCAAAATATCGCGAAATCGAAAATTAAAAACCAAAATTGAAACTTTAAAACTGTGAAGATCCTATTTAAATTTTTGTATTTTCTTGAAATGATAGGAAGAAAGTCGTAAAGCTTTGAAAGAAACAAACCTGTATTTGACTGACTAGGGCTTTCGTAACAAGAACAAAACTTACATTATATATTACTTGTGTGAGATTTGCTTCCTTTGCAGCAGCTGTCTACTGCATTATATAAAATATTCCAATTGGCCGGTATTCACAAGGCACCAAAATGATCTTTTGAAAAGTCACATCATTTAATTCCGGTACTGAGAGGGAACAAAGGAATCGAAAAGACTATCAATCCTCAATAAAAGTACAAAAAATGATTTTCGATTATTTCTTGGGAATTCACCATAAGGTTGATCCCAAAGCTAAAATATAATTTGCGTTCCAAACATGTTTGCCGTTTTTCGCCGTTTATTAGGTGTTGGAGCTCGCCTTTACGGCTGATAGAAAATTTTCTGTACATATTTACTTGCAAAAAGAGATTCCTTAAAATCATGTTAAGAAAGCAGTTGTTTAAAACGCCAGACGAGACGAGAAAAACTACAGAGAAAGAAAACACAGATGACCTGGAAGTCCAAGATGAATATTCACCGCTTCGGAGAACTCTTGGTATAATTTGTGCCATGTCATCCTGCATCTTTTTTGCGTTTTCCTCACTCCTTGTCAAACTGCTTCGAGAAATTCCTCCCCAGGAAGTCGTTTTTTTCCGCAATATGGTTCAAGTTATCTTTGTCCTTCCCCCGTTAATCTACAACAAGATTCCAATTGTTGGCCAGACGAAACATCTTCCATTTTTGTGCGTTCGTGGAATCGCCGGAACTCTTGCTCTTTGCTGCCAGTTCTACGCTTTCCAACACATGTCCCTCGCAGATGCGACTGTTATCGTGTTTTCGGCTCCTATATTCACAGGAGTTCTGGCGCATTTTCTTCTTGGTGAAGCTTGGGGATGGTTCGATGCGGTGGCGACTTTACTCTGTTTTACCGGCGTTGTCCTCATAGCAAGACCAACGTTCTTGTTTCCTCGGCCGATTGAGTCCACGACTCTTGCAAGTGATTGGGAACAGGTAATTAAGACCATAATTTTAGTTCATATTAGTGTCATTTTTTGACCCTTTTATTTCCACATAGAAATAAATTTTTAAAAAAATGTTCGAAATTTCATTTCAGTGCAAAATACTGCATGGGAACAGATTGACCTCGCAAAAGTAACTTTCGAGATGAATCCGCCCTCATTTCATCATGTATAGTCAAAATTCTGAGGCGTTTATGTTTAAAAAAAATGACTTTATTTATAGTGGTAACATAATTAACAATTAGTTTTCATTGTGGCCCACAAATGAGGAGAGAAACAAATAATCGAACTGAACATAAAATTTAAGAATCTCAACTGGCCGGGGGTAAACCACATGGTTATATTAAAGAGGGTCTAAATGGGATTTACCGTCAGCGGTCAGAGGGCCTAAAATTGAACAGTGCGTCAAAAATGCAAAGCGATTTTAACCGTCAAAACGCTTCAGCGGGGTATTTGAGAACCATTCCAATATTTTATTTCCAATGTAGATCACTGCGAGCCTGGTTGCCCTCTGTGGAGCCATATTGACCTCCGTTGCCCTTATCGCCATAAGAAAGCTGAAGGGGGTCAACTTTTTGGTGCCCGTTTTCTTTGTTGGTTTTTCGAGTGTGGTCCTCACAATGGGAGCTATTCTTGCATCAGGGTCTTTCCAGAGTGTCATATGCGGGCACTCACATGAATGGTTCCTTTTGGCACTTGGCTTCTGTGGTCTTGGTGAGTCATTTTTCGTCTGTATCCACAAGTAAAACCATGTTCAGCTAAGCGTTAATACAGTGATGTCATTAACCTCCCCCCCAGTGATTGTTTGCGGTGGAACTTATCCCCGGGGGGATACTCGACCAATATCTGGGTACAGGTGAGGCGCTGAGGGTTTGAGACCCTGACCCTGTGTAGGACAAAAAAAATCCTAAAATACATGCTCGTTTGGGATAACACCCTCAATTTTATTACCAAGTCAAAGACAAGAAGTGAATGCACACCTTCTTGTTTTAAAGCCATTGCGTTTGTATACTTGGAGTACAAACAAATTCCATCCAGAAAATCAAATTGATCGTGCAGGCAATACCCTGTTTATGATTAGGACAGACGTGCGCGAAATTGTATACCCTATTTAGAAGAGAGGCAAAAAACCAAACCTTGTCAAGCGGCACATCCCCGTAGAGGCCATATGAGGGAGTACCTCTGGAAATGATAAACAAAAACCTCCCATTTATATTATCACAGGTGGCCAGGCCCTTCTTACAAGATCCGTGCAACTGGAGAGAGCAGGCGTGGTTGCTCTTGTGCGAACGTTAGACATCGCCTTGGCCTTCATTCTGCAGCTGCTCTTTTTGGATTATACCGCTAACGTTTACAGCATCGTGGGCGCAGCGCTGGTTTTGGGGTGCAATATAATGGTGATTTTAAACCGAGCCGGGCTCACCCCGAATAAGGCCACTAAGAACCAGGGAGGCCTGCCAGAGGAATTGAAAAGTCTTATTGGAACAGTAAAGGGTCAGTTATATGGCAGGAATAATTGAGGACTCGCAACCTCCAAGGGGAAAACAATCTGCAAGTGAACTTTTTCTTGTATTTTAGTAGCCTGTGTAGCAGGCGCCGGTTATTAATTATTTTACAGGCCGCTCGAGGAGAACACGCAAAGGGGAGAGGAGGCTTCCTCTCCTCGCCCTTAAAATACCGGCACCTAGTATTTTAGAGTTTAGTCTTATAGTTGAAATGGAGCTGCAGGTATGTTCTTTTTGGATAAGCGCGTTCTCCTTCTTTGTACCTTAGGGAGGCTGGGGAGAGAGAAAAAGAAAGCGCCCGGGGACGATGGGAAGGGGAGGAAATAAAAAGAGGTACCCGCCGAGGCACCAGTCCTTTCCTCTTCCCATCATCCCCCGCACGCTTATCTTTTTTTAATTCTTTTTTTATTTGGATCCCAGCGATGGCCTATTTGAATAAGAGAGGGACAAGCGAATGCTTTGCGCCCGGGGTACCCTCGGATAAAAGGGAGAAGGATGCTTTTCGTAAAGCTTTCAATGTATGTATGGCTGGCTAAATTTGTGTTTTGTGCGGGGAAGAGGCACCAGTTTATGATCACAAGATGTTCAAAACTAGCAGTAAAGAAAATAAATATGGATTAATTTGACTTCGAGTTATATGTGTCTTTGTTTCTTTTTGCATTGGCTTACTGGCGTCACCTAAATCTCTTCAAATGTTGCGTGTGCGCTTCCAAACAAATCCTTTAATATGAGTAAACAAACTAGGGAAACTACTCCCACGCTAGTGCCGCCCGTCTGCAGTGCTCTTTGCATCCATTGCGGACCAATTTTGCGGACCCAGGACCCATTAATTGCGTGCACATCCCTGTCCGCGAAAACCTGGTGCTAGTCGGTTGTGGGGACGCCTTGCGAGTTTTGCAAACAAACATGGATTCCTTTCAAGCCAGGGACAAGACGTGGCTGGGAGTGGAGGCTCTTTTACGCGATTTACTGAACCTTATCGATGATCGCGACTCTGCAGATGTCTTATTTCTTGTTGGACAAGACGAGGTTGCAGTATATGCCCACAGACTGATGTTGGTAGCTCGTTGTAAGCATTTTCGTAATCGCCAAAGAGAGCTATGGTCCTCGAAGTCAGTTCATTCGCAACTGACAGTGAGAAAACCCGATTTCAGACCTGATGTTTTCCGTGAAGTGCTCACGTTTGTTTACACTGGAAAGGTAACTCTGCCGTAATCTAGTTTTTGAAAGCTAACTGTGGATTCAATGTGTTTGTTTTTCGGCAGATTATACTGCTCTCTTTTAATTATATTGTGCAAGTTTAATACTAGTCATAGTTGTCACTAAATCTGCCCCCGACCTTTTAAAACCCGAATGAAGACTCCTTGTGGTTTTCCATGTATTTGCCATGAACCTTTGAAATGCAGTTTTCGTATTAGAGTTTCTGAGTGTAATTCTTTTGTTTTCTGTTGTGTTTTCTCAATTATTACACTTTGTTTCCTGGGTTAATGAAAATCCAGATACATGTCATGCTTAGGATGGAAAATTGTTTTTTATACATCCCATAATGAGTTCAACTAACATTGCAAATGTAATAGAATGCATGTTAAACAACAAAACCGTCTTTAATTATTTATTTGTAACTAATAATATAAATGTCCTATAACTAATGTGTCGAATGAATGCTTTGGATTTGAGTGTGACATTCTTGAACGCAACTGATATAAATGATTTCGCAACAAACTAACCCTGGTAACGGCACTCAAGTTAAGCCCTGTCGATCGGGGTTACGAAGTGGATCGGTGACCAACGGCGAATATCGTCTTAAAGGTCCATATGTTGTTCTTTCTTTTCTTCTTCTTCTTTTTTGCGTATTATGTGGTGTTATTGTTAACAGTGTATTGAAAAGCAGATTTAGCATTATTTCAGTGTCCGGATTTAGAAAAAGACAAAAACAAAGAACAAATATGGCCCGGTGCAGTTCGCCTGAAAATTATTATTCTTCGGGCCATAATACAGAGCTAAAATTTTGCAGACTTTGATCTATATATCTGTGGGGAAACCGGCAAACTAAGAAATCTGGGTTTTCGACAGTGTAAGATGATCATAATTCCTCTGATTCCAATCTCCTGTTCCTCTGTCTCTTGCTGTTGGCGTTGCCTTCGCTGTGCTAATCGATGTTCCTTCTGCTCAGCAGTTTCTTGTTGACGTCTTCTCCTTCGTTGTTCATGCTGAATTTGAAGTCGGTGTTCTCGCTCCAGAGGAGTTTCGGTGGAAAATCTTCCTGGGCGAGGATTTGGAGCCACTTGTTGTGCTTGTGTGTGACACAATTCGGCGAATGCGACTCGTTGACAAACCCAGTTTGCGCGGTTGCTGAGCCAGGCGCACATGCTGAAAATTAACCTGGACCACTGTGCGTGCCTAGTTTCATCAAATCGGGAAAATTTCGCATACTAACACTACGACGATACGATACTTTTACTTTATGCGGGGGACATTGGGTGCCTCCTTGGGTTCTGGCCTCTAGGCCGGAACCCTGCGGGGGCAATAAGTACTGCTTGCTTTGTAGATAGTTTAAAATTTGTCTGCTTCTACAATAAAAGGGAAAAAAAGCAAATTAAAAAATCTGGACACCTGGGCGTTGGGCCGGGTTGTTTAAAGCAGAGTTCAGATAAACCAGTGTCAAATTTGAACTCAGATATGAAAGCCAAAGGCAAATTCATTTTAATTCTTTTTGTCTATAATTTAATGATTAGGTTATCGTTAATTCGCCTTTGAACAACTGTACCCTGAAATATTTCAGGAATGTTTATTGTGTTGTGGCCAATGGCAACAAAGTTCAGGACACGCCTTTTCTTTGGTTACCAGGTTGAGCTTCATAGCCGTACAGCTTTCGAGATGCTAAGGATTGCTGAGGACCTGGAAATAACTGACCTACAGTTAGCTTGTGAACAGTATTTCATGGACAATCTAAGTGTAGACAATGCAGCAGAATTTTTGGCAGATGCCCTGTCTCTCGCAAAAGGTGCCGGAGCGGGGGGCATGTCTTCTCTAGTGAACAAGTGTATTGGATTCATGGAAGAGAATGCTGAGGAGGTGATACATACTGAAGGGTTTCTTCAACTTCCAAAGGCAGCAATGATTAGACTCGTTTCCAGTGATCAGGTATAGATAAACTCAGAGCTCGAAAAAAACTTGAATTCCAGGTTGTACTCTGGGCAAGCAGCTCTCCCATTTTGCTTGCTCAGGGCCACTTCTTGCTCATCTTAGTTAATGGCTGAATTTATACTAGAGACGAGTTATCTGTCTAGACAGATTATCCGTCAGACAGATTCGTCTAAGTATAAATCAGAAGACGAATTTTGCTCCATAATTTGTCTAGATATTTTACGCGGGTTACACGACGGGTGTTTCGGTGTTGAGGAGCCGAGTTGCGAAAATATAGAAACCAGTCCCTCTCATGTGGAAACTTCGTCAAAAAAACTGTCTATGTTCTCTCTAGATATAAATTTAGAGATGAGTTATCCGTCTGACAGACGAATCAGCCTCAGACAAATTTCTCTCCGTAATTTGTCTTAGCACCGAATTTATACTAGAGATGAATTATCCGTCTAGACGGATTATTCATCTCTAGAATAAATTTGGCCAATGATTTAGAAGATGACTTGCTTAGACCCTTGCCCATTGGGCAAGTGAATTTAAAATTTACTTGCCCCAGAAGAAAATCTGCTTGTCGTGGATGACCAGGTGCGACTTTTTTCAAGACCTGTAAACTACTTGATAAGATCATATCAAAATCATCATCTGAGCCTCTGTGTGGGTACCTGTGGGCATCCATTTTGTCACTCTTTTAGAATAAGATCTCCATTAGGAGATTACGAATTTCAATTTAATTTCACTGTTGGTTGCATCTAAGCGTGGACATGAGACAAAAAAACGTGTTCTAATAGGTGCCAGACATGACGTGTTTTGCTGTCAAACATTGAAGTTTGACAGCCATTTTAATGGGTGCTTTAAAAAGCAAACTGTCACGCCAAAGGTAAGTTGTTTACCGGTATATGTTTTTGATTGGTGCATTCTGCTCATATTTCGTTTTTCTTAACTCTCAGGCATATTTCTGACTCAGAAAAATCACAATTTCCTTCTTAACAGGGTTGTCACTAAGATTTCAAGTTGCCGGGTAAATACAACAAGTAGGCGGGGAATCAAACACCTAGGGATTTCTTTTCGTTCTCTTTTTCTTCTATTTTCCAATAAAAGTAGCCGGTTGCCACTCTCTTAGTAGCCGGGGAAAATCCCCGGCCCCCGGCTCTTAATGACAACCCTGTTCTTAACATCTAAGAATTCTTGCAAAGAATATTTTGTTGAGTGAAAACAACTCAAGTCAACAACAGCTGCATTCTTTAAACTTTGAATGTTTGGTGACAAAACATGCATGTGTGCATCCAACTGGAACATGTTTTTTCCTCACGTGTACACGCTTAGATGCAACCGACAGTAGACTATTTTGATTGTGGAACTTTGACCTGATAGTTTGATGTGAGTCTTCTGTATTTTTTAACCACAGTTTGCAGTCTCAGAGGAGGAGCTTTGGCGCGCTGTCCTATGGTGGGCAAAAAGAAGTTCAGGTGTAAGCAAACCAACCAATCAGTGGACAGAAAAGGACAATGATAAGATAAGAGAGGTAAGGTGTAACAAACATGTAAGAAATGATGATATTTAGCTAATCTAATGCTAATAGCTTCCATTGACAGCTTTTATATTTTTATTAAAAAATATTGTTCCTTGTTGTCACAATATAATTTAGCTGTTGAAAGGTATATTTTACTTTGATTTGAATCATGTCTGGACATAAAAATAGCAGATGTTAGAAATGTTTTCTTGCTAGTGACTAGTATGGTGAAATATTGGTGAATGGTGACTAATAAATATTATAAACTTATACCAGTTGCTCAGTCATTGAAGTATAGCACATCACCCCTTAAGGTCAAAATTAATTTTTCTTGTATTCATTCCTCTTAAGACTCTCTCTGGAGTGATTGAACACATCAAGTTACTGTTGATTGACAGTTCTGTTTATGCCGAGGAGGTGGAACCGACAGGTGTTGTTCCAATGGAAGTGTCATTGGAGAGGTAATTATTCCCAAGTCGTGATTGCATCTTTATTGTTTTACCCCAGTTGTGCCGAGCACAGTCCTACCTAATGGTGAGGGTATGAATGGGACTCATAGGTATCATGTGAGGTGCCCTCCCCACCCTACCTAGGGTTTATCACTACCAGAGATTATACTAACTCCCTAGTGGTTCCTTTTATATCCCACTAGTTTCAGGTCATTAAAGGGTGCAATGTCAAGTGAAATCACTCAGAGCACACCTTGCGTTTATAGAAATTTTGTGTAAAAAAATAATGACCTTTTTTCCTTATACAGGTATCGATTTGCAGCAGTCCCCGGTCACTTCAAGAGAGCTGAAGATCCCCGTTTAAGGCCTAGAGCATCTCACAAGTTGTTTCATAACACAAGTCTATTGTCCAAGGATCGTCTGAAGTTTCAAACTGTGTTGAATGTTTGGTTTGGGAATGAGCAGCAGGAATGGCAGCTGCTTTATAGAGCTTCAAAAGATGGATTCTCAGCCGCATCATTTCATACAAAGTGTGACGGCCATTCACCAACCCTAACTGTTGTTTTAGTAAGTAAAAACTGGAGGGCACCCATTGTGGAAACTAACCGGCCTGCGAGCAAGCTCTTCAGGGTGCTCTGGCAGCAGGGCAGGAAAAGGAAGAAGAGCTTGCAACTTTGTCTCTGGAATTTAAATATCTGGATTGAAAAAGTTGATGCAAAATTTTGATTGGCAGAGATGACACAAGTAATGACGTCATTACCCATAGCATGTGTTTTTTTTAAAATTAATGGTTGTTTACATTCGTGCTTGTTTCTGCTTCGCGCTGACTGGTAGAAGTCTGACAGCTCAGTCGATGGGGAGCCACTGGGAAATTGGAGGTGGAATTCAAATTCCAGAGATGTAGTTGCAAGCTGTTCTTCCTTTTTCTGTCCTGCCCCCAGAGTGCCCCAGAGAGGTCGCTCACAGGCTATGTTCTTACTGATTTCTATGTCATTTTTTTGCTTTAAATATATATCCTTACCTTTCACTACTAGAAACTGGTGGTAAACATCAGGAATATGTATAATATACAGGGTGTTCCCCAAATTTTTCCTTCTTGTTGCATGCACTATAACTTTTGTACTCCTTACATGTTTTTTGATTTTCTTGATGATCAACTGTTATCAGGGTACAAATGGGAATTTGTGTGGAGGATTCAGTGACCAACCATGGCGCAGTGATATTCCACGTGGAACTTACATGCCTTCTAATAGGTAGGAAAGAATTAATGTCTTCAATCTTGTGCATGTTTGTTATCATCATCATCATCATGATTGCTATTATTTTTTTGGAGTTTTTTCCCCAGCTCTCCTTCTAATGGGTATTGCTGTAAGCAACATAATGCTTTGAGCAACCTAGCATATGGACATACATTACATCCATGTAGGGTGTGGGAATACACCTCCAATGTTTGTAAACTGGTTAAGACTTTTAAAACTTCTAGACTGAGGCTGGTTTTAGCTAATGAGCACATTTAGATACACCCAAAAGACAAATGAAGTATATGCCGACACTCAAAACTGCATGTAGTCTCCCTCGCAGCCGTTTTTAGTATCGTCACGGAGGAGCGTTGCGTGATGATACTAAAAACGGCTGCGAGGGAGACTAAACTGCATGCTACTCTGAAGGAACTGTTGAATTTAATGTTTTACAGATTTTTTGGGGGGAAGGGGTCCATTGTTTGGAGATTAAAATTATGACACTAATAACATTTATTATGATTGATTAAGATGACAAAATGATAATGTTGATGAGTGTAAAGAAGATTATGACAACAATGATGATAATGTTGATGGCAGTTGTGATGAAGATGATGATGATCGTGAT
Organism: Porites australiensis; assembly: GCA_022179025.1. Lineage (NCBI taxonomy): Eukaryota > Metazoa > Cnidaria > Anthozoa > Scleractinia > Poritidae > Porites > Porites australiensis. Next base: position 339,221 of record BOPM01000438.1, on the reverse strand, counting down.
GGTGGTATTGGTGGTGATAAGGATGATGATGCCGGCAAAATAATAATAATTATCAAACCCTACCCGCTTCTGCTGCTAAGAATGATCATGTTGTTAATATTTCATCTTTTATTTTTACAGGTGTTTCCTGTTTACATTAGTCAACTCTGAAGGTGTCCCTCCAAGCAAGTTTGATTTAGTGAACCCAAAGTATGCCACCCTTCATCATCCAAGGTATGTCGTCAGTGAGATTATATGGGTGGGGATGAATATATTTTTGAATTCTCAAAATGAAACAAAAGTGTACAATAAATCGTAATTGAGTTTAATTCCCTGCACCAGCCGGTGACTAAATGTGCTATGTATCCCCTATCAACACAGGACTAAATTGTTAACATGCGCTTCTAACTTTTGCTTCTGTGGATGAAGTCGACTGGTTAGAATACCAACTCTTTGTTAGCTCTGGGCTGTATCTAAAGAAAAATAAGACAGTTCGCAGTCCAGGAGAGATTACTAGAGTAACACCTCTTCACCCTCCTTCACAGTCGTAACTGCTGCTTGTATACAGAATAGGAGAATGGATAGTCCTTTGGTGTTACTTTTCATCAGAAACCTCATCAATCCAGGGGTCAATTTAATAAAACTTTTACAAGGGTAATTTACAATAGTGTAGCTATTGTTTTTAAACTCTAAAAAAATGGCTATACTTGTAGATAATACACTTGTAACAATTTTTTTTTTTATATTGACCTCAGTGTATTGCTTGCTAGTTTAGCATCTTGTAAATTAAAATTTGAGGCATTTAAATTTGAGAGCTGGTTAAGAACTACATGTATGTGTGCTGGTTTCTCTGTTGTAGGTATGGTCCCATGTTTGGTGCTGGTGCTGATCTGTGTATAAGTGATGAGTGCAATGAGAGGCCTGAGTCCTACTCTAATTTGCCTCACTCCTATGATGGGTCCCAGGCTTCTACAAGCATTCTCATGGGAGACTACAATTTTACAGTAGAGGACTATGAAGTATTTGGTCTGAAGAAAGAATCGTTATATGAGAGAGTATAACGGACTGAAAAGACAATCACTGTAAATAGCTCGATGATACGTTTCTGGGAAACTGCCCACCTACCCCTCCCCTAAGCCAACATTAACACTTACTTGTCACTAAGGGCAAAATGTTGGCTTAGGGGAGAGGTGGGTGGGTTATTTCCCAAAAACGTATAATGATGGAATAGCTCCAGTTGGTGTTAATGGGTACTTACAGAAACTCTTAAGGGTGTTACAACCCGTTTTGAGTTTCTGGCACAACGATAATATTTTTTTTAAAAAAATGTTAGTTTTTGTTTTCTATGAAAACAGACATGTTTACTGTGAGACTTCTCTATTACCATATTTACATGTATGGTAAACTTAGATTTTGAAATATAACCTACAAAGTTGGGAAAAACGAAACAGAGAGAAGTCAAGATAAGAATAACTTTCAATCTCTGTACTGTCTGTAATTATTATTAAAGATTGATAACTTGGGCTTTTACTATAAGTGCTATTGTGTGTCTGGGTTAATGGGTACTGAAGGTCATTTCAGAGTTTCCAAAACCCTCACCCTCAGAACGAGGCCAAGGTCGAAACCTTTCAGATCATATTATGGAAATGAGTTTCATTTTCATTCACTTTCATGGCAACTGGAAATTATTTTCAGAACACTTACTTTGCCTTGGCCCTGTATGGTGCCTCTCCAGGCCTTCTTGCCCAATGTATGTCGGACCAAGTGACCCGAGACACATAGGCCGTGCGGAATAATAAGGCCTAGTGATTAGTCAAGCATGCAGTTACCCTCAAGAGGCTTGGTGCAACTCAGAAACAGCTTATTGCTATCAGGCAAGGGCTCGTAGGCAGGGTTAACCAGTGAACGCCTTTCCATATCTCGGCATTAGAAATCCAATGTACGAAAACCCTTTTTTCAACGGATAGTTTTCTCGCTCGTGTTATATTGAAACCGGTTAACGAACAATTTCACAGAGTGTGCGCAACCTGAGTGGAACCGCCCGTGCAAAGTTAACGTTGCTTTATGGGCCCTGATGAACTATGCACAGTATAAATCTTACTCAGTTAGAAGAGATCAAAACCCTGGTTAAGCATTCTGCCATACGCAAGAAAAATCCTCTGGTTACCCATTATAGGAGACCAATAGACTTTCAAAAAATTCACTAATAATGAACTATTTCAACTGATTATGTTGTCGCGTTTGTGTACATGTACATTGCTTTTTTCAGCGACCTTATCCACTTGATAATGATATTATTTTCCCCGTCGACCCGCGTCGCCCTCCCTTTCGCAAAAACAAAATAGAAAAAATAGCCTGCGTAGCAGGAGTTGAAAGGTGAAGGGAATTGGGAGGAAGGGAAATAGGCAGGGGCCTTGGTCTTTTCCCCTGTAGTTCCCTTTCTCCCCCTCCCCCTTCCCCTCCCCTTCCCTTTTTGCGGCTGCCTCGCAGGCTACGAAAAAAGTGAATAGATTGTTTGCTCGAACATAGGAAAAAGTTGAATAATAATCCACGTAATTACGCTACTGCTAAGCAATTCCTTTGAAGAAAATTGTATGTCCAATAAATAAGTTGTAGAGAAACAACATTTATATTCACCGAAAAAAAGAACGTTGTGCTCTGGGATTATTCTCAAGAAAAAATTCAAATCTTTTCTTTGACATTTTGAAAAGATCGGGAAGGTCGACCAATGGGAACACACCTTACGGCCTTACAATAATTGCTTTAATTGCAATTACCACTGCGACGATCGATCATATCTTTGATTTGAATTTGTATTTCCACATAAACTTCATTCTAAGCTGAAATAAGTGAACGTTTCTCCCTCAACAACGTCAGCAAGGTAATGCAGGGGGCGCAGCGTGAGATTTTGAAGGTGTACGCACGCGGGGAAGAACTCGAGTTATGGTAGCGCCGAAGGCGGACCTATCTAGGGGGTTGTTGGGGCATGCCCACCCGAAAAATTTTTAAATTTAGGGCCTTGGAAATGCCATTCCAGCCTTTTCCGCAGGACGTTTTCAGCAAATTAATACGCAGAAAAATGCAGAAGTTAGTTGTCTATTTTTACCCATCTCTAGTGTTGTCGGTAAAGTACAGTGTTTACGGGAAAAAATAGCATGTGACGCCATCAGAATCATAGAATAATAAAATCATAAGAGAAATACTACCACAAACACACCAATATAGTACGGAAAATGTATCAGTCATCCCGATCGATTTGATGATAAAAAAATTCTTTTTCAGAAAATAATTTTTTCCCATGATTTAGCTGTACATCCGGGTACGCACGGGCGTATGTGTGTGTATGGACGCTACGCTTGCTTGGAAGTTTCCGAAGGGCCCTCATTTTCAAAACTGAATTTATCCGTCAGTCATTTATCCTTCTTGAGCGTATGGAATAATGTAATGATCAGTGATTTTAATTTTAAAATTCTGGGAAGAAAAATAAGAAAAGGAAAATGGAAGAAAAGAGGGAAAAAATGGAAAGACCGTCCGTGAAAAACTGGGCGTCAGTGTACCCATAATTCTTAGAAGCACTAATTCGGCTGCTTTCCGCCATCTTGGACATACAAATACAGATCTCAAGACGAAGTTGTGAAGATTTCACCGTTGTTTTACTGTGCTTTCCACCATGTTGCTGCGTCAGGCGTGTAGTACGTTAAGGATGGGTTTACTTCGCAGATCAATGGCTACTGCTGGTCGGCGGCCAGATACGCCACAAAGGATGGTGAGTCTGTATGTTTAACATAGCACTTTTCCATTCCTGTGAATATTAGCCTTATCCTTGTTTATTTTCACTGGTTAATTAAGCTTTAACAGTTGAATTTACTATTGGATTTTCTTTTCTTTGTTTGTTTTTTTTTTCTTTGTTTTATTTTTCTGGTACTGTGCTTTCAGTTTAGAAAAAATAAAGGTTAGGTGCTGCGATTTACTCACAGAGTCAAATATGTATCGATCTAGACCATTCCAGCACAGGTTTACCATCTGCCTTAATTGAAATATAGATTTAATCTATTTACGACACCTTGCTGGGTTATAAATAGATGCCCTGCAATATGCAGTCCTTCGAAGTTGTTTATTTATTTTGCTTGTGGGTATATGGTAAAACCTATATTTGGAAAATTTTCACGCACAAGTGGAGATACGATGATAACGTTGAATTTAACCTGCATTAAACTTTTGGTCATCCACAAATACAAGACTGTTATAGAGTTTTTTCACTGTAGGAAAGTTGAGGGCTGACTCAGAAATTAGGGGGCAAATTTGTAAGGGTGTAATTCACTAGGGGGCAAACTCACTGAAATTCTTAGAATTGGGTTATAGTTCTGAAAAATCTTCAAGTTAAACTTTGATATGTTTCTTCCTCAGACACCTCTTCACCAAGCTGTTGCTTTCACAGCCATTTTCTGTGGAGTCCTTGGGCCCGGAGTTTTGCTCATGTTGACACGCGAGAAGCCTATCAGCGAACATTGATCTGATGCCAAGGAATAGTTAGCGCGTTGTGATGATGCCATTGATTGTGGGAAGAAAGTGTTATGGTCTTATGTGTCATTGACTGTTATTAAAATGTAAAGCTGTTTCCACAAAAGAAGAAGCTGTTAAGAAATCATTTTGTATAAATTTTGCAGTTCCTTGTTATTTGTCTCACCTTTTCTTATTATTAAACCTCAGTTTTGCCTGCACAATAGGCTGATTTAGCAACAGAACGGGAACGTCAGTTGACGACGGCACGCACAAATTAAACAACTGACTTGACCAATGGCAGAGCGTCAAATTGGCCCCCGGAAGTCATGTTTAGTCCTTTCCGTGCGCTTTCCCGTCGTCAACTAACTTTCCCGTCCTGATGCTAAATCAGCCTATTGTAACAATAGAGTTTAAGCCTGACACCCATCAGACCTTTGCTAGTGTTTTCAATGTACTTGTGATTACAAAAGTGTCTTATAAAGGTTCTTATTACCGGTACTTAAATTAAGGAAAGTAAAGGATTAGGTCCTATATTTTCAGGGATATCACTAAGGAAAAGCTAAGCAGGCTAATTATCACAAACTATCACAATACAGTCAATATCCAGCCACTGCTTATTCTTTTGGGACCCAAGTATAATGTCCATAGCAGCAGGGAACCATAATAGTGGGGTGGGAAAAAAAAGGAAGAAATGATCGTTTATTATGGCGACAGTGAAACCTCCACTAATGCCACCTCTCTACGATGGCCATTTTTTTCTGCGGACAGTCCATACATTCACTCTTGTTTCAACCTCTGTACAACGGCCACTTTTATGGTGGACGGTCCATACATTCACTCTTGTTTCAACCTCTCTACAACGGCCACTTTTATGGTGGACGGTCCATACATTCACTCTTGTTTCAACCTCTCTACAAAGGCCACTCTTTTGGCAGACGGTCCATACATTCACTCTTGTTTCAACCTCTCTACAAAGGCCACTCTTTTGGCGGACGGTCCATACATTCACTCTTGTTTCAACCTCTCTACAATGGCTACCTCTCTTCAACGGCCACTTAACTTTTTTGGCGGACAGTCCATACATTCACTCTTGTTGCAACCTCGCTACAACGGCCACCTCGCTACATAGCCACTTTCATCTGCCCCCAAAGTGGCCGTTGTAGAGAGGTTCAACTGTATTAAATTTTCAGAGATAAGTTAAAGTGACAAAATTGTTATGTCTGGGCCTAAAAAGGTGTCAGTAAGTCTATAGTAGTGAGAGGGTTTGTACTTCCAGTCAGGCATATGTAATTTGTGCTGTGAATAATTTCAGCTAATGTGAATGTTAATGTAGTTATCTTCTTATTCACCCCCCTCAAGGCTTTTTAGGGTTAGCTCAGTTGGGAGGGCACTGGTCTGCCAAGTGGGAGATCGTGGGTTCAAACCCCAGATGGACCAACTACTAGGGACTTTAAAAAACTAGTGAGATCATGCTGGCGTTGATTTGAGACCTTGTCGCGGTAAAAATGATTGTGTCATTGGGCAGTGCTGTTAAGCCGTTGGCCTTCTCTCCTTCCTCCTTTCATTAGTCAAAATTGAAGGGGACATAAGAGATCCCACACTACTGTTCGAAAAGAGTAGGGAAAGTTTCCCTGGTGGTATGGTCTACCTTTCATGCATCCGTCTTTTCATGAGCTATGGGTGGATTACAGTAAGCTTATAAATGGACTTATAGTGACTAGCTGGTAGTGGTCCCTTGTATGCTGAAGTCCAAGCTTACTGTTAATATGTGAAGAGAGTGCATCTTGTTGTCCTCTAATCCATAACATTACATTACATTGCATTACAATAAATGTATTAACAACACTGGTTGGGTGGACTTGGCAGACTGCTTGTAGTTCAGTTTGCATTATTTTAATAAGTCTATAATTTCTGTGACTTCAAAATGGAATTGATTTTTTCCAGCTTGTTTTGCAAAGACATTCTCTTTTGCCAAGTTCTACTAGATTATGTTATGAGCAAGTTTATAGCATAAACCATACCTGTTTAATACTAAAAACGAAAGTTTCCTACATAATGAAAGCAAACTGAATGTTCTTCTGTCCCAGTTAAACAACCTGTAGGTCTTTGTGAGCATGGCTCAGATCTCTAGTTGGTGCCATAAGATCAAGAAAAGGAGATACCAAAAGTGACATAACAGCTGACACTTGAATTTAAATATCAGTGAAATCTTTGAATACGTTCTACTCAGTCCAACTAACTTACAATATTAATTTGACTAAGTACCCACCTTAATTAACTGGCCACCTTTAATAGCACCCAGCCTTGAACCCCAACCCCTCCCCCCATTAACATATAAAATTAACAAATAAAAAAGACCTTCTGATATTATGAGATTGAAACTGACTACAGGTAGGGATTCCCCCAAAGACTGACTTTTCTTAGTATTTTTAACAAACTTTCAATGAGCAGTTAAAATTTTGCTTAGCCTGCGAAAACAGCCATTTCTCATCATCGGTATGGAATTTCTGTCTCTGAGTTGCAGATGTTCCTCCTTGCAAAACGTCCCAGCAGCAAGGAGCGCAGAGAAACAGCTGTTTTCGCAGGCTAGATTTTGCTTTGGAACATGTTTTCATTACTATTATTATTATTAAAAACATCATAAGTGCCCAGCCTCAAATAAGCGCCCACTTTCAAGGACAAAAGTTTAAGAAATGCCCAGTGCCCTGTTGTTTGAAGGCCCATTAGCACTAATAACCCTGGGATTAACTTTTAATCTGGGTTTCTCTTTCTTTTGTTCAAAGGCATTTTCTCGCAGAATTTTCTCTATTCCTTTTAGAGCATCCAATCATAAGGAATTAAGCTGAATTTGCTCTTTAAGCTTATATTTCTGAATTCAACATGTCATGTGCACTAAGTACCGTATTTATTCGACTATAAGCCGAGACCCCAAACTTTGAACGTGTAGACTCGGCATAACGAGAACCAAAAATAAATCGAAAACACCCGGCTATAAGCCGAGACCCATTCATTATTACAAGACTGAATTGGTAACTACGGGAAAACCTAACATTTTGGGAAAAAATCACATTGATTGTCATAAATGAGGCTTAGACGATAATACGGTAATACGGTAATACTGGTTTTCCTCCACCCACCCTACCCTTGTCAAAAATCGTAGTATCCCGTGATCTCTTGCGTTCGTGCCTCGTTCCCGCTCACTGGCGGTAAAAGGAAATTAAAAAGATGGCGGCTTCTGTGCTCGATGGTGAAAAACTTTGTGAGGTGTCAGGTAATGTTAGATGGTCCAGTATGGCACAAGCTCCAATGAGCATTCAAAGTGGATCGTTAGCTGTTTATAAGCTCAGTGATAGTTTTTACATTCATGCAAGAACGACAGCAAAAAGAGGAAAGGTAAGACGATGCATCTCGGCTATTTCTCAGCGTATCTCTGTGTTGCCTTAACTTAAGCGTACCAACTCATTTACGAGGATTCTTTTGTCGTTGACGCGAACCATTGGCGTACAGTAAAACTTTCTTAGTAAGAACACCAAAGGGATGGAGCCAAATTTTCGCTTTAATAAGATTTCCGTATGATACTGGGACTAATCAAAAGAGTTTTCCCCTAATTATAAGCTTAATTAGCTACAGTTAAGAGGAGATTCGACTGTACTTGATTTAGCATTTTGTTAGAACATTATGTTCTTGAAGGCTTGATTTCATTCTTAACTTTGTGTTTGAAAACATTGGACAATCTGGACAATGTATCTCTATGAATGCAAGGCATACGCATTGCATTCTAATCAAATTTGCCAACACAGAATACCGTAACTTAACCTTTCCTCATTTAGTTTATGCTCTTACAAGGATATAAGTAAATTACATTTTAGGCTTCTAATAGATTGAGATAACGGATCATTATACATTTTGGGTCATGTAGCAGCTGCTCGTAAGAGAAGTCACCAATAGTGCCTAAGGGCCAAGTCGCACTAGAGGGCAATTTCAGATTTGTTCTGGACAAATCCGACTTGAAATCGGCCAGTGACAAAAAATTTGTTAGGAAAGCTACAGTCGCACTTAAGAACAAAATCTGTGAACAAAACACAACACCATGCTGTGAGCGCCTTGTGATTTCAGCCCACAGTTGAACTAAAAGCTTATCCTCTTCTTTTCTCCATCTGTCCTGAGCCGTCTTGTTCTCGGCTGACGAAGATGCATGGTACTAAGAAGATGGGGTTGATGCCGGCATTAAGCTATCTTCGCTGAACTGGAGGGATTCTGGCAACGAGTCAGTACTCGTGGTCGAAGGAGATGGGCTGGGATTTCCTTGATCATTAAACATGTAAGGGCCTGGCAAAGGATAGATCCATCCTGGTGGATATTGTGGATATTCGTACGGAAAAAATTGGTCGCCCGCGCCGGGATTCATGTTGTTGCGAAATGAGAACGTGATTAAGTTTACAACGAAGTTTATAGCATAGAGACACTGCTACATATCACCTGTCAAATCATTTCCGAATTAAAACACCCTGGCTATTGTTTTCCAAAATTTGTCTCAATTTGGCCTGCTCCAGAGGTAGTCGACGGCATCTTTGAAGTTTGTCCGTCTGCGACCAAATTTTGTCCTTTGGTGAACAAACCGGTCGCACTTGGTTTTTTATTGTGATGACAGATTTTTGACATAAATAAACAGTTTTGTCCTCTAGTGCGACTTGGCCCT
>BOPM01000438.1:304766-329413 GCA_022179025.1 Porites australiensis | reverse complement strand
CCAAAACCAAATGAAAATTTAGAATAATTATGTATGGCAGTGCACTGTTCATCTGAAATCTGCTGCTGGATATCCCCCTTTTTCATGTTTTTTCACAGACTGGTAACTGTTGGCAACAGTTACCAGCGCCGTACAAACGACCAGAGTATAATACCATCAACTGACGTGATACAACTCACTTTGACTCTGAAGATGACTACTGCACAGGTCGTCGAAACGTCAGTCACTGTCAACAACAACAGTCCTATTCAGGACTACGTTCACCCGGACGATCAAACTCAACCTACTTTTGAAATGACTCCTGGGTTCAAAACTTTCACAGTAAAATAAATATCAACGTGTAGTTTGGTGGCCGATTGGTTCAGACACCCCCCATTAAAAGATCCTGGATCCGCCCCATGAAGCCATAATCATACATGTATGTGAACTATACATGTACGATATTCTTAATTTTTTAGACATCTTTTTGCTTTTAGAACCAGCCATGTAATACCTTGAACTCCAGCGGCTCAGCTCCCAGAGTTTTAACTCACCAATTACCTCCAAGAAGCAAGGTTGTGTCATCCTCACCACATAGTCCACAGAAGTAAGTTTATTACAACATTAGTTTTGGTTCTCACCTTTTTAGGGGGAAAATCCATTTTTTTTATTTCAAAAAGCAAGAATTTTGCTGAATATGTCCCGTGTAGGACTATGAAAGAGCTAGTGAAGTCCCCATGGTTTTTGTAATAGGTATCCCTGTTCTCTTGTAATCCTCCTGACTCCACCTTTTGGGATATGAGATTTGTAATTAGTCTCTCCTATAATCTATTATGAAATCCACTTATGTAACCCAGTTGGATTGTTTTCAAACAAATATACACTCAAATATTCAACACCACACCACTATAGAGCAAAGTGGTGCACATGTTACAGGTCAAAATTAAATTCAGGTTAAAAGTTTTCAACCTGGGTTGATTCTCAATGAATTATTTCCTTTGTTTTCTAGCCCTAATTAAAAAATAACCTGAATTTAATTTTGCCCTGTAACACCCTTGCAGCAAGGAACTTGCTGCAAGGAAGAGAAAAAAAACCATTTTTTATGTTGAAGATGGTAAACAAGGGGGTCAAACCGAGTGGTTTGAGATTTGCAGTAACTTTTCCCCTCTCTATAAGATGAGCAGAATCTCTTTTAGGGTACAATACAGTACAGTAACTATGTTACCTCTCCCGAGGGGGCTATTCTGAGATAATTTACAAAGGAATATTAATTAATTACATCATCGCTCTGCTGAGGGAGGGAAAGAAATAGAGTGAGTATTGGGTGAGAAACCTTGCTGGAATTGAACTTGCAGCCTTTTAAAAATTGGCGTATTGAGAGAGTGCACATAGTTAACAGGTGCACTTGGTTGGCACACACCAAGTACAAATTTGCAAGAGAAAGGGGACCCCATTGCGACAGAATACTCAGCCGGCCTTAGATTTCTAGCAATAAGAGTGGGTTTACACTGGCTGAGGAGCGAATGAAGCAGAAAATGTGTTTCTCACACTCAGCTGGGAGTACAGGTTTGAGTGTATGGAGGGACTTTGGGTCACATGGTGTTTCAGAGTTTGTTTTTTTTTTTGGCCATCCACCATTGCCTATCCTGCCCCGCCCGCCCACCCGTCATGATTTGTTTTTTGGGTAACTCTGGTAGTTATTGTATCCAGTCTAGTCTGCCATTTTTAGCTCCTTTGTGCGGTAATACTAGTGATTTATGGTGTTGATATTTGTGGTGTGAGAACCATTATTTTATTCTGAAAATAATGCTTGTTACATCTTGGGTAATGTAAGGTTCCTCGATAACGTTAACTCTTCTCTGTTTTGTTGTTTAGCAGGATGACACCAAACAGACCATCCAACTACTTTGCAAAACAAATGAATCCACCTTCTTCCTCTTACAATTCTCAGAATAAAAAAACACCTTTCTCTGATCAAACAAGAGCAAGAGGTTAGTGATGAAAATTGAATAGTAACTTTAGTAATCTGCCCATGATACATGTAGATAGAGATATAGAGTCGGAAATTAACTTTTTCCTATGGGCACCATCTGGTGACTAGATAAAAGTTTTTGGTCACCAGATAGCAAAAGTTAGTTGGCACAAATCTTTTCCTTGCCAATAACATGAAAAACAACAAATGTTTTGGACGTTTTCAGCTCATTTTCCTTAACTGTTATCCTTAGCTAATTATTATTTTACAAAGAAGCTACCTTGTTGACAGGGTAACATTTGAAATCGTGGTCATCAGCTCTCAATTTTTAGGTGCATTGGTGACCAGCTAGTCATAATTTCGGACCCTGAGTATATTATAGAAAGGTGGTTTATTAAAAGGCTGTACATACATTGGTTTCATGACTCCCAGTAATTCAAAGCCATTGACTCTACAATGTACATAATTAATAATTCAGCCACTGGCTTCTATTGTATTGACTTCACATCAAAGCTTACAAATATGTTGTTAGACCACTGCTTGTTTATCCCTATGTCATTTTGCTTACTCAAGGTTCTCATTAAGTGGCGGCAGCCGGCTAACAAACCGGCTACTTGGAGGTTTGAGCCGTCTACTTTTTGGAGGAAATAAGCTAAAATGAGAGAGTGATAGCTTGAAATTGCCTACAGCACTCAGTTACCAAACTGCCTACTTTTTATATCCTAGCTGCCTACTTTAAAAATTAACAAGAACCTTGCTTACTGTATATGAATAAAGAAAATTAAAGCATTGGAGGCTCATGAACAATTCTCCTTAAATGGTTTGGCAACATCCACAAGCCAAACACGCTTGTTCAAAATTGTAATATAAAAAAAACAAGCATTTAAATATTAAATTTGTTTACCTCTGTGATGATATCCACAGGCAAGTTGTCTTCGTCTTCGTCTAAAGAAAATAACATACAAGATATTGAGGTGAGTGATACATGTAGAATTCATAACTAACCAATTATTTTTCTCTTGTCTTTGTACATGTGCATTCAAGCCTGGAGCACAGTGTACACAGCATACTTGCTGTACTTTGTATCCTTTATTTTAGGCACCACTCTAGTATTTCCAAAACCAAATCAAAATTTAGAATAATTATGTACAGCAGTGCACTGTTCATCTGAAATCTGCTGCTGGATATCCCTCTTTTTCATGTTTTTTTTCACAGACTCAACTTATTTACGATGTTTATCATGATTTGATTTTTCATCTGAAAGCACTGCTCCACCATTTGATATTTAAACCACACACAACTGATAATCCCTTGACCTTTAAAATGTTTGTTCTTGTACATTGTAGAGGCTTGGTACAATGTAATGAATTTTACAATAGAAGATGATTAGTCAGCTTATCTAGCTTTCTTTTGAACAGCGTGTTTCTAAATAATAATTATTATTGTTTTGTAAATCAGGTTTTGCATTGTCTGTGATGCAGCAAAGCATTGTCAAACAAAGTACATAAACATTTGGCTTAGTTGGCTTTTCATACCTGTGGCTTGAAGCAGGAGCGGATCCAAGTGGGGTGGATTGGGTGGCTAGCCACCCCCCTTTTGGACAGCCCACCAAAAAAAATTTATACATTAAAAACAAACAGAAATATGTGGGTCCCAAAAAATATAGAAATGCATGCATTCGCCTTGCATACAAAACGCAGAACCATTGATAGAAGTGTGGTTTGTGAGAAATTTGTGATGCTGAATGATGGCATCTTCACTTTTCGCCCACTACATGTAAGTTATTTTTTCTATTTTGTGGCTTTTCAAGAGTTTGCAGCGATGCTGTCTCCAATTCATCCTTTCTGAATCACCATGTTTTGGGACAAACGTTGGACAACATAAAATAAATTAATGCGTAGTTTGGTGGCCAATTGGTATCAGACACCCCCCATTAAAAAATCCTGGATCCGCCCATGAAGCTATAATCATACATGTATGTGAACTATACATGTACGATATTGTTAATTTTTTAGACATCTTTTTGCTTTTAGAACCAGCCATGTAATACCTTGAACTCCAGTAGCTCAGCTCCCGCAGTTTTAACTCACGAATTACCTCCAAGAAGCAAGCTTGTGTCCTCCTCACCGCCCAGTCCACGGAAGTAAGTTTATTACAACATTAATTTTTGTTGTCACCTTTTTAGGGGGAAAATCCGGTTTTTTTAATCCAAAAAGTAAGAATTTTGCTGAATATGTCCCGTGTAGGACTATGAAAGAGCTAGTGAAGTCTCCATGGTTTTTGTAATAGGTATCCCTGTTCTCTTGTAATCTTCCTGACTCCACCTTTTGAGATATGAGATTTGTAATTAGTCTCCTATACCCTGTCATGAAATCCACTTTATGTAACTCCGTTGGATTGTTTTTAAACAAATATATACTCAAATATTCAACACCACTATAGAGCAAAGTAGTGCACATGTTACAGGTCAAAATTAATTTCAGGTTAAAACTTTTTAACCTAGGTTGATTCTCATTAAATTAATTATTTCCTTTGTCTCCCAGCCCTAATTCATGAATAACCTGAATTTAATTTTGCCCTGTAACACCCTTGCAGCAAATCATAATGTCACTGGTTTGTTACCTTGCTGCAAGGAAGAGAAAAAAAAATTTTTCGTGTCGAAGATGGTAAACAGGAGGTTAAAACTGCTAAATGAAGATTACAGTGGTTTGAGATTTGAAGTAAGTTTTCCCTCTCTATAAGATGAGCAGAATCTGTTTCATGGTATAATACGACACAGTAACTATATTACCTCACCTGAGGGGGCTATTCTGAGATAATTTACAAAGGAATATTAGTTAAATTTTACATCATCACCCTGCTGAGGGAGGGAAAGAAATACAGTGAGTATTGGGTGGGAAACCTTGCTGGAACTGAACTTGCAGCCTTTTAAAAGTGGGCTTATTGAGAGAGTGCACATAGTTAACAGGTGCACTTGATTGGCATGCGCCAAGTACAAATTTGCAAGAGAAAGCAGACCCCATTGTGACAGGAGACTCAACTAGCCTTGGATTTCTAGCAATAAGCATGGGTTTACACTGACTGAGGAGCAAATGAAGCAGAAAATGTTTTTCTTACACTCAGCTGGGAGTATGGGTTTGAGTGTATGGAAGGGCTTTGGGTCACATGGTGTTTCAGAGTTCTTTTGTTTTTTTTTTTGCCATCCACCATTGCCTATCCTGTGCAGCCCACCCACCCTTCATGTGTTTTTTGGGCAGCTGTGGTTGTTATTGTATCTAGTCTCAGTTTCTTGACAGCCATTTTTATAGCTCCTTTGTGCTGTAATACCAGTGATTTATGGTGCTGATATTTGTAGTGTGAGAACCATAATTTTATTCTAAAAAAACAATACCCATTACATCTTGGGTAATGTAAGGTTCCTCCATAACATTATATTTTTCTGTTTTGTTTTTTAGCAGGATGACACCAAACAGACCATCCAACTACTCTGCAAAACAAATGAATCCACCTTCTTCTTCTTACAATTCGCAGAATAAAAAAACACCATTCTTTGATCAGACAAGAGCAAGAGGTTAGTGCTGAAAATTGAATAATAATAATAATAATAATAATAATAATAATCTGCACATGATACATGTCTACTAGATAGAGATATAGAGTTGGAAATTAAATTTTTTCTATGGGGCACCATCTGACAACTAGATAAAAATGTTTGGTCACCAGATAGCAAAAATTAGGTGGCAAAAATCTCTTCCTTGCCTTTAACACATGAAAAACAACGAATGTTTTGGGCATTTTCAGCTCATTTTCATTAACTGTTATCCTTAGCTAATTATTTACAAAGAAGCTACCATGTTGACTGGGTGGCATTTGAAATCCTGGTTGTCAGCTGTTGATGTTTAGTTGCATTGGTGTCCAGCTAGTCACAATTTCGGACCCTGAGTATATTACAGGAAGATGGTTTATTAAAAGGCTGTACATACATTGTTCATTTGTCAGTAATGTAAAAAGGCAATGAGTTGTCTAAGGAGGTTGAAAGTGGAACTTGTCTGTAACTTTTTGTAGGTTGTTCTTTAATTATTATCGGTTTTATTGTACATGTAGATAACCTTAGCAACACGTCTAGTAGTGGCAAATCTGCATCATCATTCTATGGTCGTAATTCTGGTAATTCTGGCTTGTTTTCCTTTGAAAGGTTAGTATTGTTTATTTTATTTCTCTTGAAAATATATCTTGGTAGGAGGAAATTGATGTCAGTCACTCTTGGAAATTTAAGGGTCAAGTGTCTTTTTGCCGGCACAACAAGCATTGTGCAATGCAGGATTTGTTTGTTGTGATATAATTAGTATTCCTTGTTAATGTAAGAGACACAAAGCCGTCCATATTTTCTGTGGAAAATTATGGTATTGTGTTTTGTGTCATGAAACTAGAAAAAGAATTAATGTTGCTCAAACTATTGGAGAAACATACAGGAAAACAGAACATTGCTGAAAAAAGGAATGGAATTTTTTATTTATACTGAAAGGCAGTAGTGCTCATAATTTATTGGAAAATATGGCATGTATCTGTATATAAATACCTATGTAGGTAGGATCCTAGGCAGGACAGTCAAGAACCTCGGTGGGGCAGTCAGGTGCCTGTGTGGGACAGCATGAAGCCTGTGTGGGACAGTGGAGAGCCTGAGTGGGGCAGTAGGGAGCCTGGATGGAGAAGTTGGATAGTGGGAAGCCTGTGTGGGACAGCCCTGGGTGGAGAAGTTGGAAGCCTGTGTGGGACAGTGGAGAGCCTGCATGGGACAGTAAGAAGCCTGGGTAGAGAAGGTGGAAGCCTAGTTGGGACAGTCTCTGGTTGCTGGGTGGGACAGTGGGGAGCCTTGGTAGGGCAGTCAAAGGCCTGTGTGGAACAGTTGGGAGCCTGGGTGGGGTAGTGGGGAGCTGCGTTGGACAATGGAGAGCCTGGTTGGGGCAGTAGACGACCTGTGTAGAACAGTTGGGAACCTTGGGAAGACATTGTTGATCTTGTGTGGCATAGTCAGGATCCTGAGTGTGGCTGTTGGGATCCCAGATGGGACAGGTGGTGTGATTTGCCAGGAAATACCAACCATCTCCCTTACCACACATTATGATTCATTGTAATGTTTTTATTTTATTATTTTTTTCAACCGCAGGAAAAGTTCAGGTACCTTGGGTCCAGGCTTGATGCCTCCACCTCGTTTGTCAAGTGCAATTACCTTCAGGTCTCGTGATAAGCGACCTTTTGAAAAGGAAGTCACCTTAACAGGGTAAAGAATTAATTTATTTCTTCTTGTAATAATTATTATTATAGATGTAGAAAATCAACACTATCTTTTTAAGCAGTGGACATAAGGCTTTTAGAAACCAGGGCAGTTGCATTATAGTAATAAAGTTGTAGATTTCATATTGTTCTCATTTTTGTAATAATATTTTATTATATTTTCTGTGTACAAGTTTTTCAATCCTACTTTCATGTTTTTCAAATACGTGTACACTAGTTTGCGTCCTATCCATAATTCCCCTCAAAGGGTTATTTGGCTTAAACCCCTTAACCTTGACAAATTTTGGCCATTTAAGAATGTTAACTCCCATACCCACAATGCTTCTTTCCCCATTGGAGGTTAAATTTATCTACTTTTGATATAGAGAGGTTTGAGACATTCATATTTAAACAACCTTTAACTGTCCATTTGGATCAGGGTCCCTTGTGCTGCATGAAACATCATCAGTTTCAAATATTATAGACAACTTTGATGACTGACTTGTGCAGGGGGTAGAGATCAGAGAAAAATGAAACAGACCAGAGAGAAATGCAAAGAAAAAAAACATGATAATTTGAACACTTTCTACCTGTACTTCCTTCAAATTATTTTGATGTCATAATCCTCATTGTTCCTTGAAAACTTTTCCAACTGAAATATATAGTAGAAGAGAAGCAAGAAATTGCAAGGAGAAAAGTCTTACCTTTGTCCCATCACCAAAGCAGGCATTCTTTCTGTGGGGTGATTTGACTGTGGAATTGATCTAGACAACATTAAGAAAGTGATAAAGTTTCTGATAATGTTTTGTGTCAAGTGAATAAAAAAGCAAATAATAAATTTGTTTTATTCTTTTAAGTTTTTCTAATTTGGGGAACACTTGCTACATGAATGCCATTCTACAATCCCTTTTGGGAGTTCCACCATTCGTTCAAGATCTTTCAAACAAAGCTTTGTTAGACCGAGTTCATCCACATTGTCTCTACCGGTGAGTACAGATTCTCCTTCTATGAATTTAACTTTCTCATGCTAGGTGAAAAAAATATATATATTATTACAGGGTTCGCATGCACCTTGAATGTCCTTGCATTTTAAAATAGAAATTTAAAGCCTTGAAAGTCCATGAAAATTGCACTCAGTGCTGGAAAGTCCTTGAATTTCAATGCTAACTGTATAGTTTTGAGTAGAACTCCGAAGGAAAAGAAACAAACACAGAAAGACGCTCAGGGTAAAATTATTCATGTTGTGAAGAACTAAAAAAGACATAGACTCAAGGCTCTTTTTTGCACTGAAAGGAGTCCTCAAAAAATGGGAAATGTGTTCTTGAAAGGCCTTGAAAAGTCCTTGAATTTTTTGTTCAAAAAGGATACGAACCCTGTAGTTTTTATTATGTCAAGTTTAATTTTATTAAAAATTTAAGTTTGAATTCCTAGTCATATAGTAGCTTAAGCATTGTCAAGCTTGTCTTTGACATTTTGAAGAACAAACCTGATGGGTATTCATTCATTATTCATGACCACCTACCCCTCCCCTAAGTCAACATAAACACTTACTTCTCACTTATGATCACCCACCAGAGATGAAAGGCCTGGTTTACTTTCTTTTTTTCTCTGTATGGGGAGAATAGAAAAACATATATTATTTTTACCACTTGTGATTGTAAGTGTTCAGTTTTAAGAAGGCACTGTAAATCATAATTTTTGATGATTAAAAAACAGAAAGTGAAGAACACAATCAGAACAATTAGAACATCATAATTCAAAAACACTCCTATAGGATTTACTTCAAATCTTGTCAAGGCAAGGACAATGGTCTAAACTACAGTGTATTAGCAACGTAAAGGATTTTAACAGATTATAGCTAGATTTCGAGAAAATCCCCAATTAATTTTGCAGATTTCATGTCATCATTATTCTGTTGCTATGAAAGTGGCAATGTCAACAAAGCATACTCTAAAATTAAATCCAATGTCAGATATGTTGTTTCACTGTGTGGCTTTTTTGTACATGCATTAAAGCCAAAGTTATGAAGCATCAAACACAAAAGGGTTGACACCTTGAAGAATGGGTGCAAGCCTCCTTAATGATTTCATTGCATCACGCTTTTAGATGTCTTTATAATGTGATGATATGCAAAAGGAGAAGTGGAAACACGGAAGTACTGAAAAATAGCGTGAGAAAACTGAAGCGAACAATATCAGAAGCAGCAACACGTTTCTCAGGATATCATCAGCATGTAAGAGAACCTCAAGTTCCATGTGCCATCATCCTTCTTGTTCTCCTGTTGTATGTGTTGCAGGTCAAAATTAAATTCAGGTTAAAATTTTTCAACCTACATGTAGGTTGGTTCTCAATTTCCTTTTTCTCCTAGCCTTGATTATTCATTAATTAAGGCTAGGAGACAAAGGAAATGAAGAATTAACCTAGGTTAAAAAATATTAACCTGAATTTAATTTTGACCTTCGGGAAACATAATTATGTGTTACAGGTCAAATTTGTTTTTAGGTTATTTTTGTTTTAACCTAGTTTGTTTTTTAATGAATAAACTAAACTCATGGTTTGGATTCAATCTGCCATTTTTGTGTGAGAGTGATCGCAAGAAGGAGAAAAACGTGGTTTCATTTATGCATGAGCAGATTATTATGTGTAGTCAAACACAGTTGGACGACATTACGCCTCGCACTTAAGTAGACCATTATTTGTAGGCAGTTATTTGCAGATCACGTGGTGGGATCTTGGCGAATGAAGGGGAAGAAAAATTTGCATCAAATGGTGATTAAATTTAGCGATGAATGTCATGTCTCAATGTCAAAGCGGACAACTAGGGTGAAACAGTTAAATTTTTGAGAAGACAGCATTTTACAAATAATAGTTCCTGCAAATAATTGTCATGTACACTTTAATTTAGAAAGTTCAAGAAGATTTTATTAATACTATGACTTGGCACATGACCGTTGAACACAGGTGACCAAGTTGCTAGGTACTTCTGCTGCAATGTTAGTGTTGTCAAAAAGTTTTTCTACTCACCATATCATGGTGTCTAAAACAGTTGCAATAATAAGGCTTGATGGATTTTTTTTGTTTAGGATGCCCATGAGTTCTTGTGCCAAGTTTTTGATCAACTGAGAGATGATGTAGACACCTGCAATTCCCCGTCATCTAAAGCCACATCTAAAGAAGGCAGTGGCATGGTAAATACCTTTTATTATTGTCTGTAATGTGAAATAATATTTTGGTATTCCCCTTTTGTACATCTCTCAAATTGACCTTGTTTGCCCCCCCCCCCCCCCAAAAAAAAAAAAATAAATAAATAAATAAATAACACTTTCACATTAGTATTGTCCTCAATATTATTTCTCCTGGGGCAACTACAACATCCAGGAGAAATTTTAAAAAAGGTTATGCAAAATTTTGGGGAGCAAACAGGATGCATTATGGTAGACGTGCAAATGGCAAATGTGGGTTTTGTGTTTTATATAATATGACAATGGGTGCCCCTGTCTCATGAAGCCCAAATGACCTTAACTTAACCTGGCTTCTTGGGTTCTGCAGCATGAAACAGCTACAACCATCGTCAAAAGTGTTGGGAAGGTTGCCTTTTTTACCTCTTCTTTTCCTTTCCTCCCCCTGCTCCTGGCCCAATGTTGATCAAAACGTTTATGTTTGTATGCGTAATATTGTTCTGTTATATCCCAACATTGAATAGGGGGGATGGGGGATATTTAGTAAAAGAGAAAACTCTCTTTTTTCAGGATTAAAATGGACTACTGTTAACTTGTACAACCTTCCCAACTACTTTTGTCTGTGATTGTAGGAGTATTCCTACCTCCTTCCCCCTTGATGCTATGCTAGTCCATCTTAGGGTTTCATATACTTATGAACAGTATTTTCAGTGATGTACTTCAAATAGTAATAGCCAGTGCATTCACTCTGTGTCACCTGAAGAGTTATTACATTAACTAGGACTTCTAATAAATTTTCTTTAGGTGGCAGACACACAGTGTCCTGTAACAAGGTCATTTGAAAGTGCTGTCCTTCATACAGTTAGCTGTAAACAGTAAGTACAAAAACCGGGGACTTCATGTGCTTCCATACGTGTAGAGACCTTCAGCTGTTGTAGTTTTTTGGTTTCTCTTCTTATCTCATGCGTTTGAGACCATTTGTTTTTTATAACTTTTATAATTAAATAATTATGATTTCTGTTTAAGAAATATTTGTAATTATCATAGCCAATTTATAATCTTATTAGTTAAATTTTGAATTTTATACTTCAATTTTTGCCATAATTCTACCCGTGGGCTATGTCGTTAATAATAATTGTCCTATGCCCTACTACTGATTTGTAGCTGTGTGTTTTTGTTGAATTTGTTATGCATGTTTTTTTAAACAGACATAAAATTCTTTTCCTACCAACTGTAGATGAAAGCTTAACAGAGTCTTTAGAACTCATACAAAATCATCTTCAATCAATACAGGGCTTGTAAAATTCTTTAATGACAGCTTATCCGTTAGATAAGCAGCTCTTCAATTTGGCTTATAAAGTTCCATGCTAAGACTTACTTCACAAGTTTATGTTGCATTCAGAGTGTAGCATTTTCTCTGCACTCTTATCTATTGGACAAGTAAGCATAAAACGTTTCTTGCCTAACAGGAAGGCTTTGCCAAGGCAAGCGTTCCCCGATAAAAGAGAATAACCTGGCACCTTTGCTTTCAAAATTGGATGGCAAGTCAATGACCACTGCCTTTGACAAAAGAAAACAGAGTGGGTTCTGTTTTCGCTGTTAGTAATTCAAGAATTTTACATTATCCCATGACAATTTTCCAACAAAATAATCTTTATTCTATTGTGATATGTTTTATTATCGTAGATGTGGGGAGTCAGCCCTAAAAGAAGAAATATATCATGCATTTTCCCTTGATATTCCAACTTTGTAAGTAAACAGTGTATATGAAATTAGCTTGATTGTTTTGATTTTACATGTAACAGGGCTTTTATTACACGATGTGCATCACAATGCTACTCTAAAAGTCACTTTCCCACCTTTCATGCTAAATCATCACTTGTGCCTTTATTGATCTGGGACCCTCATTATAAACAAAAGAAAAGACCCAAACAGAAGTTTTGACTTTTTCAAAACACATAGACATACCTTCTTTAGCCATCCTGTTAGTCGCCTGGGTAGGGTAGGGTAGGTAACATTTGCCAGGGTAGTGTTGGTAGGGTAGTGTAGGGTAGGGTAGGTAACATTTGCCAGGGTAGTGCAAGGTAGGGTAGGTAACATTTTCCAGGGTAGGGTAGTGTAGGGTAGGGTAGGTAACATTTGCCAGGGTAGTGTTGGTTGAGTAGGGTAGGGTATGGTGGGTAACATTTGCCAGGGTGGGGTAAAATAAGGTCAACTAGTGTCAGATCAGTGAAGTTGGTTAACCCTTTAACTGGCAAATTTTTGGGGGAAATTTTATCACTGCAGCTATGTTGTGAAAAAATGCTGACAGCTTCTATACTATAACTCCCAGGGCCATAAACTATATATCAAAATGTTCATCATCGAATGCTCCTCTAACCACAGCAATAAAATGTAAAACAAGTTTATTGTGAATACTTTACCATATTGCTTCCAATTTCGATGCTCAAAGGCCACTTGACTTCCAAAGTTGCTTCATCCTATTGAGTCAATTGCCATTACGAGTTATTAGAACTTGTTTTTCTTTGCTCGAAGATTTACCTTCAGAATAGCAAGTTTTGATCCATGTTAAAGGTCAATTGAAGATAGTCACACCCAGTACAATTCCTTAAAGCTCCACAGATGAAACCTGAAAATCACTGTAAATTTATTTATAATATCCATTTCCACAATATTATTAATTATTTGTCATTAATTTTGTCTAATTATTGCTTTTCTATGCAGATTGCCAGATAGCTCTTCTTTAACTACAATCAATTTGCAAACCTTGTTGGCGAAGTATTTTAAGGTGCAGTCACTGAACTTGATGCTTATTATTTGTCAACCTTCTTTATTTCATAAACATTTACAGTACACAACCGTCCAAGTTAAAGTTTTTGCTTGGTCGCCACTTGGTGACCAATTCTGTTGGTTTAGGGAGACTTTTTTACAAATCAAGTCGCAAGCTTCAAAATTTTAGGTGCTATGGCGACTAAAATAATTGCAACTTGGAGGGTTGAGTACAGTAAGTTTAAAACAGTATTTAGTGGAACAGGTTGCCCTAAGGGGTGCAGGGGTGAGAGGGGGGGAGCACCTAATGGACGTTTGGGTGGTAGAGTGCTGGTTAGCCAGTTAGGGCTTCACAGCCTCGCCCTTTTAAAGGCGAAAACTGTTCATTTGGCTACCCTGTTAAAGATGAGACCTTTTTCAATGACCCTATTTGGTTTCATTTCATTGCACATACAGATCTACTTAAGTGTTTTTTAAGCTGACATCAAGGAATAAAATGTTTTTTGGTACCACACTGTCTTGTAGATTGCACACTGCCAACAAAAAGATTCCTTTTTTCATGCATCTGTTCCAAACGTGAGAGAAGAGTCAACTGCTTGAAGTATGCCTCTTAGCCTGGTGCTACCCTGGCAGTAACTTCAAAGAAAATAGGTGACTGCTCGCAGCTCACAGTTTTGACTCTCTGTTTTCCTTTTTAGGATGAAGAACTGGAATATAAATGTAGCAAGTGTGAAGCTAAGGAAGCTGTTATTTCACACAACTTCATCAGGCTACCAAGGTCAGTTACCAAGGTTATCCCACATAAGCTTCAACTATAACTTCAGTTATCCAGATTAAAAGTCTGGAAATTTTAAAGTTCAGATAAAAGGCCATTTTACAGCGACAGAGAGAAATGAGGCTGGAGTTGACCTAGTTTTGATACAGCCCTTCCTGCTTTCTTATGTAAATCATGTTGTTGTAATACTAACTTAATATTTTTCAACATTTATTTCCATAAGAAAACAAAGGAAGTTTGTATCAAAACATGGTCAACCTCAGCCTCTCATTCACTCGAAGGCTAGGGTACTAACCCAGAGGGTTCATTAAGATTTTGAACAGGAGGGAACTGAGTTTGACACCCGGGCAAAAAATTGGCAAGGCCCGGAGGGCCTTGCCCCCGCTAAGGGGGTCCGGGGAAAATTCCCCCGGAAAATTTTGAAATTCTATAGTCGCAGGGATGTGTTTTCCTCCATTTTGAAGCTGCAGACAATGACTTTCAACAAACAAAAAAAGATAACTTTTCTAGACAATTTAATCATGATTTGATACCAATACCCACCACATAAATTGGACTTTTTGGTTCTCTTTTAATGGCTCTGCTCATAATAATCTTTACTCAAAGTCACTGTCAGCATCTGAGCCGTAATCAGAGTCAGGGTCAGAGTCTACATCTTATCTTTAAAATTTCAATGACAAGGCGAGAGGAGCATTGTTTTAATGTGAACGCACCGAAAATTAATTCATTGGCGTAAACCATAAGACGAATAAAAAATCACGCTTCGCTTCGTTGAACATGATGATTAAGCCATTCAATATATACAGGCAAGTAAAAGGTTAATTCACAAAGAAGTGTACTCACCTCTTGGCCTTTTCTCTACTGGAGGCCCTTTTGTTGAAGCCGAAAAATAATCCGCTATCGAACGCGTTCTTTTCTGGGTCGCCATGTTCACGTGCTCGCAACACTGATACATTTCAGGTGGTCGTTTATGAAGCACTGTTCTTTTCGCAATATTTTATGGGGCGATTCTTGTTTTTAACACATTTAACGAACAAGGGGATTTCATTCCGCGTGTAATAAAGTGGAAATTGCCGGCAAAGTATGTTTTACACTCGATAAGACTGATCAAGAAAAGGTCACGATTGTAACTTAAAACTGTGTTTGATCGTTCCTTGTATTAAAAAGAAGTTCTTTGAGATGTAAAGCAGCCGGGCAAAGTCGTGTTCACAGCCGGTCAATTTGCCCGGTGCCCGGCCCTTAATGAACCCCCTGCTAACCCACAACTGTAAAGTGGTTTATGGAAAGTAGTGAACTTATGCAAAAGAACAGTGAAGGAAAGAAGGCAGCAAACCTTGTGCGACAAGCGTAACAATAATTATCAAAAAAAAATTTACCATCTTTCATTCTTTCACCAACAATAATAATATTGTTTGAAAAAGCTTTCTGCCAAACGTCACTGTCCTAAGAACAGATCGTTTTCTACCAGAATACAGTATTGGTTTAAGAGGATCATGACAAAACTCGCCCGACAGTAACAGCCCTGTCACATTTGTCACACAAACATTTTGCCATGTTTTTCCTTCAGCCATCCTGTTGCATAAGCTCACTCTTATTATTCATTCAAAATAAATTATTTCTCTGTTTTTGATTGGCTCACATCTCTCAGATTATTATATATAACCAGCTATAACCAGCTATAACCAGCTAGCATTGACCAAATTGAGAAGACATTTGTGTTATGTGGAAAATTTCGTCAATAGTACAGGGTAATGGCCAGAAAAATTAGAGAGCTTTAGATTTATTTAGTTAAATCTCGTACTCATAGTTGTCCTCATCGCCAAATCTAAAGCTCTCTGTTAATGGACTCAACCAAGAAGCCATGGGGAAGAGGTAGAGAGGAGGCATTGTTTTGGTAGAACTGTACAAAACCCTACCCTACCCTAGCTAATCTTATGTAGCTATCCAACTCTACCTTGCAATACCCTGCCTAACATATTACTCTATTTTACCTTACTTACCCTACTTTACTCTACTCTTTCCTACCTTCCCTACCCCAATCTCCACTGCCTTGGGCCTACCATGTGTGTACCCCACCCAGGTATAACCTGCTCATGACTGCTCTGCTCTACTCTACCCCAGCTGTACCTTAGGCTCAGTTTAGATGTCACTCCACTCCTGTGCCAAACCCAAACTGACGAATTAAGTACGGCATCTGAATCAATTTGGTACAACAGTTTTCGTTTAGTGCGGCAAAAGAGCTAAGTTTGACAGAGTCTGTGGAACTTTTGTCAAACTTAAGTTGGGCTTGACACACGGTGCGCCTTCTGAATCAGATGTGGCACCAGTGACGCTCCAAAGTCAAACTTATTCAATTAGGTTTGGCACATGACAAGTACGGCGTCTGAACCAGATCTTATTCTATCTTAACTCCAATCAGTGGTGTTGTTTCTACAGTATTGTTCTGAATTGTTTAATTGATAGTTATTGTTCACAATGTTCTTTCAGGCTTCTTGTCCTTCACTTGAAACGTTATGAATATGACAACTTAACAGAAGAACAAGCTAAGAAACAGGACAAGGTCAACATTGAAAGGTTCATTGACTTGAGTAAGTGTCAGGGTTACGTGTTAGAAGTCAATCACGTTTTACACATCTTATGCAGAGTATAAAGCTGAACTTTTATTGGGGGGGTGGGGGGAGAAACCTTAGTGAGCCCATGGGTACCTACCATTTACATGGGAAAACCAGAAATTCGGGTTGGAAAATCAAATGGTTTGCGTCATTTTGTTTGGGAACCTTCAGAAAACATGGGCTGTGATTTGAGGCAATGCAATTTTTCTTCTCTTTTTAGTCTGTTCAGCACATTTGGATATACTTTGTATTGTATCGTTTTCCCACCGCGTCAATTTTACAGTTTTATGTTTATGCAGAAGATTTCTATCCGGGTGGTTTGTGTAGATGTTAAACACCCCATATTTATGTGCATTGCCAGTTAACTGCATGTTGTTTGTCTTCATTTGTTAGGTATGCTGTGTTCTTCAAAAACCAAACCTCCTCTTGATTTCTGCCCCAAATCATTACTCCAAATGTAAGCTTTTTGTATCTTCTGCTCGACAATAAATTTTTACCTCAGTGATATGATAGTGGAACGTTTTTCTGGAGATTGATTAAGTTTTAACACTTTTCATGCACTTAAAAATAGGCCAGTTTATTTCGCTGATACAGGAGTAGTGCTAGACAGGCGGCAGAAAACCTAAACTGCAAGTTCATTGAGTGCTTTAAAAAGTCTGAATTATTTCAGCCAAGAAAATCAGAGGAAAAGCTGTTAAATCTAGCCATCAAATTATTTAACAGTCACTTATTCAGCATTAGGTATTTTGATAGATGTATATGACAAAAATCATATAATAACTGTGGAACTGAAATCAAAATAAAGAATGATCCTCGCAAATGTGAACGCAATTTATGCAACTGCATAAGAAGCCTGAAAAATTCAGGTTTTCAGCAGGGTTTGAACTCATGACCTCGCAATACCGGTGCCAGTCTTATAGAAATGTCTGTAAAGAAAGAGTTGGCTGTACCTTCATTTCTCAGTTCTCTTAAGACTTTGTGTATTGGTACGGCATAGGGGAGCGAAGGTAAGAACTTCTGCTCTGCAGTCAAGCAGCTGCGCTCTACCAACTTTGGTTATGGCAAGGTTTAGAATCCTGTTTTCTGCCACTACAGCTCTCCCTTAGGTGTATTTGGAATTTCCCCTCATCCATTTATTTGTTTTTTGTATACATGTACTTGTTAGAAGTGATCTCATGCCTTATAGTAATTGTCTGTGGGCTTCCTGTGCTAAGTTCTTAAATCGAAGTAAACGTTCCTGGATGTTTCCCCAGTTTTGAGAGGAAAGCATGGCGTGTTGACTTGTGTTTATCTCTTTGTTGAATCCCAATATTTTTTCCTCCATCGTGAGTACCCAAGAGAATCCAATAGTACTAATGTGATGTAATATTGTATGCAGGAGTCCTCCTAAATCAAAACAGAAACCTCAGAAGCGACACTACATTAGTGAAGATGATGATGATAGCAATGACTTTCAACCTTCTCCTTCAGTCAGAAGAAAATTAGATCACTCATTCCGGAATAGCTCAGCTACAAGGTACTAACAGTAAGCGATGAAAAAGAAGGTCCACTTTATATTTGAATTGTAATCTGCATTTGGCCCCAGGTTTACCAAATTAAGGGGAAAAAAGAAATTTCCTAATTCCAATTCTTTGACATCATACTTTGAGAACTGATATACTTTCCTTTTAAAACCACAGAGGAAACTGATATTGCTCCAAAATGCCTCAGGGCCATACTCCATCACCTCTTAAAACTTGTATAATGCAACTGGCTCCCAGAAACCTCTTTTTCATCGTCCTTTGAAAACAAAGCTGCATGCCATTGTTTATAGGGAGAGGGACATTGTTTGAGTCTTTTATGACTTGGTTTTCATACAGATATTCCGTTAAAGTAATATGAAATAAGGTCTGGCAAATGTATCTGGATTTAGATAGACAGGGGCACCCAATGACGGTTTCCTCCCAAATGCATTGTAAACACTTTTTAGGTTATCCAGAGTACTTTTAGGCCTCTAGAAATGCATTCTAAGCAGGGCTCTAAATATAATTTGTATCTATTCAGTCATCCCAGGGGAACTTGAGTCTTTTCGAAATTACAAGGGCTTCAGTATTATTTTCCCGAAAATTTAAGATGCAATTTAGCGCACTACAAAAGTGAAAAGTTTTTGGTGTCTCTCCTTCTCATTTTTGAATGCGAAAATTTTACCTTTCCTTTTTCCTTGGAAAAGATAGCCTAACCTAGGGTGTGAAATGTGAAAAATCAAACTTAAGAAAATCGTAGGGAATTTATTAGATAAGCTTCGAAAATTGTACATGAATGGAACAGTCATCTAGAAATTTTCAGCCGCCCTAAAATAATAGAAAATTCTAAGCAATATTTGCTTCTCTCGAAAGTTTTTACAGAGAACAGTCGTAAGGTACCCCTGAATAGAGAGGTTTTTGTTTTACGAAGTAACAGTTAACTTACTCACCTGTGTACCGTTTGCTTTTTAGCCCATTCAAGATGTCTTCACGGAGTAAGACTGTAGAGGCAAGTTCTAAAAGTGGCCAAGACGCCATGGGCTCTTTTGAACCCCATTTGATAGATAATTCTGATTCTGACGACAAAGAAAATAACGTTGATAGTCACATTTCTGCAAGCAACAGCCCTGTTTGGAGAGGAACAGAGGAGGAGCAGATGGAATGGGCAATTGCAGAAAGTACTAAGTCTACCGAAAAGGCAGCTGGGTCAAGAACCCAGCGAGTGTCTTACACAGGAAAACTTGCATCAGCTAAATCTCTATCTACAAGTGATTTTGTATTAGATGCAAATGTGGGTGGCAGTGAGACGGATGCTGTGTTAACAGAAACCAGTGATAAAGACTTAAAAAACGATAAAGCAAGTGTTGATTTGTCTGAAGACCCGGTGTGGGCCAGATCCGAAGAAGAACAAGTAAAGTGGGCTTTAAAAGAAAGTGCCAAGTCAGCGAAAAAAGCATACAACGCTGGGTCAATAATACAACACGAAAGTGGGAATGAAATTCAACCAGCACCTGTGGATTTTGATGATGGTGATTTTGTATTTATAAGTGATGTTTCTGATGATGATCTCATAAATGCTGCACCAGAAAGGAGAACAGGTGAACCAGTAGGGTTAAAAGGTGGGGGTCCTGTTACAAAAGAGACTTGTTTAGATGAATTTGTTGCCAGTGACGTGGATGGCTTCAGCATGGGAAGTGATGATGTCAGAACAAATGACGAAAACTGCAGTGACAATCCCGGTGTGGAAGTGAGCTCAAAGAAGCCAGTCATCCTTAAGAACACTCCCATCAAAAATTTCAACAAATACAAGAAAAGGAATGTTCATTACAAACAAAAGACACGTACAGACAATGATTTTTTGAACACAACACCAACCCTTGGAAAGTTTGTTGGTAATCTTTTTGATGATGTTCCACAGCAACCTAAGTCACCTAATAACAATGAAAGCCCTCGTAGTACCAATAAGAGTAGCTGGTGTCCCAGGTCAGCTACAAAGTTAACCCCCCTTAGTAGCAACAGGAGCAGCTGGAATCCCAGCTCACCTGCAAAGTTAAGCCCTTTTAGGAACAATAGTAGTAGCTGGTATTCCAGATCAGCAGCAAAGTTCAGAGATGAAGACATGGAGAAGGCAATTAACATGAGTCTGCAAGACCAGGTGGGAACCGTCTTTGTTTGCTTCATTCTTGTGTTTAGCGCTGTGTTCTAGCAGTGCCTGGTAATGAGCCCTACTAGCTCTGGCAACATCAAACCCCCTCACCAATAGATAAGTGTGGGGCGGTGCCTGGTCAAACTGAGGGAGGTGCAAGCAAGCAAAGAAGGTAACCATGACAACCCTGCAAGCAGCATTCACCAGGCACTGTCACACTGAGAACCTCGGTGGAGAGTTTTGTAGATACTTACCAAGAGACAACCACAGGGAAGGGAGGGCTGGGAGCAAAAACAACTAAAGTCTTCCATCATACAGTGAATGTCCTGTAAGGCATGCTATCACATTTCAGCATTTTTGTTTGGATTGGCAAAAACGACCTGAATACGCTGTGTCCACATGTAATTTTTCAAATATGGAGAAAAAATTCTTTGTCTTTAAAAATGTTGGGATGTGTACAAGACTTTTAAAATTTCACCTTCTTGTAGTAAGAAAGGATGCCTGTTTGTGTGGCCTGGATAGATAAGAGCTCTATCCCTCAGGTGCAGGGTTCTTTGCATGGTGAACCCTGAACTATGCACCCGGGGGGGGGGGGGGGAGAGGGGGTACTCCCCTATAAAAGTGACAGGGTGCTTGTCGGACATTTTCAAGAACACCCTTAAAAGGTACCAGAATCTTGTTTTATGGGCGTGTCTCAAATTCATTTCCACCCCTAAGAGGTACCAATTCAATAACAACAAATTATATACCTGCACTGCAAATTTTAATAGCAATAAAGATAACTTTCGAACCCTTTCTTCTCAAGGACTTTTTGAAAGTATTGCCATAAATCTTTATCCCAATAAAGCGTATCATCTCTGGCAGCGGTCATTTTAGGTTTTAGCACCCTAAGCAGTACCAGTCCACAAATTTGAACCCCTAAAAGGTACGTCTAGCAGCCCCGTTACTTCTATAGGAGAGTACCGCCCCCCTCCCCCCACCCGGAACCATGCAGGTAAGGGTCCGGTGGAAAGGTTATAGTGAACCAGTCGGTGCTTTCAGATAAAACAAGCATAAGCATAAGAAGCTCATGCACTAGTGAGGACAGCCATGATATCACAGGCAGCCCAAGCGCACTATGTGTGGGTCCGGGCTTCAGAGGTCACTCTGTGTCCTACGGCCGGCTTAAACGCCGTTTAGTCGACTTTCTTTCCATCGAGTACTGAACGCTATGAAAGATGGAAAGTACTCGATGGAAGTAAAGTCGACTGAACGGCGTTTAAACCGGCCGTAGGACACAGGGTGGCTATGAACTAAACGTAAGGGAGCTTTTTGAATCAATGTTTCGCGCGATCATGATTTTTTTCTTAGCGTCTTAGATTCGAATACATGTAATAAAATTCGAACAATAAGGGCCCGAATCACATGTAATAATGCAAGAAATATCGACCTTCGTTCTCTTAAAGGCTACTAGTACAGATAGACAAACAAAAAGACTTCATATCTTTAAGATTTTTGCATTTTTTTGGCACCAGATAATGCACTAATAATTCTAGTATACTCCGACCAAATGACCTTTGAAGCCCGAACCCACACGTAGTGCGTTTGGGCTGCCTGTGATGATATAAGCTTAAGTATAAGAAGAATGCAAGGTTTTGATACACTTGTGTTTATCCCTATGCTTACATCAAGGCTGTCCTTACCCATGCATAAGTTGCTTATGCTCATGCTTATTGCATATGCTTGCGTCGCTAATGTGAACCAGGCCAAAAATGCCTATTGGTTAAAATTTGTTTAAAATTAAGTTTTCGAAACTCCCAACATTTGCTAATCTTTCATTTTTTTGTAACTTATTCAAAACCACAGCGTGTGTTGAGTGAAGAAGATGAAGAACTGAATAGAGCTTTGCAGCTAAGCTTACAAGGTAGGGAGACACTTTGTACTTCAAAAATTAAGTTTACTTTATTTAAAAAAAAAAAAACAAACAAAAGTAAATTTCTTTATTGTGGAAGTACACTAAGCTGGTCTAGCTACATGTACTCACTCAAAGTTCTATATGGCGAGACTGCCCAGAGGTCTAACCCCTTTCCATTTTATATACCATTTTGGACAGAAAAGAAAATCTTTGGTATACTCTCCTTTGAAAAATGGCACCCCTTTGACATACCTACAGTCAAACCTCTTTAATACGGACACCAAAGGGACAGAACCAAGTGTCCGCTTTACAGAGGTGTCCGTATTATAGAGGTAGGGAATATATGGTTTTTGGCATTTCTGGGACCAAACGAACTGTCCGTAATGGAGAGGTGTCCGTAAGGAGAGGTTAGACTGTACTTAATAGGAGTACTTTACTAAAGTGGAATTTTTTTAGTCAGTGCTTTGTAATATTTAATAGATTTAAATCTTATAGCCATAATGCCTCCCCTTTGATATACTTCAATCCTGAAAAGGTACGAAGCCTTCCTGTATAAGCTATTATTGCGAGTGCCCCTTTCAGGTAGTTGATGGTATTACAGTTACAATAGAGCTCTTCATAACCTGTTGGTCTAGTTTAGAAAGGGTCAATTTACTTTTTTTCTAGATGGGTTCACTGAAAATGCTCTGTGAAAGGGATAAAATCCTGCCCGCTCCTACATAATTCAAGTGGCGTGATAGGTCCTTTTAAGTCAGCAGCTGTTAATTTATTTATTTACATTAGTGGCTGATTGATTGATTGATTGATTTTTGAAGAATTTGAAGAAAAGTGTCCTCCAGAAGATCAATTAGCTTCTCCAAGAAGCGTGAATGTCGCAGAAACTGAGAACTTGTCATGTTATTCTACTATTCAGGTATTTATTAAAGTACTATTATCACTATAGGGTCGCTTTCCATATTCAGTGACTAGTTAAGTCAACTTCAACTTAATAAACATAATCAAGTAGCATAACAGTAATAGAGGAGAGAAGTTATGAATTAGGGTGTTGGTTAGCATACCGTGTGGCACGAAATTTTTGCGGGAGTCTTTGTTTGCGGATTGGCGATTTTTTGCGTTTTGCGGGAACAAATTTTTGCGATTAGGACAAATTGGTTTTTCTTAATTTTTGCGATTTTCAGAAAGTACCCAGTACCAAGCACTGGTAATATTTTCGTTGTTGTTAAGTACGTGCAATAAAAATACATTTTTTAAAAAACAATACTACGGTATGGGTATTCTATTTAAAACCAGTAATTCATTGTGTGCCGTTTTGTTTCTGAATGAAAGAGGCAATTTGTAACTGAAGAGACACGATTTCTTCGTACTGTATTTTTGTGTAGCGAATTTAAGTTAGAGGATATTTACTCTGGAGTAATTTTTGCGGGAAAATGTTTGCGGTAATTTTCGTATCACACGGTATCTAGAAAGAGCAAGATCAAAAATGTTTACTCGCTAAAATTCAGCCTCTTGGTACAAATTGATGGGTAGATAAAAACACTGTTATGCTCTGATGACTCCATAGAAATCCTTCTAAGAAAAGTCATTTCGCCTCTCTCACTTTTTACTGGCTTCAAAAGGGGAAAATGAAGCTTTCCCTTCGCCATCCTCTCCGGTCTCCACACATTGTTCTACCGCTGTTTGAGCTACTTGTAGGAAACAGCAAACACTCCAACTTTGAATGGAGGAAAGGGGGAGGGTGGTGGATTGATTCCCGAAATTATCCCATTTGAGGACAGTGACTCAACAATTTTGTGGCCAATTGTATTTATGAGGCACTCTTCTAAAATAATAAGAAACGACTTAACATATAATCTGAAGGGAAATCAACCGGATTAAAAACCTCAACTTGCCAACCACAATGTAAAATTTTACTATGCTAAGTTTAGAAAAATGTTAGAAAAGTCGGGCGATCCCGCACCTATTTGAAAGATTGTATTTGATTAGCTGGGAAAACAATAGGGATTGTCATATAACAATGCCCCTATCCCTGAAAACAATGGAAGTGCAGATTAAAGGGGACCAGTGAAATAACAGGTTTAGATCGGTGCAGGTCTACTGTAAAAGTCCCCTGCTTGGGTGTTGATCGTAGAAAGACGACTAAGATGTTATACCACCATTCTGATATTTCGATGTCACAAAGACATTTCGATAAAATTGTTGTGGTTTTTCTCTTGTGAATTGTAGGATGACGAAAGTGAACTTTCAACACATTCCTATCGACTTATTAGTATTGTGAGCCATCTTGGTACAAGTTCTACTTCAGGTTAGTCAGTCCAACCTTTTCATTCCATCCACTGTTGAGTTTTGTTCAGTTGCTTTCATTTGAGTGGCAAAACTTTAAGATTTCATTTATGGAGTCAACCCTTTAAAAAAACCTTGCAAATAATAATAAACAGTCCTACGGTACTGCTCAGTAACTTTCATTTTGTATGGTCACACTTTAGAATTTCATCCACAGACTCAAAAGTTAGAACCACTTTGTACAGCATAATAAACAGTACCACAG
>BOPM01000438.1:291539-304756 GCA_022179025.1 Porites australiensis | reverse complement strand
AATTATAACGTGCAACCGCGACTGGTGGGAGGGGATGTGGGGTGAAGTAATTTGCCACAAAAAGTTCAACAGCCCTTTCCGAACCAAAGTTTGCCCCCCCCCCCAACTCCCCCAATCAAAAATTCCCGTGGATCCGCCCCTGCAAAATCATCTGTAGAGCCCTTCTACTAAATGTTTCGAATGTTGTTGCACCTGTCAATGTGTTTTCATGTCTACAGGTTGCGGAGCATGGTGTTCGTTACAAAAGGCAGCAAAGTGGCTACATCTTTTTTTATTTGTACAAGTAAGTAGACTTGCTTGTCATCCAAGTCTCGTAAACCCTCGGTTACTTCTCGTGTCTGAGCCTGGTTCCATGGTTCTCTTTTAATTGACCTTTTTACCGATATGGCGGCGTCGTTAAGTTACATTTAAGGAGTATTATAGGATAGCCAGGATACCCGGGGGGTGGGGGGGCATGAACACATTACATTTCTTAAAGTTATAAATGAGATTGTAATCTGAAAAAAGATCGTTGTGCCGTGTTAGGATGCAATAATGATCGCCTTTTTCCCGAGAAATATTTGTAATACTAAACGAGTACAACGGATCCTGCTCATGCCCCACGGGGCATCCCGTAATGCTCCCTTAATCGAATTAATTCAATATGGCCGCCGTATCGGTAAAAAGATCAATTGCGCACTTCTTGAGTACCTAAAGGTGTATCCCATTCGTTCTCACCCTCAGCTCCTATCCTGTCTCTTGGCTGCTCTTAAAGTGAGGATTTTTTTTATATCACTATTCTTATGTGATCTTACAACGGGGTATAGAAAGGTATTATCGAGATTTGACCGAAATACAGTGCGCAATTCGGGCAGACGACAAATTTTTTGACGGGATGTGGAATTTTGTAAACTTGAAAACTGTGAAATGGTTGATCCTTGTATACCTTTGGATTAGTTGCCATGGATAACTGATGATTTTTTTTTTGAAGTTAAAAATCATCGTCTTTCCTAACAACGTCGTTATCATTATTACTATGTATCTCCTTTGGGAAAACAATTAGGCTCGTGTTACTTAAAGATTGTAGCATTTTGAAGTGACAAGATTTATGTTGTTTAGGATTTTGCCGAATGGTTCAATTAATGCCATGTTTGTTTGTTTTTTTTTTTTCCAGACAATGTGTAGATGCCATAGAAAATTCAGCTTCAGTCAAGGAGAAAAAATGAAGAAGAGATGAGTTTATTTTTGTAAAGAGACTTTATGAACGATGTCACGTTCATCAAGATTGTTGAAAATTCCCGGACACACTTCTGTCTTTTCTGCTCAAGACCTTCAAACGTTGTTAAAAGTGTAGCGTGATGTTTTTGAGTCACGTTTCATCAAAGTGTATATTTCGATTCCTTATAGTAGTTGTTATTAATTATCACCAGGAGTATTTTTATATGAGATGGACAATTGGTTATTTAATTACTGGTATAAGGAAAAATCAAATTGAATGCCTTCTGTAACAGACATCACCAATTACTGTGAAACTTTATAGAAACCATTCCTTGCAATTTTTGTTCTTTGTCACTTGACGTCAGCGAAAAGGCTTTCCCATCGTCCCTAGCGCGCCTTCCTCCCTCTCCCCAGTTGCACAACAGAGGGTGCTTGGAAGAGAGGCAGACTCGTACCCATTCCTCTCTCATTTACTATTCTCTGTTGGTGATGACATCTGGGAAGATGCCAATAAAATTCGCCGTTTTCTTTCTTCCTTCCCATATGCAACCTTCACTCAATAAACTCTTCCCATCAATCAGAGCGCGAACAAGAGAAGTGACTGGGTACAATTCAAGGAGAGATGGGGAGAGTCCTGTTAGTTTCGTGTCATTTCAAGATAATTTTTACACAAAAGAGATTCGTAGCCAACAGGTGCTAGAACGCCGTTTTGTATACTTACCGTGCTTGAAATATTATTCAAGCTAAATGTAAATAGCAGTCATTCAAAAGAAGACCAGATTGAAAAGAAATTATAGGGTTTGAAATTGTACCCGTATAATTAAATAGATTATTCAAATATAATATTGTTATAATCTTGTGTGATCAATATTTGCATTCAAACCGATTTAGTTTACTTTAATCCTCTTGTAGTATATTTACCGTCCCTTATTTTTTCGTGAGATCGTCCAGCTCGAGCAGTTAATGTAATGGGCAGCCATTTTGTTTTCAAGAGTATAAGTGCATATGAAACCAAGATGGCCGCCCTTTTATGGTCGAGGGAATATCGCTGCGTGCATAACATCGCAGGTAAATTACGCTACAATTTTTCCCCTTATTCACTGAAAATCGTTCTTCGTTTATGACTGGCTCAATCCCGTGGCTTATTCTTCATAACCAGCTAGCATTGACCAAGTTTGGAAGACGTTTTCCGGTTTGAGATATCCGATAAAATGACGTCAAAAGTGAGGGCAAGGGAGGTTTCCTCCCCTTTTTTCCTCTCTAGTCTCCCCACGTTTTTTTTTTTTATCTCCCACAATTTTTCGCCCGCGCTCTACTATGTGAACGTTGAAGAAGCCAGTATCAAATTCAAATCTGCATTCCTGCAAGCAGAATGAACTGTGAATTTGTGACTTTTTACTGACTGCATTTTCTCAGTATTAGGCGTCATTAAAAAATCTTTGAAGGGCTAAAACTGCTTTGAGAACAGATATGTCAAATTCAATTAAACTAAGCCGGCAGAAATTTCATGACTACCTCGCGCTTGAACTCACTGCTTATTACGCCTTCGGGAATGCAGAATGAGATAGAAGCCGGAAATCTACAAGTACTAACGAATGCAACTTTCGAATAATATAAAATTTATGGAATCTTGGGTTACGCCTGTACCTGGCTTTGTTGCATACAGGGTCGGGAAATCGGGCATTCCCGCTCTTTTTTCTCGAGAATCCCGCATCCCAAGTGTTGTAGCTATCCCGCATTTCGTTTTCTTTCCCAACCACGCATCCGTGTTCAAATTTGGCGATTCCCAATTCCCAGACAGTAGTTCAAGCTCGTATCCCGTCAACGTTTCCCGAATCCCACACCGTATTTTGGCCGTACCCCGTACCCCGTACCCGGAAATACATTTCCAGACTGAACAAAAAAATATATATCAAACGAGAATCAAGGCAAGAACATTATGATTGGTAATATTTTAGGGAAAACAAGAGATAATGATTTCGATGTTAGTAGTAACAATCCCAGAAATCCGAAAATAGTTGGGTCAAAGGGAAAATATATCGTTTATAATTTGCGTAAGAGCAAGACAGATCAATAAATGATTTTAATGATGTTTTAGAGCGCTTTCAAACTAATTCATGACAATGCAAAGGCGTGTGACATGATATGAGCAAGACTAAAAAAGTTCTCCAATATTTGCGTATGACCATTTATGAAATGAGAATTATGAATTTGCCTGAAAATGGAAAATTGCTCTATAAGTTTGTACAATAAAATATGAACAGAAAATTGTGTTAGGTGAGAATATTAGGACACGCTGTCAAAGTCATTCAGACAATTACACCTTTTGCTGTTCATTAATAGAAAATACGCATTCATTTTCGTCAAACGGTAGAACCATCACTAAACATCAATTCTAGGGTTGTTTTTCTCGTACGCCAAAAATAGAGAAAATAGAGAAAGTTTTGTGCCAAAATCATTTTGAACTATTACACCTTTTGCTGTTCTTTATGAGAAAATCATACGCAATCATTTGCGCCAAGATACATTCATCAGCTCGAAAAAACGAACTTTTGTGCATAAACCATATTCAATAACGATTTTTGAATGCAAAAATTGTCATTGAATCTGATTTACGCGCAAATGTTCATTTTTTCGCGCTAATAAATTATTATAAACTTTCTTCGCGAGGCGCTTCGCGCCTCGCTTAGCTTGGGATTAAACAAAAGAAGCAAGGTTGATTTTACAGTCGGGAACATATATGTATTTTACCAATATTTCGGAAGGTACGGCCTTCCTTTTTTCAGGATCTTACATACAATGATAAGGTTAAGCTACGTTACAGTTTGAAATAAAGAATAGAGTGTAGTAATTCGATACTATACTGAATAACACGTAAAAAATTTAAATAAAAAAAGTATATGAAAACAAAAACTGTTGAAGTAGTGATATGAAAGAAATTTGAAATGTAAAAATAGTATAAATAAATGATTACAAATGGCAGAAATAAGGAATGTATTACATTTCATATTTCTTATTGACACCTGAATGGTTCGAGAGTTTTGTCTCTAGTCTCGATGAGGTATGCGTCTCTAGCTTTTCCTACACTGTCTCTATTAAATTCTAATGGAATGAAGTTTAGTGTCTTTGGCAGAGTGATCATTACAGTAGTGAGAAAGTGTTCTGAGACTGTGGTGGGTTTGGAGATGTTAGATAATGAGTGATAGGTCTGGTTCCACCTGGAGAGTGGAATGTGTATGAAGTTTGTCCGTCAGATATATATGTATTTGCAAGTAAGACAGTTTTTTCCGCATGGGTATGAGCCCCAGGGCTGGTTGTGCTGTGGGAGAGATGGCATAAATAGCACATTCTATGGAACCAACCCAATTTTTGGTGAAAACGATCAATGATCAATGATCAAAACTAATCGACAAAAGATCCACAACAATCCAAAACAAGCCAAAACAAGTTCCGCCCTCTTAGGAACGTCGGGTAAAACTGATTTTAATATCTCAGTGCTTTAGGAACGAGGATAGCCTCCCATGCTAGTTAGTGGGGCAGGAACGCGTGACGAACCCCTAAGAACGTCGGCTTGGAAGGCTAGAGCGAACTGATGATCTGTATGGTTGATAACAGGCGCAATCTGGGTTTGTTTTTTTACGGCTGTCTCAGCTCACTCCCATGGGTGTTGCATGCATTTTTCTATCTGTATAACAGATAACAGAGTTCGCAAAAATAGGAAAATAGAGTAAGTGAAAAATAGTCTTGAGGACAGTCTCACTCTCTAGCTCTTTACTAATCACAAACCAGAGATCCTCCATTCCCCCCATTATACTCCATTATATGGAGATTCGTATTAGATTAATCGTAGGACAAAACTATTAACATTGTGATGTCAGTGTTAGGCCACTTTTTTTTTTTTTTGCGGTGATGCGATGTTTGTTATTTTTTTCCTGCGGTTTTACCGTGTGGCAGGAGGGTGTGGACAGGGTGTGTGGACAGTGCCCCATTGTCGAGTCCTTCTCCACATATGTATTACTGGTTTTACTCAGTTGAAGTACTCGTCATTATTACAGGTTCAATTTACTATTTGTTCCATCCATAAATGGTTTGATTTCATGAACAAGACACTACAGTCAGGGGCTCAAACATTTCCTTTTTCACGTTTACGAGTACTCGAAAAACGCGCGAAGCGAGCACTTTGAAAGCTCGCGCGCGAGGCTCACGCGCCAATTAAGACTGGGTTCCAAAAATAAACCAATATGGCGGCTTACTGGTCAACAAAACATGTGTGTGGAAATATTAGACCCAAAGTGACATTTTTAGACTTCAGCAACTCGGATTTGATCTCAGTCAGTTCTTTAACGTATTCATTAACACTTGGATTTATTCATGGCATAAAAATTCACGGATGTAGGATTGCAGAAGTAGTGAAAAATCCGGCACATGTCCTGTGAGGTAAGCTTATGTTTGTAGAAAGGCTTAACTTTAAGTTTAAGGGTGTTTCGCCGAAATTGTTCTTCTCATAAGCAATAAATATTTAGGTAATGGTATTAAAAGGATCAAGCCTATGTGTTAAATCATCAAGTAATTCTAGAAGAGCTCTTCCCCAAATTTTAACCGGGTCATCCTTGGTGTAAAAACCTGTGAAGTTTTTCTTTGTTTTGGAGCTATTATTTTCAAGTAGCTTTTTTGCATTTATTGTTTTTCGTCACTCGTGAGTTTCACAAGGTTTTACACCGAGTATGAACCTTCTAAGCATCCATTTAGTCTGGTACAAATTACAGTGAAAACGTCCCATCCTTTGTTCAGTCTGTTTACGGAGGTGTCCTTTGAACCGGTCAGTATAAAACACGGACTGGGGACTGCGGATCACGGACTGTGGACTGGGTATAAAACTCTGACTTGGTAGAAAATGAGGACCAGAAACTACGGACTGAGTATAATACATGGACTCGGTATAAAAGGCAGACTACAGACTGTGTATATAAAAACAGCTTTAGAAAGATAAAACTGAGAGAAAGGGATAGCAGACTAGCATAAAAAGCCCCTTGCATCACACACAAACATTCCTTTGGCTGGTCAAGCAGTCTTTTCTCCCCAACGTCAGCATCATGTGGAGAAGGAAAGAATACTGCGCAGGCAAGGAAGGTTAGGAGGGGATGCAGCCTGAAGCAACCTGCATTCCTTTTCTTAGTGAATATATTACACTGTAAGTGCATCAGGTCCACAAAGATCCACCTTCAATACAGCTTTATTTTGAACAAAATAAGATGTGATTTACTGCAGTAAGTTTTCTAATCTACATTATTACAGTATGAATATACATGTACTGTACATGTAAGTCAATACTTATCAATATTTTCTTTAAGCGATGGACTGCATTGTGTCACATAATTTTGGGAGTCTTGATGAAGAGGAATAACATGTTAACCTGAACGACAATATAATACAATCAAAAAACAAGACCAGCGAGAAAAGGCAACTCTGAAGACGAGGTAAGCAACTCTCCTAACCTTCTTACAGTAAGACATTGTGTACGTTAATAATAATACCACACATGTCATACCATAACATATTTAAATGATTAAATGCTGTCTTGGATTTAATGCTGCAGATACATAATATTTTATTATAGAAGCAAAATTATAACACTGGCCACTGGTTTCCCTGTGAAACTATGTCTGAGGA
The DNA here is from genome assembly GCA_022179025.1 of Porites australiensis. Lineage (NCBI taxonomy): Eukaryota > Metazoa > Cnidaria > Anthozoa > Scleractinia > Poritidae > Porites > Porites australiensis. Next base: position 297,889 of record BOPM01000438.1, on the reverse strand, counting down.
AAGACTGCATAAAATCCCTACTGATGATACATCACTACCCAGATCTTGCTTGTGCTTCTGATTGGTTGAAGCTAATTTCTCTCACAGCATGACCTGCAGAAGCACTACCCAGATCTGGGTAGTGCATCTGATTGGTCCTGCAACAAGGGAAATTTGCTTTAGCCAATCAGAAGCACTACCCAGATCTGGGTCATCAGTGTGGAATTTCTTCAGTGGTTCTTCAGACCTCTTTTCATTGGGAAACCAGTGGTGGTGATGCAAAATTTCAGTTTCTTTTCCACTGGCTATGTTGTTGGCAATTTATGAAAATGAATGGAGAAAATTTCAGGAAAAAAATCTTGCCCCCCCCTCCAAGAAAATAATTGCCATAGGCACCATGGCCCCCTCTGCATAAATTATGAACCATCCCTTAAATAAACCAGTCAATCAGTCAGCCAATAAAATAGTCAGAATTCAATTATTCATCCAGTCAATCGAACAGTCAGTCAGTCAGTCAGTTGGTCAGTCAGTCTTTCAGCAGTGCTGTGACACATACAATACCGTTCAAAAGTCAGTTGACAGTCCATTGCGAGTCTCAATTTCTCGACTCAATTCACGATTCTCGATTCCTGCGCGAATAGAGAATTGAGAAGTGAGAACAAACTATCGAGAATCGAGTCGAGGATCGAGTCTTGCAGGACAGAAAACAAAAGATTCACCCATGACTGATTTCTCGATAATTTTGTACGGCTGTAACACGACGCGAGATGGTTATACAGTCGACTCCCGATAACTCGAACCCTCACTAACTCAAACCTCGCACTAACTCGAATCAAAATCGATTTCCCCTAGATTTCCGTTGTACACTGTACATTCACTGTAATTTTACCCTTGGTAACTCAAACCCCACAATAACTCGAACCAATTTTCATTTCCCCTCAGGTCATTTTCTATATGATTTTACCCTCGATGACTCGAACCATGTTTTGAGCCCTTAAAAAGTTGGGGAAAAAGCAGTCTACTGTCGTCCGAAACATAGAATTTTGGATTTCCTATTGACTAGCCTGTGTACATATGTCCCCCCTCCCTCAGGAAAAATTGGGAGAGGAGACATCTGTGAATCGCCGACAATAATCATGTTCCCGTTTCCCCGAAATGTTGGGGACAGCCTCTGATTGGTTGTAATGTTAATGCCATGATGCAAATAATTTCTGGTGTTGTGATTGGTGAATGAACCTCAGAATAGATTCCCCGGGGAAAATCTCAGCCTTTGTGGACATTCATATTTGTTTACCGGTATTTGTATTTCGGCTCTCTTGAAAAGGCATGAGAAGTTAATACCACCGATGCTTGCTGCACCGGTTGCGGATGCATCTGTCTGTACCGGTCGGTATTGTAAATAAAAGAGGAGGCATAGAAAATCCAACGTTAAAAGCCAAGGCAGGTCAAGCTTACCCCAAAAAGATTCTATTAATGAATTGATTATTTGAAAAAATGAATCCGTTAGTCGTTCCCGTAACTGGTGTCAAATTTAAATCGGCATTCCAGTGTGCGTAATGAGCAGTGAATATTTCAAGAGAACTTCTCTGCATTTGGTCAGATTGAAAATCTTTGAATGGATTAAAATGTCTTAGAAGACATTTACGTCAAATTCAGGGAAACTGAGCTTGTAGAAATTTCGTAACTGAATCGCGTGTAAATTCACGGCTCATTATGCATGCAAAAATGCACTCCAAGATGAATCTGAAATCTACAACTACCAATGGTTCAACTTAATTTCGAATAATAAATACACTAATGGATCTTGGGAGGTACACTTCACCTGGCTTGACTGTAATCAGAGGGCTTATATCTGGATTTTTGGGTGGACATTGCGTGAAGATGTTCGTCTAGCCTGTGCACAGACGCCAGAGCTATTTTTTGACCTACCTGTTTCTTTTCAAATGTCAGCGAAAGAACAAAAAATAATTTATGCAAATTTATACCTGAACACGATTATCGACGGCGATTCACAGACGTCTCCTCTCCCGATTTTTCCTGAGGGAATGGGGAGGTCTGTACGCAGGCTACTATTGACGTGTTGTAGGAGTATAGTTTACTAGTGGAGGCTGATGTTGATGGTCACAGGCTAATGTGAAGCAGCTTTACTTCTCAAAACAGTAAAACGCATACTCTATTTAGGCTATGTTTTGTTACATTTATAATCTAGAAGTATCTTTTAATTTTCACTTGACATTTCTACAATTAAATGTGATTAAAATGTTCACTGTGCAGTAAAAACTGTTTTTTACCTTACTCTCAGCCAGTTTCTTCGAGCTCCCGATAACTTGAACTCCGGATAACTCGAACTTTTTTCGATTTCCCTTGAAGATTCAAGTTATCGGAAGTCGACTGTATTTGTGCAAGCGACCCTATACTCAAAACAAGACCAATTAAAGTTAGGTATAAAGGGAATGTTTATTTAAGGACATCTGTATCAGTTTCAAATGCCTGCTCCAAATGCATACAAACAGTGCATACTCGCGTACAAGCAAGAGCATGTTTATTTTGTAACGTCAAACAATTCTGGGCTTATCCAGCCGCTTAAATTGATAAAGGTCAGCTGTAACATACACACCCCATCCATAACATGACTAATGTTTTGCTCTGAAATTGTGTTTGTGATCCTCAAAAACTTTTGAGAAACAATGGTTGTAATTCTGTACTCGAAAATTTAGTGCGTTCTTTAAAGTTTCAGGAAATCTCTCGTAAAATTGGCCTGCTAGTTTTTCTGCAAACATGATACATGTGAACTATTTGTTGCCTAGCATGTGACTGCAGCTACTGTGATGAAAAATTACGTGAGTGGATTGTATTGCACAATACTAAAAATTGTTTTCAAAGCAGTTTCAAACTGTATATGAAATGACATAATCAGAAAGTTGTAAAAATCATAAATTGGTTGTCATTTATTACACCAACAAGCTACTATCTTGTTTAACAAATTGTTTTAAACTAACAAAAGCGCTCGACATTTGCATAATTGTGCCCAACTTCATCTACTGCATCTCAGTCATCCTTGTCACACAGTAATCCCTTTCATCACAGTCATCCCAGTCATCCTAGCCATCCAATTCATACCAGTCATTCTGGTCATCCCAGTCATCTACGTCATCCTTGTCATCTAAGCAGTCTCATTCCTCATAGTCATCATAGCCATCCAATAGACCATTTTCACCATATTAAAATTCATACTTGGCTCTCAGGCTCGGGTAGCCTGCGTGGCAGGCGTTGAAAGGGGAAGGGGAAGGGGCAATTTGGGCTCACGAGAGCGTGTGGTCTCGCACCCTAATTCCCTTCCCCTTCCCTTTTTTTATTCGGTGGAATAAAACAAAAGAAATGCATTATTCATTGCTGAGCCTTAAGATGATTTCTTTTGTTTTATTCCCCCAAGCCACGGAGCCAAGTGTGAATTTTAATACAATATTACCAATGGGTCTAATCATACCAGTCATCCTAGTCATCTAAGTTATCCTTAGTAGTCATCCCTGTTGTCCCAATCACCCTATTCATCCAATTCATCTCAGTCATCCCGGTAATTGCGTTCGATGTTAGGAGTAATTTTGGGATTCCTGTGGTACTCAGTTGGCACTCCTGTGGTACACAAGAGTGTCCTTTTCAGCAAGCTTGTTTCGTCGTACGTCTGCATTTTCGGCGCCATCTTGAATCATTTAGCTTGCGTTATTTACGTCATAAGCAATTGTCATGTGGCAATCACGTGTATCACTGGTTCCATCAAGGTCAACAAGATGATTATGCGGGAATATTTGAGTTCGACAAAAGAATGGACTTTGGAGTTGTTTTCTAAGTGGGTTTTATCACCCGCGAAATGTTCCAAGCACCATCTGATCTAAATTCCTGTGTAGTTTCGATAGCATCATTTAAACTTCCAAACCAAAATGAGATTCTGTGTAAAGAGCTATAGTTTGTCTCATGAAGAACTACCTTTTTCACTTCTGTGCGAATGAGGTGGCTTACATGCAAATTTTGAGCAAAACAAGAAAAAATCAATTGTCAATGAAAACTTAGAAAAAACTCCAAACCAAGTGCTTATCCAGCTGAGCTATCTAGGTAGCAGTCTTTGTTATTGACGTTAATTATAGAGTTTCTCAATTTCTTAGTAGTTACGTGAAGGCTTGTAACTGTTTTTGATGAAGGACTCATTAGTTTTTGAACTGGTATTCCTGACTCAGCCTCTTTCATAATTTTTCTCAGGACTCAACACAGCAGAAAAATATGCAAGGAAGAAAACAAGCCCTCCTAGACTACTAAAATATTGATTTTACATAGTCACCATATTAGAATTTTCAAAGGGGTTGAGCCATGATTTTGGTTGAAAAAATTTGGAACTTCTGTTTGTTTGTGTTTTAGCAAAATAGACCTAGGGATAATGTTTGATGATCTTTTAGATAATAGACAAGCCCTCCTTGACTATAAAAAATAGTGATTTTAATAGTGTTGCTAGTTTATCTTTTTTAAAGGGATTAACCCACGAGTTTAGTAAAAAAGAAAATGAAATTTCTCCTTTGTATGTTTTTGAGCAAAACTAGTCTGCTACACAGCCGTTTTTAGTGTCGTCACGCAACGCTCCTCCTCACTAACGGCTGCTGGAAACCGAACTACATTCCTTTCCCTTTGTGTTTGAGGTCTAACGAACAAACCAATCATGTACAAGAAATTTGACAATACGTGAGCCGCAGGCCGCTAGGAAGGGAGCGCGCTTCTCAGTTTTCGACAAATCAATCAATTATTGTCGCTGAATTTAGACGGGCTCTGTGTTTTCAAGCAACGTAAAGGTTAATTTGCAAAAAAGTTTGTTTTAACCAGTCAAGAAAGTTCCATGTGTAAAAAAGGTTTGATAGGCCTAGAAGACTTTTACCAGGATCGGTTGGTTCTTCATTTAATGTGGATAATATTATGTACTGATATGTAATGAAGAATTTAATGTACCGGATGTGCTCATTGTGTTCCTATGAAGACTAAACTCTCAAGGGTACTGATTCAAAAAGCAATCTTATAAATTATCGACGAGCCATTTCCCGAAACTATACCTGGCAACTTTATGAGCACATCCATGTTGTGAATCGCAGTTCGCTCGACTTGCTTGCTGTTGCTGCTTATCTCCTAAATTTTGAATAGGACTCGACTACGACGACACTGTAGTTAATTGCTTGTTTTCACGCGACGATTTTGATTATTCTGTCATTCACACATGGGGCAACGATAAAAGCAAAGTTGTGATTGGAGGAGTCACAGTACCGCAAAGGTGGCACGAACACCTTCCAGAAAATGGGAGCTGAATTCTAATTGGCTAATCACGGGAAAGGAATGTAGTTCGGTTTTCAGCAGCCGTTAGTGGGGAGGAGCGTTGCGTGACGACACTAAAAACGGCTGTGTAGCAGACTAGAGCAAAACTGGCCAAGAAATAATGTTTGATCATCTTTTTTTAGAAAACAAGCCCTCGTAGACTATAAAAAAGCAATTTCACATAGTTGCTAAGTTGGGTTTTCTTATAGGGGTTAACCCACGATTTTGGTCAAAAATTTAAAATTTCCGTCTTGAATGTTTTTTTAGCAAAATAGACCAAGAAATAATGTTTGATGATCTTTTTTTAGAAAATAAGCCCTCCTAGACTATAAAAAAGGTATTTAACATAGTTGCTATGTTGGGTTTTCTTATAAGGGTTAACCCACAAGTCTGGTCAAAAATTTGAAATTTCCGTCTTGAATGTTTTTTGAGCAAAATAGACCAAGAAATAATGTTTGATGATTTTTTTTAGAAAACAAGCCCTCCTAGACTATAAAAAAACAATTTAACATAGTTGCTATGTTGGATTTTCTTATAAGGGTTAACCCACAAGTTTGGTCAAAAATTTGAAATTTCCGTCTTGAATGTTTTTTTAGCAAAATAGACCAAGAAATAATGTTTGGTGATCCTCTAGTTTGAAAATAAACCCTCTTAGACTATAAAAATATTAATTTTACATAGTTGCCATAATATTATACCGGTAATTGGATTGTTTTGAAGGGGTTAACCCACAATTTTGCTCAAAACTTTGAAATTTCCCTTTTGTATGTTTTGTATACAAAATTAGGCCTAGAAGTAATGTTCAATGATCTTTAAGTTAGAAAACAAGCTCTCCTAAAGTGTAAAAACATCAGTTTAACGTAGTCATCATTTTGGATTTTTTAAAAGGGTTAACTTATGATTTTAGTCAAAAATTTAAAATCTCCTTTTTGTAAACTAGGCCTGGAAATAATGTTTGATTATCTAGTTAGAAAACAAGTTCTCTTAGACTATTTAAATACCAATTTTGCAAACTGCTATAAGTT
>BOPM01000438.1:247945-283351 GCA_022179025.1 Porites australiensis | reverse complement strand
GGAAGATTTGGCCGTTTGTTCCCAAGTGGGGAGGACAACGTGCAGGAAGGTGAGAGTTTGCTTCTCATGTTTTTAGGGTTTCATTCATTTTGTTATGATACCACACGTTTTTCCAAATAAAAACACAATTCGACCTAGGAAGGAGCTTGTCTGCAAACAATATGTCTGGGAATGTTCATCTGTCTTGGATGTGATTTACGGGGGTGCTAGCATTGTGCTCCCCGGCTTAAGGAAAGGTGTGTGGAAGGAGGATTCGTTGGCAAGAATTGGGCACTGAATTGCACTGGTTTGACTTACCTGAATTTTCACAAATTGCATCAAATTGAGCTGATAGTCTCTAAGAATCTCTCCAATGAGGGTAACTGATTATGGATTTCTCTTCTAAACCTAAATCTCGCGTAGCATATACAGGTAGCTTTCCAAAACATCGCAAAAATTATATGTCGCATAAAAACCTCTTTTGTTCCTAATTTTTTTCTTTTTCCAAAAATGCAATATTCCCTTGTAGGTTTTTGAATCACTAAACCACATAAACAAAACATCGCTCATATGTAGGTCTGACTTCTTTTTCTCTAACTTTTTCAAAAGAATCAAAACTTAACTTAGGCTGCGTCAACATCTACTTTTTTGCCTGTTGTTTTGTGGCAACTTAAAACAACAAGTAAAAAAAACGTGGGTGTGGATGTTCGTCTAAAAAAATTTTCTTTGATAAAAATCGAAATTCTTAGGTGTTAAACCAGTAGGGAAAAACAGTGACGACTTTTCAAAAAGCGTGATTAATCAGACAGCTGTGGTAGTCTGCTCTATTTTCTTCTTGTTAGGAGGGACAGAGTAGATTTCTATGGATTGTGTGATAAATCAGGCAATTTGGCATAAATATTTAAGTTTCGGATCGGTTTATAAACACAGCATCTTAGACATCGATAGTCTTAACTCTTACTTTTGGAGATTTTCTTGGTGGTGACTTCAATTGATATTTTCAGAATTGGGTTTCCGGTATAGGACTTAATTTCATATTATTGTTGTTTTAGTCTTTAAAGTATATTTGGCCACCCCCAGTCCTATATCGGAATTCCGATTTGATGTGTCCATTTCAGTCACGGCCATTTGATTTTATGCAGCTGCTTCGGTGTTTCCACGCTTTTTAAAGAGCTGTTGTCACGGTCGTCATGCAAGGCTGTTGAAGTCGGCTGGCGTAACCATCGTGACTAAAGCTAGAAATCTCGAGGGAACTTTGGATTGGGTTAATTAATTGTTATGCGGGAAAACATCACGGCAAGCTGCATAAATAAAGACTCAACATTGAATCCAGTTTTTTCCAGGAAACATTAACTTTAAATTTGGTTTGCAATTCTCTCAAGCTAATTTTCCGTAAGAAAAATTAAACCTTTTTTTCGATAACTGACTGATGTTAAATAAGCGCAATTTTATATCGTTAGGGAAGGTTTACCTTAAATTAAACAAAACTTCTAGAGGCGCAATTTTTGCGGCACTGAATCTTTGGGTAATTAAATTATTATGCAGGAAAACATCACAGCAAGCTTTATTAAATTCGGGATTAAATAAAGCCGAGGTTTACAATTCTCTCGCGATAATTTTCCTTAGAAAAACTCTTTTCGAAAACCAAAGTGGCGCGGATTATAAATAAAGGCAGCCTTTAATCATAAGAGCAGGTTAATTTCCAATTAATCAAAACATTTTGGAGCACAATTTGTGCGGCACTGAACCAGTAACGCGTAAGTTTTGCTTCAAAATGTTTTAATTAATTGCCTTCAGAAATTTCGAAATTTTAGAATGACACTAATAACAAAAATAAAGACACAACCAAATTGCTTTTGATTAAGGTATAAACACTAAATATACATTAAATAGGGCAAAAGAAATCCAGTATCAGAAGCTCTCAGAGGAGAGATTATTATTGACTTGTGTTCTTTGGTGAAGTTTGAGGAATGAAGGTCCGGTCAGACTAAGTGGGGTTCGGTGTTTAATTCTTGCCTTCGTTTGCCGACGGAAGCGCACTTAGTACTGAGTTTCACTCTGGTAGGGCCCTTTTTTTTCTCATCTACGGCTCTTGGATATTTACGATATGTTGAATTTGTAGACACGCAACTTCAATCAAAATTTAACTTTTCAGCACAAATTTTATTGGCAACAAAATTTTAATTCCAAATTAATTGGTGTGGTATTGTGACAAAGTTGAATGAGGCCCTGAGGACGTGAGGAGCAAACTCTCACTTTCCTTCACGCTGCCCACCCCACTTGGGAACAAACGGCTGAATTTTCTAAGTGTCAAACTACCCCCAGCTTGAATGAAGGGATCAGATAAAACAGACCAGGATTTTAAAGTTGGAATATTAAATGAGGACAGAAGAATGAACACCGACTCGGAGCAGAGTGAAAGCAGCCCGGCAGGGGCGTGGGAGGCTAGATTACTTTTTAAAAAAATTTTTTTTGTTATTGTAAATAAATGGACAACAGAGACAAGTTTTATTGCTTCATTAAAGTACTGTTATCTTGAGTACCTGTGCTGTTTACTTTGTAATCCAACTACTTGAGTGAACCAGAAAAAGAAACCCTAAAGGCTCGAACACAGTAAAACATTGCGCGCAGTAAAGACTTGTTTACACCAGCGACATAAACACAAGCACAAGTTTTATTAAGCGCGGACGTTACAGCACAAGTATAAACACAAACACAGCAGAAAGTACGCCCTCATTCTTTCTATTCTCACCAGTAATTAACGCATTTAAAGAACACGTAGAGGAAAAGCAAACGAGTTTGCTTTATTTTTCTTTTGTCCTTAAATTGCGTGAATTAGTGACAAGAACAAGAACAGAATGAGTGTGTTCCTTCTTCCTATCTTTCTGCTTCTGCTTATGTTGTTCATAATCTCACCGCACTCAGTTGTTGTCTACCGGTTTTGCTTGTGTTTATGTCGCTAGTATATACTTGTCTTTAACTTACACCGTTTTCCATCCAAGCGATTGTTGCATAAAATGTTGTAAAAGATAGGTTGAATTTAAGAAATAATTACTTTTCTTCACACATTGCACGCAACAATCCCAGCGCCGAAAAACGACGTAATTATACTGCGCACAATATTTTATTGTGTCCGATCCTTTACGTATGACATATGACAAAACCACAAGTACTTCAACAAAGTACAAATGTCGATGCGAATTTTCGAAAAACATAACCTTCCAAAGCAGCGACACTGAAAATACTCGCGCGTGTAATAGGACTTAGCAAGTCAATAAAGGGACCGTTCGCGCTCGCAAATTCCTATAACTTTGCTTATACGCAACAATTTTTAAAGGTCTTTCTCAAGCTCGCACCAACACTCGTATTTTGCGCATTTAAGTACTACCTGGTTTAAATCAAGAGCGAGCTAAGTTCTGCTTTTGACAAACTCTTGGTAAAGCTTAGTGGTAAAATTCAGACTCATTTTAATCATTTTAATCAAACAGCTTGCAATTAAACGCAAGTACGCCACAAATAAGTGCTTTTTAGAAACGAGATCGACAGAAAAATATCTTGTCTGTCTAAAGTTGCTCTTGGGCTCGTCACGCAGAGACAAACGCCTTGCGCGACAATCTCAAGAACAACTTCAAACAAGACTATGATTAAGCAGAAAACTGAAAATGAAAAAAGTCGTAACGCACAAATTGTGGCGCATTTTGCGGTATAATACATTATTTAGTAAAGTCGGTCTGAAATTACACAACAAAGCGTTATCCAAGACCTTTTGCCTTAATACTGTGAACTTCGTTTACTCCCACAGTGATGAAAATATTAAATAACATGTTCATCACCCTGGACACTAAAAAATCTCAAATCTCCCCAAGCAATTGAAAATGTCTGCGCGTAAACTGATCTAAGAACGTTCAAAGCGTCAGGTTTATTCAACGCTGCACTAGAGATTTCAGTGCCATTTTTCAGTCTAAGCAGTACATAGATTCCACCATTAATGGGAAAAGCCGTACTTTGTTTTGGTAAACAAACAAACAAACGTGTCACGGATTGGTTCCCAAGTTATAAGACTACTTTTTCAACCTAAAAATTTCCTTGTGTACACCAAATAGATGGTTAATTTAACGTTTAACTCTTACTGTTCCGTCCTTTAGGAAATAAACGAGATGAGAAGAAAGCGAATTTAGTGTTACTCCAGTGTTAAATACAGGTTTTCCAGAGAGAATACCAAATAAAAAAGATGATTATGCACGTTTACCCAGACTGCTTTGCGCACTTGTTAAGTTTAACTTGGCTACCACCGACCAATCAAAACAAATTTGTCACCCAAACGATCCCATAGACCTTTGCACCAAAAGCTTGTGCCCATTCCCCTTGCAGTTTATGTAGATGTGAATAGCCATGGGAGATTTGAGATTCACAATAAAGTTCACAATAAATTTACAAAGAAATGAAATAGAAGCAGACATACAATCTATCGAGACTGTACAGCTAAGAAAAGTCATTCAGCCAATCGGTGTTTCAATGAGTCTGTGTATCATTCAGGGAGCACTAAGTCATTCATAAATCATTCAGTCAGTAGGTCAGCTTGTCAGCCGCCAGACAGTAGAGGTAGACAGTTTACAAGCCATTCAGCGAATCAATGAATCATCTGTCAAGTCCTAGGAAAGTCAGCAAGTCTGCTCTGACTCATTTAGTCAGTAAGTCAGCTTGTCAGCCCCCAGACAGTAGAGGTGGCAAGTCCTATGAAAGTTAGCAAGTCTGCTCTAAATCATTCAGCCAGTAAGTCAGCTTGTCTGTTCCTGGACAGCAGGGACAGCCAGTAATTCCTTAAGTGAGTCAATGAATTTGACAGTAAGTCCTGTAGACAGTCAGCAAGTCTGCTCTGACTCATTCAATCAGTGTCCATTTGTCAATCATTAGACAGTAGAATCTATCAGTCATTGTTTCTGTGAGGTAATAAGTTGGTCAGTAAGTCCTAAGACAGTCAGCCAGTGGGTGCTATATAATCTAACCAGTGAGTTAGCTTCTCAGCCCCCAGAGAGAAGTGTAACCTGGTGAGTCATTCATTGGGTCAAAGAGTCAGCCCCCTGGCAGATAAGAGTCAGCCTGTCAGTCCTTCAGCGAGAGAATGAATGAGCTAGTATGCCCACGACTGTCTCAGTCAGTCCGTCAAACAGTCAATCAGTCAGTCAGCAAGTCAGTTGGTGGGTCAGTCAGTCCATCAGCATGTCAGTCTGTCAGTCAGTCAGTCAGTCAGTCAGCCAGTCAACCAATCAGTAAACTATTGATGTTAGCTGTATAAGCCACAATGTAAATTGCATGTCTGATCAAACCTGCAGTCAGTTTTACATCTCTTTTCCTTCTATGTCGATAAGAGGAAAAATTTGATACAAAAACATGATTCTGTGCATTAAGTTCTCAGTGCTGTCAATTATCCAAGTGAAAACTCATGAGAAAATGAACTGAGTTCCTAACCACAGTTCCAACAAAATCTGAAGTATTTTAGTTTCCAAATTTGGAATTTTGAAAAATTTAGAACATGTTTTGGGTGATCAGCTCATATTAGTTTACACAAAGTTGTTGTTTGATGAAATGCTCATTTCAACCAACATTTTTAAATTCTGAGATGCTGAGTTGAGGTCACCTTTTTGAGTTGCATGTTTTCCTTTCATAAACAAACTTTAATTCTTGGCTTGCTGTTGTGTTGTTATCTTTAATTTAAAACTTTTTATTGGCATAAAATATTTTAGCATATTTAAGCTTTGTCGAAAGAGAATTAACTTGACTGAATGATTATATGAAACTTCAATGCACATCAGTGTACTGCAGTAACTTGCCTGAATTTAACTTTTTGTTAGGTGAATTAGCCTTGTCCTTTGCTGTTTTCTGCCAAACTTTCAGCAAATTAATGTTGATGATAGTGTGATTCTGTGAATTTGAAAGTTTGCCATTTAATTGGGTGATTGAAGATATGGTTTTAAATTTTTGCAATGACTGTGCAAAAGTTTGACACATGGAAATGATGTAAAACTGCTTCAACTATATAGCCGAACTTAGCTCAAATCTTTAACATAACTATGGTCCAACTGAACAGAAGCGTTAGATTATAAGTTGTCTTCTGAACAAGCCAGCCATGTTCTGTTTATCTGGTTCACTCAAGAGCTGGATTACAAAGTATGGTACTCAAGATAACCTCTAAATCCTAAATGTTGAAGACTTGATCCAGTCTGTTTGTGGTATATCCATCTGACCTGCAAAAAAACACAAATCGCTGTAAGCAACAAGTTATGACCATCTTAATTTAAAATACAATAAATAATAGAGCTGTTCTATTTTTGTATCCTTGCTTAATGTAAATGATTACTGATTCAGGTCAAATTTGATCCCCTGGGGAATAGTGTGATATTTTGCAGGTGTACACACAGGGGGTCTGAAGGGCAGAAATTTAAATTTTGAGTCTCGGAAATGTCATTACCCTGCGTCTTCCACAGGACATTTTCAGTAAATAAATACTCAAGAAAATGTAATTGTTAGGTACAGTACAGTGTTAATAGTAAAATAGTAATAAATAAATAAATAAATAAAATGTCTTAATTTCGCCCCTCAAAATACATAGAGAGTGAAGTATACGAATCATAAAAATCACACAGATTATTTGCAATAAAAACATTGGATATCTATATTGTTAAATTGCTAAGTTGTATTTAAACCTTATTCAATCAAAGTATAACTATTCTTAAAACGTTTTGTATTAATCCGTGGTAATTGACTTGCTTGTGATCCGAACCTCTTGGATGTAATACAATCAAGGAGGTTAAGATTGCCCTTTAGAAGGGTAAACTCTGTGACAACAACATCAACATCAAAATCCATATAGAATAATGAAAGGATAAAGAAAATACTACTTTGAAGGCAACAATAAAATGCAAGAATAAAACATCAGTCATCCCGATTTAATTACCGTAAAGTTCCCATGGTAGGGAGCCCCCAAAAATTATGACCCCCTGAAAGTAACATCAAAAGTTTCTGACTTTTAATATGGTAAATCCTGAAAACGGCGAGCCCCCGAAAGTAGTGACCTCCTCAAAAGTAGCGAGTCCCCAAAAAGTATCAAGAATAGCTTTTTTTAATTATGTTATAAATATACAAGCTAGGACATCCTGAATGCCTTTATTGTTTTCCAATTGCAATCCACGGTCAAACTTTTAATATGGGCAATACTAAATCTTTGTGCATTTACAAATGCATCATGATAACGCATTGAACAACAAAGTAAAAATGGCATGCCTGAAACTATTTTTTCCCAATTTAAGCTGTATGCATGGGCATATGTGCATATAATGACCCCACACCCCTGATTTTAGGTTAACATTAATTTTAATATACGTTGTAAATAAGTACCTGGAGATAGATGAACCCTTTTAGAGGATTTTCCTTCCTGACTTTGGAAATTCTTGCAACTAAAATTAGTTAAGATAGCAATACTTTAATATAATCATATTACCAGTAATGCTGAATATTATAATAAAAATTATTGTCTTGACACAAACAACAAAAGTTCCCCAAGATGTAATCTCCTGCGTACACAAAAAAAATGCTTATAATAAACTTCTATGTGAAGAATTTTAAAATGTAACTAATGGTAAATGCAATTTAGAATAATTCAAATGTATCTATTAAGTGAACATCGTCACTAGAAGTATCAGAAGTCTGTATTCCGTCGGCCCAGGAAGAGGAAGGGGTACTCGGCCAAAGTCAGAGTGACGAAGGTGATCAAAAGAGATTCAAACTCAAAACCCCCCCAAAATTCCAAGGCTTGCCGTTCAAAACTCAAAAAAATACCTTGACCAGTGAAACATTAACCTCCAGAAATCCTGCACCAGTACTTAAAAAAAAAAATTGCATAGATGATGGCTGGGGGGACTCCCTCATTTCACCTATAATTGTACAGGGATGTGCCGCTAGACAGGGTATGGTTTTTTACTTCTCTGTCCAAAAAACACATTCCAGTTGTTCAAAAGTTGGATAATAAATCACTATCAAACCAATAAGTGTTAGAGAAACCTATTGTGCTATCCAGTGGATAGTGATTTATTCGGTGGATAGCATTATCCACCTTTTGAACAACTGGGGCCAGGTGTAAGGGTCTGTCCTGAACAGGTTATATAATTTTGCGTGAGTCTATCAAAGTGATTTTGTTACAAGTAATAAATTATGGTGCGTACTGGGACTCATCTTGTGAAAAGTCATGCGTCGCAGTCTAGAGCCAATGAGTACCAGTTCAAAAAACAATGGGTCCTTATTTGAAAAAGCTTGGGCCTTTATGTAACCAGGCAGTTAATCTGACTCCAAAACTCTGTATTGTGTAGTTCCAGAAAATATCCATACTCCCACTACAGTAGCCTGAATTTCATCCAGTTGCTTCAAGTCGTTTTCTCCTCTCAGCAAAACTGAAAAGCTAAATTGAACTGCGAATGAAGAATCATTGCGGAGAGGCAGTAGGTTTTCCATTAAGAGCCGCTTTGTGGTTTCTGCACTGAATTTTTTTATGCAAAGCTTTATGAGATCAATGTTATAATTCGACCTTCTTCCTATTTTCACCATCAAGTGTACTGATTCTGTTAGCTTTTCTTTCTTGTTTCCTTGTTTTCTTTTTCTTTGTTAAGGACCAAATAGCTTCTTTTCAATTAAAGCAAATCGTCGTGTTTTTAAATTACGTGTTCCACGTGTGTAGTTATTTCTTTGCATGACTGTGATTGAGTTTGACTATTGAATTACAACTGGTTCAGAGTACTGCATGCAGTTGATAGTTTGAACGTTAAACATGAATTACGATCAAAAAGGGTAAAGCACTTCTGTATCATGTAAACATTCCCAAATGATATTTCTTGGTTTGCCACTTGAAAATCGTGTTTTACTTTTTGCATGAATTAAAGCAAAGGAGGAGTAGTGATGTCACTGGATGGCATTAACAACTGGTCAATTCAGACGTTACTAAGGAAGTAATAATGACTCAAAGTAATTGGATGAAATTCAGGCTACCCCCACAGAAGGGACTGGAAATTCCTAGGGGGTAAAGGTCCAAAAATTTCGGTAAATGTTTGACATTTTTTTAACTGGAATTTCCAGAGAGGTGGGGGGGGGGGGGTCGATAAGAAAAAATCCCTCCCATAGGGAAGGTATGGATAATTTTTGGAACCACACATTACAGTTTAATGAAATAAAAATATACTCCTTGTACTGTAAAGCACAAGGAAAGAGTTAAAGAAATAGAAATATATGTTGTTCAGCAATAGTCTTGAGAACAGCCACATAAAACAACTAAATCACGCGAACAGTATATTCTACAAAAACATCTTATATGGTTGATTGATTGATCTCTGCGCCCTGCAAGGATGCATGTCATAAATTATTTTGCGTCCTGGGGATTATCATGGAATCAGGGACACAGGATGTAGAATTAACAAAATCAATGCTGTCAACAGGGTATTGCCTGCACAATAATGATTTGATTTATTTGATGAATTTTGTTTGTATGGATTTGCTCTATTGCAATTGCCAATATACAGTTTTAAAGCAGGACCGCATTTGTTTTCCTAAACAGGGTATGTAGTTTGGGAATTTTTTATCCTAAACAGGGTCACGGTTTCAAACCCTCAGTGGCTCACCAATACAGGAAATTATTGATGGAGTACACCACCCCCACATCTCCTGGGGATGATGACTTCTCTTAACACTCATTTCTCATGGTTTCTTTGGTATTCAAATAGCACGGCAGTCATGTTAGTACAAAGTAGAAACCATTTTCCCCCAATGCTTATTTTATTTTATTTCAACCAATAGCAGGCGGTCATTGCATGTTGCAATAAAAAATTGCAACACGACAATGACATGACCGCCTGCTTACAGAACAAAAACCGTCGACTACTAAGAAGATGGAGTTTAAGTTTAAGTCAGAAAATGTATGCATGAAAAATCCGTGTAGAAGTTTTCAAAATTAACTTTTTCAGCTGCTTTTTATATTAACGGAAGGAATAGTTTCACTCGAGAGAGCCCACCTTCAATTCCAGGCCAACACTTTGTCCTGCTAGTTCCTGTTGCTGACGCAGCACATTTCTATTCCACTAAGAATCTATCCATGGTGATAATGTACGTGTAACCACTGTAATGCTTAGGTATTTTGGAGTCTGAACAAGCACGCCATTTTCCAGTCGCCATCTTGGTTTCTTCTTGATCCCAGGCTTCACTCTCTTAGATTGAGGTGGCTTGGTGGCTACGCGATTTCCCGCCAAAATAACTTCGAGTTGCATTTCATTCTCTTCCTCAGAGCCACTCGGCTTAATTTGTAACGAACCAGTCCACGTGACCAAGAAACGACGAGAATGGTTGCATTTGGGTTACCATACCTGTAAAGTGTTGATTCAATTATTTTACATTGGTATGCCTGTGGTGCGGACGGACGGTCGGGCGGGCTGGCGTACGGTCACGTGATTACCAAAATTTCTTGGATGGGGATGGATGGGTAGATTACCACACTTTCTTAGGTATGGGACTGCGCTCGTGCGCGCGAATGTGGGTTGCTTTCACTTCTGCCTAATCAATGAAAAGCCGATGATTTCTGTAAGACCCTAAAAGAAAACTGACAGACGCTAACGAGTACTCAACATCATCAACTTGGTTGGTCGTAGTAACGGATTTCAAAATAAATGTGAAATTTTCCTCTCCTTTGAGACACACTCGCAATAGTTTGTGTTTTCAAGGGTCAGCATTCGGCTCTATGTATTTTGTTCCGAAAAATAATTCAATATTCTTCTGGGACTTAACTTAAAGTAAATTGCTAGCACATTCATCAGATTTCATCGCAAGTAGGTACATTCATCCTCAGAAATACTGTTAGAAGCGGGCCATATGCAACTTCGTCCCCCTGCGGATAACAGAATGATGGCGATGATGGTGATGGTAAGATGATTATGATAATAATGGAGACGTAATTGATGTATGTTACTGATAAAGATGATGGCGATAATGATGATGATGATGATGATGATGATGATGATGATGATGACGACGACGACGAGACGATGATGAAGGTGGTGACTGGAGAGTTCTAAAGTGTGACGTCATAAAAAATTAAATTTGTGAAATTATCGGATTTTTCAAGATATTCTAAAAGAACAACATCCAAGAGGCCTACTTACCAAAAACCGACATTGTGTATGCGGCAAATTGTCTTCGAGATATTAGCCCAGTTATGCCCTGATAACGCCATACAAATCCTTCTAAATTTGACTTAGGTGCAAACGGGGACTATCATTTATTTGAGGTACTGGAAGAACAGGCAACAAAAAACGTGCAACTTGTCTTGCAACATTGCTGCAAAACAAGTTGAATAGCGATGTTGCGCGTTTTACCACCAACATCGAACCTGTCTTGTAACAAATTAGGTTGTTAACAGGTTTGAACGAGAATGATGGCGATGAGCGAGGAGAAACGTCTGCCGTTCGCAGGCTAGGTTTGTTTTGTATTTAGAATATTACCAAGCAACTTTTCTTAGTTCATTTGCTCAAAGGTAAAGACAACAGCAACTTCATTTTTTGACCAAAATCTTGTATAACTAAGTTTCGAGTTGATTGTGCGAAAAATTGTCTGAATGTGCATGTCAATATTTCATGGATGTTGCCTTTCCCTTGATGAGATGCACTTCACCCAACGAAACATTGGTTAAACACATCTCTCATTTTCCTCTCGGAATCCCCCTGAACTAAAGAAGAATAGGTTATTTCTGATTTCAAATAACTGTCACTTTTAAAACGAGGCCTTTCTTGTGAAAATGAGAATTATTTCCGTGAGAATAAAAATTCATTTTCATATTTTCATATCAATGCCTTCTCACTTACCCTCGCTTTGAAACGGAGGCTTAAAACAACTCGGAAATACCCTATATATTATTTTAAGTCTCCTTATGAAATTGTGCATTTCACCGATGGATATATATCGATTGAAGCTCCCTAATAGTACCAATCGTAGAATTGGTACCAATGGATCGTAAGAATCCACCTTTACCAATCTGAATCATTGGTGCCAGTCAAAACACTTGTTAGCTCCGATCAAACCAAGAAATCTATCGGTGTGTGTTAGCCTGCGTAGCAGGCGTCGAAAGGGGTAGGGCACTTTTCTCCCTCCCTCCTCCCCCTACCCGTTTGGACGCATGCCATGAAGGCTAGTGTGTGGGGGTATTATCATAATCACTACTGAAAACAAAATGACCACTTGGATGACTACTTTTTAATGTTTACCTACACAAAATGTCGCTTACAGATTAACGAAAACTAGAGGAGAGTCGAGTAAGTGTTAGAACGGGCGTTTCTTTCCATAAAAGCGGATTGCTAAAGCAAAGAGAACTCGAACGTAAACAAGTCATCATAGCAGACATAGCCTGCGTTGCAACCGTTTCCGCACAAGTTCCTCAAGAAAGTTGGGACGAGAGTAAGAGCAAAAGGTTTCCTCTTTTCCCCTGCCCTCCCCTCCCTTCTTCCTCTTCCTCCTTGCTCCGCGTCAACTTTCGCGTAAAAACTCGAACGCAAGCACTTGCTACGCAGGTTACAGTAAACAAAGAAAATCATTAGGACCTATGATCGGTCAGATGTAAAAACTTACTACCGTTTTTACACCAATAAAGAGCAAACCTGACAGACGTAATAAGAGACGCGGCTTGACGGACGCGCATTTTCCCCCGCTTTAAATATCATCAATTGCATGTTACTTACTTCCTTGAGTTTTGATTGGTTCATTACGTCATATACATCTGATTTGATAGGCTGGTTCTAACAGAGATACATTATAAAAAAGCTAAACATCAGAAAAAACCAACGTCGAGAACTTAAAGCACAAATAAAATGTACGGTAGAGTAACCTTATTCCATATATTACTGAAAACCTTCGCTTATTGAAAATCTGCGTAAAAAATAAACCATCCACCGTAAAAATAAAATGTCACCGTTGGTTCATCATAAAAATGGTTGCACTACGTACACAACGAATATATACACGCACTTGCGATTCAAAGGATAAAATTGTTCTTAAAAGTGTTTTAAAGCAAGGATGAATATCAAGTACTGTACAGTCTTGAGAAGGGGCACGTTAAGTCGTTCCACCACCTTCGCTTTTCCTTACCATTACTCGCACGTAACTCTGGCCGATCAGAACTCGTGCATGCAAGAAGGACCAATCAGTATTCAAGGCGACATAACACCGGTACTAAGCGCGGGAAATAGCGTAAAATTCCGAAAATAAGCCCCTGGGCTTATATTTTTCAAAGGCCCTTTTTGAGGGGCTTATATTTGGAGGGGCTTATCTACGGAGGGAAATTTGCGTTTCAAAATCGATTGGGCTAGCCTTATAGTTGGAAGGAAATTTACGGCTGTTGCTTTGTTTTACTTTGTATTTGAGGGCAATTTTCCAAGTACAAGCTCCCAGCGGGCTTAAATTTGGAAGGGTGATTTAACGGAGGGTTTTTTGCGTTACCGGTTTGGGGGTCTTATATTTGGAGGGGCTTATATATGGAGGGCCTTATTTTCGGAATTTTACGGTATGAGTGACTTTTATTTCCCTTCTGACTGGTCGAGAACGTGACGCGAGTTTTCTAAGCCAGTCAGAAAGCACAGTAGTCGAAAACGAAACCAACTGTGAAAATTATTTTCACGTGTTTGCAAGTGAGGTAGAAAAGAAACTCTTATAATAATGCACAAACAAGAATTTAAGAATTCCAAGATCTAACTTTCTGCTGGAGTTTGAAGGCACAGTATTTACGGCAGCATTAGGCTACTTTAGCAACAGGACGGGAACGCCAGTTGACGACGGGAAAGCGCGCGGAAAGAACTAAACACGACTTCCGGTGCTTAATTTGCTGCTCTGCCATTGGTCAAGACAGTTGTTTGATTTGCACGCGCCGTCGTCGACTGACGTTCCCGTTCTGTTGCTAAATCAGCCTATTGTTCATTTGAAAACTCTTTTAGCGAGTGTATTTTTTGTGCTTTAGAAAAAAGTAAAAACTACCTTCCCTCAGTTCTCTTTCGATTCTTACGGCTCTTAGGAATGTAAAATAGCTAAAACGCAGCTGGAACAAATGATAAAAGAATAAAAAATTCTTTTAACTTAATTAGCAAAGTTGTCCAGATTGCTTAATTGGTAGACAACGTTCCTGTTTTAGCCCGCATCCTGTGGAGTGTTCATTTCTTTGACCTCGACCTGAGTTGGTCACCTGATTCCCTCCCTTTTCCAGCATGCATCTGGGCAAGCTGTTCTCTGTGCTTCCATTTGCGGATGCAGAAAATTCCATTCACGTCCTTTCCTATATAAAAAAAAAATTGACAAAATTAACAACAAAAGTAATGGGCCTTGATTCCATAATTCCCTTGATAATATGTACATTAGGTATGACATGTTGTTATTATTTCACCGTTCTTTAGTCTTGCAAAGTGGGAAAACAAAAACATTGCAATTGAGAGATTAGGCGAACCTAAAGTGGAGCTCCCCTCAGATACTAACAATTTAGTTGAAAATTGAAACCATTGCAATAGCCTGCGAACGAGTTCTCCATTTCGAGTGGCGAGCGAGCGGCGAAGCCTTGAGGGGCGGAGGAAAAGAAGCTTTCTCCATCCCTCGCACGCATGTCTTCTTTCGCGTGCGGTACTCGCGTGACTTCTCGCGACTCCCCAAAAGGAGAGCTCGCTCGCAGGCTACTCCTGCAAAGACGTTTACACACCAACAACAATATAAAACTTGAGCCTCCGATGCAATGGAAATAATCAACTGGACAGCGGAAAAATTCAAAAATACAGAGCCTCAATGAGCAGTGGACATAGGCATGTCATAGCATTCGGCAGCTAGAAAATTTGAGGCACAAGCACGATGAATTGAGTTCTAGTAATAAATTCAAACTTAACATCTGAAAGGCTGTACGAACATCTATTCACTGGTAGTGACACTTAATGAACCAATGAAATATTTATATTTTTTACATGTGCTAAGAATTTCCTGGCGACCGGCCAATGACCATAAGCTTGAAAGCTCCGGGAACGAAACTTATCCTTTCTTCGTTGGAGGCTTAGAGAACTTGTGGCGTACCACGCTTTCGTACCCAGGGCCCTCAGGCTCCCTGGTCAGTGGATAGTGGCCAGGAACTATATATTCAATCAACACTCACCTGCGGTGGTTTGATGGGTATCGCTGCCGTTGGCCGCCGTCTTGTATGTGGTTGTTGCGACGATTCAGCCTGTGACTGTTGTGGTTGCTGCTGTTGTTGCATCAATGCGGCTGGTGGCGGATAAAATGTACCTCCCCCTTGCATGGGCATACCATACATCTAGGCACAAAAACACGACACTGTTATTACAATGCGATTTTCAACTAAGTGAAGAGAGCAATTTTGTAACTGCTTTGGTTTTGCATTGCTACGCTTGTGATTAGCTGAAACGCGTCGCGTCGCTGTCTCCACCAATCAGAAGTAAAATTCAAACGGATCATGTGACCTGCTTACGCGTGTTTTCCCGCGCTTAGCAGCGGCGACATAACGGTTACACCTGACTGGTCCATTTGAATTCCAAGCGTAAAACTCAAGTAAACTGTGATTGGCTAGGGTCATTACTTGAGGTTAATTTTTAGGACATTGACATAAAAACATCTGTAGCCTACTATGGGAAAAAGGGCACTCAAAATCGAATTAAACCCCGAATTTTATTTTGCATGACACTTTGAAAAAAGACTCCTAAATTTCACAAAGAACATGAAAGAAATAGACTACAGTTTGAAACAAAATTCTGCTTGCATGGCTAGCGGTACAATGTTACCAAACCAGGTAAAAGATTTGTTCCACATGGTACAGTTTATCTGTGATATTACTTAAAAATAAACTACACATAAAGCAGAAGATAAATTGCTGATGTAACTCACTTGTTGACCCAAGAAAGGATTCATTCCAACATTCATCATTGGAAATCTGAAAGGAAAAGCACAACCAGTAACTTGAATGACATGAGTAGAGAGAAGAACACAAAAAAATTCTGAGTTCCAGATGGGAATTGCACCCACTACCTTCCAGACAACAGTCAGATGCTCTAACCACTGAGCTACTGAGAACTCTAGTGATTAGCAGGTCATTTGTGGGCTGACATAACCACTGCATTGTGCAGTCACATAATCTCAAATGAACACACGTATTACTGAACTGCATCGTACAGTCACGTAGCACAACCAAAATAGCTCAACTAAATAATAAAATTTACACAGTTTGAGTTTTCATGAGGAAAATACAAAGAAATTCATGTTTAATGAGTGTCCTTACATGTAAATGTCATAATCATAGCTTAGTTTCAGCTCCAATTTCCTATGCAAAAATTACTGAATGGTCCAATACCTAAGGATTAGTGAACGAGTAAAGAGACCTACAAGGAAGCTTAACAAGTCCTTGACGTGACGGACCATTCTTTTTTTTGCCTGTGAAAAATTTTCACATGCAAACATTATTTTTATGTGGCTTCTGCTGCAAACAACTTTTTTGTGTGTTTCCGTCTTCCTGCAAACATTTTTTTTCTTGCATACAATTTATTTCAGTGTTAACAGCCTCTGCAAACAATTTATTTCAAAATTTTCCACCCCCCACCCCGAGTCAAAAAATTAATGGCCCGTCCCCTAATCATCTTAGTTCTGTTCCCTATGGTTGGTTACATTTCAAGAAAGGTACTAAATGCACAAGCGAGGGGAATACACCTAGTTGTTAGCAATTGACTCACTGTGAATTATTGTACATCATGGGCTGGCCTGCAAAGGACTGGACCCCAGTGTAATTGGGAACATAACCAGCTGATGTCACCATGTTGGGCTGGGGAACTGGGCCTAGCTGAGCAGCTTGTATACCTAAAGAAAAAAAAAACAATTTAACCAGTAGTTTTTGGGTTTCTCACTTCTCCCCAAACTCATTTGTTGGTGACGAAGTTTAAGAAACTTTCACTTACTTACAATATATGATAAAATGTGACGTCTCACTGACATACGTCAGCAGTACTAATTATTATTAAACGGCCGAAATGGCGAGTGAGCAAGATGAAGCGAATACTGTGTTCTGATTGGCTACCTGAGCAGGCAAAATGGGCCCATTGCACCTGCTCAGCATTACCGGAATTGGTCCACAAAAAAGTTACCGTTTTGATCGTACAATAAATCCCATATTGGCAAGCTTGTTATCAAGATGACTTGATATTGGCCTCATTCTCTTTTGTGTTTTAATAATAATATATTTAAAAGTTAATTATTAATTAATTATTGCCCTTGTGTTTACTTCTTCACAGTCCATAAATACGCAAGAAAGAACTTGGCCAGTATCCAGCCATCTTATAAACCTCACACTTGGGTTGTTTACCATATTACATGGGCAAATCTGTCGGTTCTCGGTTTGGGCAAAATTCAGGACTAGTAAATTTCATTCTGGAACCCTGTCTACCATTTGTACAAATCAGTTCCATGGCCATGAAGGCCTGAAAATGGTATCAAATACGCCTTGAGGAAAAAAGAACATAAATTTCCGTTTGGCACATTTCATCTGGAAAAAATGACTACCTTTTCAGACGTTCCATTGCTCCTGGAAATTTTCCCTTGGAACGACCTAAAAAGTAGCGTTCTATTTACAATCTAACTGGATTTTCCAGAAACTTTAAATTTGTAAATGGTGAACAACCTTGGTTAATAACACATAACACTGTACAAACCTTGTTGAGCCTGCAATTGTAAATGTGCTGCTAAAACTTGCTGTTGTTGAGGGTTCAAAGCAGGTTGTGGAACTCTGGGGGCAGCCACACCCTCAGGGGCTACATTCTGTTGAGCTGCCACAACTGCTGCTGCTGCAGCTAGTTGTTGTTGCATCATGGTCTCATGCTGAAGAGCTCCCATTGGTTGTGGGCTGGGGTTAGCCATTGGCATCCCGGCAGCCATTTCAGGCCGGTCTCCTATAAGATTATACAGAGGTCAGTTTTGACCTTATCACAGGCAATTGAATTAAATTTCACATGAAAGTTGGTTGGTAACTTTTAGCCTCTCATGCAGATGCTCTTAGGGCTATGTCACACAATCTGCATCACACAATCTGCGTCAAGCAATCTCTGTCAGAGGATACTAATGGTGCAACCATGTACAGAACTAGTTGAGACATTGAAAACTTTCTACTACAGTCAAACCCTGCTTTAATGACACCCACTCAATACAGATACCTCATTATTACGGACAGCTCGCTCAGTCCCTGGGGAAAGAGAGCCCTTACATTTTTACTAAAATCAACCCACTTAATATGGACACCCCATTAATATGGACGCTTTCTGTGGCCCCCTCAGTATCCGAATTAACAGGGTTGGACGGTATTTCCTGTCGCATGACTAAAATGAAAAGTGGTCATTTCCCCCCATCTTATCCTTTCATGTTGCTTTGCGTCACACATGAATTTAAGATCATAACAACACCGAGAGGAAGAGGGTAAATTTGTTCTCATTTGAAGGTAATGTAGTAAGTAAGAAGAATCATGCATTATCAATAAAAAGAAACTAAAGAGATGGAACTGCCTTGAAAGTTTGTCTGAGGTTGTAGCCTGTTAGGTGTCAAGTACAAAGGACTATGCCAAAAGGATGTCTGCATTCAGCGCGCAAAGAAAGTCATGTCCAATAGCCCGAGGCTAGTGGATTTTACTATCAGGCAAGTGAATTCTGTTCTTAACTTGCCCGCCTGGCAAGTGAAATTTTTTAGGGAATTCTAATCACAAAAGAACTGTTATCAACCCTGCTCATCATCCGGCTAGATAAATGACTTTTGAACTAGTACCTGCTAACTACAGCTTGCCCAATTAATGGCAAGCTGTAAAACTGACTTTCTTTACACGCTGGCATTGGAAAATTCAGTGACGCAGGCTTGATACAAATTGAAATGCCCCACTGCTAGAGTCTCCACTTCTACTTCTTAGAAATAACAATAACTAGTTTCAAGGGATTCTCATCTGGGGTCCATAGTAGAAGATCTTGGAAATAATATTACCAGGTCCAGAAGGATGTTTAAATTTGTAAGTAGTGGAAAACAACTTTCAGTCAGAAAAACAAAATAAACTGCATAGGGAGTAAGAAGCTGCACTAAGGTTCTTTGGATTTTGGCTTTAGAAAGAGACTTGTGCCTGTAAAGTGATAGTACTTTCGAGAAACAGGCCATGGGATCAGGTTCCTTGTGGGTCCTTACCAGGTGTAACAGCCATGTCCTGTCTCAGCATGACATCTGGTTGTTCCTGCAGAACATGGACACCAACAGGTTGTGCCGGAGGGGTCCCTGCTGGAACATACAAACCTTGATAGGCTGCAAAGAAGAAAATGGAAACAAGTGTTAATTATCAGTCTTTGCCCATAAAGTGCAAGATAAAAATACGAAACCTTGTTTATCCTAAGGGCAAAGTTTTGATCCAGTTTACAAGCCTGAAGGTCAGTAGCCTGAGCTTTGCAAAAGATAAGGGAGTTTTAAAAGATGTCATAACAATCCCTCATGAATTTACTTATTAAGTTTTTTTTTTTCAAAACAAATATATTTTGTTGTTTCATCTCTGTAAAGTGCAAAATTTCCAATTACAGTCAAACCTCCATGTGTGACAACCTTCCAGTAAGCTACCACCTATCAAAAACACCAAAATTTCCCAGTACAAAACTTTATAGTTGGAACATCCTGTAAACAACCACCTCTTGTAAGGAGCTGCAACAATGTTTCAGCGCTGATGGTTTAGTAATTTTCCATTGTTTTTAACTTCTTGCAAACGACAACTTGACACATTGTCTGATCTCTATGTCCGCTGTATTTACTATGCTACATAGAGTACCATAAAATTCCAAAAATAAGCCCTAGGCTTATATTTTTCAAAGGCCCTTTTTGAGGGCATATTTTTGGAGGGGCTTATAATCGGAGGGGCTTATATACAGAGTGGAAATTTGCGTTTCAAAATCAATTGGGCTAGCCTTATAGTTAGAAGTAAATTTACCGTTTTGCTTTGTTTTACTTTGTATGTGAGGGCAATTTTCCCAGTACAAGCTCCCGGCAGGCTTATATTAATTTTGGAGGGGCGATTTAATGGAGGGTTTTTTGCGTTACCAGTTTGGGGGGCTTATTTTTGGAATTTTACGGTATAAGAATGACTTTCAGCAAAAACATGGTACTAGACATAATTATAGCAACTTGGAAATTGTATGCAATAAATTATCTTCCATGAAGTAGATGTGTCTGGGCCTCTTCTTGTAAAAGACCCACCGTGGTTCAACTCTAACTTGTAAATGACCACCTTCCATAAGCAACTACTAAGTATTCCCAGTTTGAGTAGTCATCAAACGGAGTTAAAACTGTATAAAGAAGAAACTCACCTAGTTGCTCAAAATAAGCTGGGTCAGGGTAGACCGCCCCCATTTGCGACATCATTGCTTGTTGCATGGAAACCAGCATCTGTTGTGTGGTGCGCTGCTGTCGTTGTGAAGAATAACGTTTGGGTTTAGTTGTAGGCACACTTTGCGATGGCCCTGGACTTGGTACACCTGGCATACCAGCTTCCTTTTTGGGGGAAACTTGCTTTGATTTTTTACTTTCTGGCTTTTTAGAAGACTTTTTCTGCTTTTCAGCTGCAAGACAGTGAAGTAACTTTTGGTGAGTGAAAAAGTAAAGGAATGAATAAACAAATAAACATGAATCTTCTTTAACTTCACCAATATTTAAAGCAATAACACTAAAATCATTCAAATTTGACATAACAGGGTCAGAATTATCTATGCAGCCTATGTCATAACTACAAACAGGCACAATTTATGGGCCATTTAAAAAACTATTTAACAAGCTTGTTTCTCTTCATAGTTGACTGTTATAAGCACTCTATTGGAAACTGTTAAATACACTAAAAAAAATAGAAATGTCTTGAGAAAAGTAAGATGTACTTGCCTGTAGTTTCTGTTTCTCTAGCATTATTTTCTTGTTGTTAACATTTCCCACCTTGCTTATCATAAAAACACACCCAGTACATTTCTATATTTCATCAATAATTTGAAAGGGAGCAAACTATAATCGATTGTTCCTCCTGCAAATATCTAACTGTTGCAACTGTTGATCTGTAGGATGCCTAAAATGCGTGCAATCCAACAAATGGTTTCAGCCTCATTAACAAGGCAAAAGCTTAAAAAGAAGACCTAGAGACTAAGAGTATGATTGTTTTTTTTTTTTAAAATTCAACTAACCAGCTTGCACAGCTTCTCCAACAGATGTCTCTTCTTCAACTACCTATAATAAATTAAATAATACAACATACACTGTAGCATAACCATAAATATTGTGGCAGCATATATACATGTACCAAGTTATTACCGGTAAATGGAATATAAATTGTAAGAAAGTTTTACAACTCAATTGTAAAACGCAGTTAATGGAGCGTGACGCCCTCAATCAACAACATGTAACGCAGTGTTATGCTATAGCCCTTATCAAATCTCGTAGAAGTTTACTCGTGGTGGGTAAAACTACTGGGTAGTACGTAAAATCACGGCTATAGCTGGGAAACTACGGATACAATAGCAATCCTTGTTTTTCGTTGCAGTTGAGGCTAGTTTCTGATGTATCGCTCGTTTTGTATGGCTAGTAAAAATAATTTTCCTCATGCATATCTCGTGGAGCACTTTAGGTGCACGTTCTGTTCGGTAGTACAGTATTTTTCATTGGCTTACCTTGTGATAGCACTCGGACTATAAAAGGCCTAGTAAAAGTCCTGTGCCTCATTCCGAGCTGTATTGCGAAGTTGGTTACTTCAACCGTCCTAAAGTTTTGTAATTCCCACCCTTCCCTCCCTTTGGAGGCTTTGTTGCTGTTCCTAATAAACACGGGCTCACCGCTTTCTTTCGCTTTCGGTTTAAGTCTCACGGCGACTTCCCCAAGCTTTGATTTTAACGCAAACTTTTATATTTGATTGTATTCCAGCACGTGCCGGCGGAGTCGGCTCGTAGTGCTGATAAGATAAAGTTCCTAGAACAAAATATTTGCCTACACCGTTCCATTAAGTTGCACGATGCTGGCCGGAGGTTTCAGCTCGTAGTGCCGTGGAGTGTTAGGCCGTATTAAGTTTGTTTCTTTCGGACCTACCTGAACTTGTCCGATCCGGCGCGTGTAAATTAGCGCCGGGGAGATAAGTAAGGCTTTATGGTCACGCTATGGAAGTCGTCCACCACGCCGATCGCGGAGCGGTGTTCCCCCCATTACGCCATCTGTTTGTTGTCTTATTTTATTACACTTATTGTAAAGTCTAGCGAAAGGAACTACGACATTAACTGATAAAATATTTTTAATCAGCTAGTCAGTTATGAGTCAGGGACTAAATTCCATGGTGTAACCAGTTTTAGGAATTAATGAAACCACTTCAGAGGTACTTTTGTGAGGTATTATTTTGATGCAGCGTGCAAAGAAAGTACTGTCCGATAGCCCAGGGCTAGTGGATTTTGCTATCGGGCTAGTGAATTCTGTTTTTAACTTGCCCGACGGGCAAGTGATGTTTTAGGAGGAATTTGAATAACAGAAGAACAAAACGTTTTTGGGGCTAGTTGAAATGACATCTGGGCTAGTAAATGCTAGCTTCAGCTTACCCGAAGGGCAAGCTGTAAAAATGATTTTCTTTGCACCCTGTGATGCATGAGTTTTTAAATACATTTAATTAATCTTAAAGTTTTGATTGAACTTCTTACATGTACTTCAAAAGTGAAAGGGTGATGGAAGCATTAGTGAGGCAGAGGAGTAGGATGGCTAGTAGTCTGCGAGACAGGGGCTTGGAATTAATGGCCGCAAGAAGGAACAGGGTGCGCGGGAGAGACAAGACAAGACAAGACATTTCTTATGTTAATATTGCTTACAATTTCTTGGCACACAGTTTGCCTAAACGTTAGTCGTGGCATGCCAAATCAGCTATATTACAAACAGATATCACCTGATTTATATTAAGTAAAAGGCAAAGAGAAAAGAAAAAAATTAATATTTGTAATAACATCAACAGCAAGACAGACAAATCAGCTGTTTAATGGAAGTTGTAAAGAAGCTAAAGTTTAGGATTTCGTGATTTTATTTCTTGCATTATCATGATTGCATCAGGGTATCTTTATCTTTATCTTTGTCTTTGGATATATCAAAGAGCACACTGATTAATTTTCATTTAAACAATTTTTTGACACATCTCTCATTCTACCTGGTATCTCATTCCATAACTTAGAGCCAAAAATTGGACGGCTTGTCTTAGTTTTTCAAGATTAAATTAGGAGAGATGGGAGGGGAGAGGGAGTCATGGGCTAATCAAGCAGGCGTTAGCTCCCCCCTTTTGTGTCTCTGTTGTGTGTCCTGTTCTTTCTTGCATATTACTGACAAGCGTCTGCTATGCAGGCTAGATGATCATCATGTTGTGAGACATAATGTGGCCCCTGGTAGCCAACATTTGCCTATGGGCAACCAGAAAACCTTAGGTTTTACACCAAATGTAATGTATGTTGGGCACCCTCAGGGCTTGAGGGTTCTCTGTATTTGTCCTTAGAGCACAGCGTTCAGAGATGGATGATGGAGAGATGGTTGTACAGACAAACAGATGAATGGGATGTAAGATATGGGTGAATGGGTGAATGAATGGATGGGAAGGGATGGATAGCACAGACAGACAGCAGACAGATGGAAGGACGGACGGACGGACGGACGAACGGACAGACGAATGGGTGGAGACATAAATGCATGGATGGAGAAATAAATGAATGGCTTGGACAAAAAGGAAAGTAAAATTTCACCTCCTGTGCCATATGATATTCTTCTGTTTCCTCTTGCTGCTCCTCCTGCTGTGCCAAGTCTTCATTCTGCTCATCTTCACTATACTCTTCTTCTTCTACTACTTCTCCATCAGCCTCTTCAGCATCTACAAAGAATATTAGAAAATATTATACACTGTACTCACCATTTGTCTTCTCATTGGCTAAGAGCCTACTGTTAATTTTGGAAATAAGTGCAACAGATTAACCTTCAGCTCAGCTGATAACACTTACATCGACTTTGATTATTCGGGATATCACAAAAACCTCATCCAACAATTGTTTATAATAAACAAGACAGCAATAATCAACAAAATAAATAACAGCTTCAGCACCACATAAAGTTGCTGGGGTAAAGCTTTAAAATTTTTTTATGCCTAAAAAAAACAAACAATTAACCCTTATTTTTACTTTCTCTGAAAAATCCAGGGAAAATGCCACTAAAATGCTTGAATAGTGCTTATTAATGCTTTTGCTTCACTAAAATACTCAAAAAATGCAACCATAATGTACAAATGCCTAGTTTTGAAGTGTAAAAAACAATGAATGAAAAACATACTATTTCACTCAGCACTGCTATAACAGAAACTTGTTTCAATTTTCTATTCCAGTTACAAGCTACCTAGGATATAAGCCCTGGGACTTATAAGCAACAGTTTAAATGTTATGTCACAATAATTTAGTCAAAAGAAAAGAAATGCTAATGGAAACATTCCACTCACCCTCAAAGTGCTCCTCTTCGTCCTGTTTCTTCTTTTCCTGTGCTTCCCTTTTCCGAGCTTCTTCTCGCTCCCGTGTAAAATCTGCTGCATTTTTCCTTGGCTTCTTGAGCTCCTGAACCTGGCCTCTGCCCCTTCCCCTCCCCCTGAGTTTACTATAACTGTGGGTTGTACTGCTGGGTGAAGATTTTGTTTGAATCTCATTTGAAGGGGAAGGGTCCTCACCTCTGCCCTGATTGTCGTCCTTTTGGCCTCTTCTTGCTCTTAAATCCCTTGTGTCATTTCTTTACAAGAATAATAATAATAATCAGTCATCCATGCTAAGCAAAGGCCTAGCTACTTAAAGTGCGAAAAGATTACCTTCATCTCCTAGTTATATTACGACCCTGAGTATTGGACTGGCCCTGGGAATTGAACAGCTCCACAGTCAAGTGCTCTACCAACTAAACTACAGTAATTCCGTCACAGTTAAAACAAAATTATAGGAACATAAAATCATTGCAAGTGGACTAAATTTTACCATCCTTTGTGATTTTAGATATTTCCTAATATTCAAGAGCATCAACATGCAAATTTGCCACACTTTTCCCTAGGTACTTCTTGTGATACATTCTGAATGCCATGCAACATTTGCGCAACACCTCCATCTTGTTTTATGCCAAAACGGTCAGAATGCAATCCAGGAACAGGTGATTTTATAGGCCAAGCTTAATACAGTGCCTCAGACTTGTGATTCAGTCCATTTTTGCACACATAACAAAGAGGCAAGAATTTTTAGTGCATGTAGGCCCCCTCAAAATGAAAAAATTGATTGGGCCTGTTTTCACAGTGAAATAAGCACTGTTATTCTTGGGCTTGTCCTTGCCTCTCTTAAGTGAAAGCCTGGCTTACAGGTGAAAGGATTTCACAACTTTTACACTCAGGGTACACTATACTTGTTTGACTGTCTAGTTGAAATCCCTGCTGTGTTTTACTTAAAGTGACTTTCGTGGGGATAAGCACGTATGCTAGGGAGAATAGTATTATTACAGGGAAGTCACTAAGAGCTGGAGGCTGGGGATTACCTCAGCTACCATATCCATGACCCCGGCTACTCTCATAGGAAGCAAAAAGAAAATAGAACCAAAAAAACTTTCTAGCTGTTCAATAGGACAATCACACGATGACGTCATTTTACCACAACTACCAGAATCCTTGAGTTTGTTGTTTTCTTGTGCAAATTAAGGCTATTGTTCTTTAATTCTTTAGCAGGATTGACAACTTTAAATATTAAACAAAGCAAAACCGAAATGAATTCTGGTAGTTGTAGTCAAATATCGTCATCGTGCAATTGTCCTATTCCCTGCCTTCTAATTGCATATAGTCAGCTACTTGAAATCTTGATGACAGTCCTCTTATTGTTAAAAAAGAAATTTAAATACTGTTTAAACAATAATTTAAATACTGGGTTTTAACAGTTCCACATACTGTTAACTCCTCAATAACAATAATTCTATTTGTTTATAATGAACATACCTTTCATTTCCAGGACTGCCAAATCCTCCAGTACCTCTCCTGTTCTGGTCTCCTCTCTCTTCTTTACCCTGTCTTCTGTCCTGCCAGTCGCTTCTCTTTCCTTCACCAAATCGTCTACTTGGATCACTACTATATCTTCCATCATTTCTTTCCTCATCATTTCTATCCCTTGACCTCCTATCCTCTCCTCTTCCATAATCAGTTCTTGTGTCGTTATCTTCCCTTCTTCTGGCATGCTCATGCCTTCTCCCATCATTAGTCCTGTTTCTGTCGTAACGTTGCTTTCTATCATCTTCATATTCTTTCCCCCTATTATCATAACCCCTTCTATTTCTATGATTTCTTTCATTTCGTTCTTGCACTTCCTCATCACCCTCTTCTACTTCATCACCCCAATTTCTCCCCTGATATTGCCTTCTCCCACGGGATCTTTCCCCCTCGTTACCTTCTCTGTCCTGTTGTCTTTCTCGTCTACCAAACCCCCTTCTCCTGGTATCACTTCCTTCCTCTGAATCCCCTGAGGTTTGTCTTCTCCTTCTCTGCTCTTGATCGTCATTTCTCAGTCTTTGCTCTGGAGCTCTGTTTTCTTTATTTCGCTCATTTTGTTGGAATTCCTCATCATCCATTCTCATTCGATTTCTTCTCCGCTCCCCTCCCCTGCCTCCCTGGCCTCCTCCTCTGACAAATTCCTGCAAGTCATATCTTCTCCTCCCACGTCGGCCGCCTCCCCTTTCAATCCAACGAGAAGTCGCCTAAAAATAAAAAATGGTTGTTACTATCATTCAAAAAATTACAAGAACACTTGTGAGAGAGACATAAAAGTGTCTACCTTATGAAAAGTCTGATTAAAGAAAGGCAAGGATCTTTGTAAAGTTAAATAATAAGAAATCAGTAGTTTCTCTGGCAACCCTTGTGGCTTGCTGGGTGTTGGGAAGGGATCACCTAATACCTGGATTCCCCTCCACTGCGGGCTTAACTGCCTTGCAGGTTTGTTGGTCCCCCAGTTACTTTGCTTAACCATAATTCTCACATAATTTTTTATTTTTCACACAACATTCCCCCCCACACACCCTATACTCCTTCACCCACTGATTTCTATCTGTGGAAGGGAACCCATGTATTTGGTGATCCCTTTTCCAACACCCGGCAAGCCACAAAGGTTCTGTTGCTAGAGAAACTACTGATTTCTTATTTTTCAACTTTACAAAGATCCTCAACTCTGCAAGGACCACTTCTAGGTGATACCAGGGACTGGTAAATGTTATAAAGAAGCAAAATTTACCAGGGTGCATACTCTTTTAAGCTCTTCAAATTCCATGAATTTCCATGACCTTTTCAAACTTTCCATGACCTTAGGTAAATAGCTGTCACTTTTAAAAATTTTCAGAACTTTCCTGTTTAAGGTTATTTTTTGACCCAACTCAGTTCAACAGACACAACCTCTAGTAAACTCCAAAATGTGCACCATTTGGACTGTTTAATTACCAATGTCTGTCTTACACCATCCTGTAACTAATCTACCAAACACAACTTTAATTTTCCAAGATTTCCGAGACTGATAATTAAATTCTATGACTTTCCAGGCCTATAAAATGAAATTTTTACATTTCATGCCTTTCCAGGTTTTCCACGACTCAAACAAGCCCTGTTTACATAAATTGAGCAAAGATGTCTTGAGGTTGCAAACAATTACCGGTATTTTGAATGAACAACATCCGCCTCAAGCTGGTCAAGCTCAAGCTTCTTCATATTATACTAAAGCGGCATCCAATAATTAATACCAGTTATTATTAATATTTTTTTATATACTCTTAGAACTTCTAACCTCAAGCTCTTCTTTTGTTTTCGGACCTTGCTCGTCCTCTCTGTACATGTCATGTTCCCATCTGTCTGATGTTTTATCCCATAACTGACGAGTTGTTGGCTTTCTCCTGACCACACCAATAAGGACACGAAAATAAACAGTTTCAAACCCATTGTTAAATACAGTACATGTAGCTATGCTGTTGTCCGATTTTGTCAACCACTCGTATGATTACAGACCGAATTGGACTCCACTCAGTCCTATCACCATTAATTAACTAAATCTTAGAGAATATGCTTGACCTGGCTTGACTGTAACAATGCACGACACTCCTCTGTCTTAACAAAGCCTGCAAGTCTGTAATAAGAGTCAACTCTCTCTAAGACGGACACCTTAGCAACTGGCACTACATGTAAGTGTCCATCTAGGAGTAATGTCTGTTTTAAAGAAGGTCAAATAAAGGGAGTAAAGAAAGGCAGGGACTAACTCCATTTGACAGAAAATTTCAGAAATTTCGGATGAAAGGTCACCTTTCAGAAATTCCAACTAAAAATTGAGGAGTACAATGTATGTTTTGAGGTAGTCTGTTTATTCCATTGGTACGAACCAATTGGAATGTTGCTCACCACTTACCAATTTCTCAATTCCTTCCCGGTTCCAGACTCATACCACACAAATTCTCCCCTTTTTTGGATTCAAACCGTAACGGATGTGGCAATTCTGCGGTCAACCAGTAAATTGCTTACCATTAAGCTGTTGACACCCCAACCGGATTTTTCTGTCAAATGGTAAGCACCCTGGGTGTCTGTGGTGTGAGGTGTGTGTTAAGAGAGAGTTGACTGTATTCATTTTACACACACTGACTCAAACAAACTGTTATATCATTTTGTACCTGTCCTCATCAGGCATGTCTGACCATCTATCATCATGGCCCCAGAAAGCATCTCTTCGTGGAATAAAAGCTGGGTTGCTTCCTTCTTCTTCAATCACCTGCAAAAATACATGTATAATAAAATTTCCATTAAATACAATGTAACTGTTGTCAATTTCTTACCTTCTACTGCCATACAAGAATCAACTCCTTAACCTTAAATAGTGACCAGTATCTTATTTCTCCTTACAAGATCAATGCTTATTACATATTTATTATTCTATTTGTTTTATTTACCACACCACAGATAACACTATCATAACAAAGGAAAAAAGTAGGCCTAAAGGAAACTATAGTATATGTAGCTTGTTAGTTACGCCTCCTCAGTTATAATTACTATAATAAATTCATTAGTTATAATAATTATAGATATAATAATTATAACTGATTACTAATTATTATAATTAATTATTGTTCAAATTAGAGAGATTAAGAGTCATGTTTACACCAAAAAGCAAATGTGAGTTTGTACCATGTGACCAAGTTTTCCTTTAGTGCCTGCTTACATGGAGGTGGGGGACCCGCTTAGGTGGGGTAACCCGCCTGTCCATATACTCTCCAATTTTAATTTGATCACGTTTACGTGATAGGTGGGGTAATCCCCCGCATGATACCTTGCCTATCTGGGGTCCCACTACCATATAAACAGGCCATTAATAATTGTTGTTTACTGCCTATTACTTCTACTCAAAAAAAGTCATTCAACTTCAACTTCAACTTTATTTAAATTTGAAAATATAGCAAGAGATACATTGGGACTGGCCTGCAGTTAGCGAGGCTATTCGAGGCAGGCCAGGCTACATAATTTACAACAAACTAGACAAATACAAAGAAATTAGGCGTTATATAAGTATATACATTTTGCATTAAATAGATACGTTCTACTTAAATGCAAGGACAATAATTAAAGTGAAATTTTATAAATAAAATACAATGAAAATAACGGACAAGAGAATTACTTTTTCATTTTCACGATGATCGTATCCACATCAATATATGAGTCTTCAGTTTCAAGGAAGTCGAGTAGCATTTCTTTTAGTGATCCTTTAAAAGCTCTTTTCGGTCTTTCTTTAAGAATTTGAGGTATCCCATTCCAAATTTTGACCCCAACACGCGAAAAAGCATTTCGTTTGACATTGAGTCGAGATTCTTTAGTATAAAAATGTTCAGAGGTTGAGGCACGTGTTTTGTAAGTATGAACACTAGAAATTCGAGAGAAGAGTTTCGAAATATTAACCGGAGCAGTGTTTTTATTTACATCATACATAAGACTACAAACGGATTCATAATATAGAGACTGTAAAGGTAGAATTTTTGCATTGACAAAAAAAGGTATTGCGTGGTCGTTTGTTTCAGCAAAATATATTAAACGCAGTGCGCGTTTTTGAAGGACAAGAATTTGGTCAAGGAAAGTTTTACACGCGTTGCCCCAAGAGATAAGACCATAAGTTAGATAAGGTGTAATAAGTGACTGATAAATATTTAAGAGGGTGCAAGTGGGAACAATATGCCTTAATCTCGCAATTAGCCCAATTGTTTTACTTATTTTATTTGCAACAGAGTGAATATGGGTCTTCCAAGATAGATTTTCATCAATTAACAGTCCAAGATATTTAATAAAGTTTTTGCGTTCAAGGGTAACCTTTTTATTGCTTTCATTGTCAAAAATATTGACCTGGGGATCATAGTTGAGTTTTTTTTGGTATGGACGAAAAATTACATAGTTTGACTTTTTAATATTCAGGGAAAGTTTGTTTGAAGTCAGCCAGTTGTACAAGTTGTGTAATTCTGCATTTACTGTTAGTTCCAGTGTCTTTAAATCTTTATGAGCATAAAGAGCATTAGTGTC
The DNA here is from genome assembly GCA_022179025.1 of Porites australiensis. Lineage (NCBI taxonomy): Eukaryota > Metazoa > Cnidaria > Anthozoa > Scleractinia > Poritidae > Porites > Porites australiensis. The sequence goes on along the minus strand of BOPM01000438.1, from coordinate 252,690 downwards.
ATCAGCAAAAAGGAAAAATTGGAGTTTGCTCGAACAATATTGGATGTCATTTATATAAAGCAAGAAGAGAAGTGGACCTAGGACAGAACCTTGGGGTACGCCGCAATTGATATTTAGTTTACTAGATATATGAGAGCCGATTTCAGTGCTTTGTGTGCGATTTGATAAATAAGAGGAAAACCATTGATTGACAATTCCACGGAAGCCATAATAATTTAGTTTATCAAGTAAAATAGTATGATTCACAGTGTCAAAGGCTTTCTTTAAGTCAATAAAAACACCACATGAAAAGAGTTTTTTGTCCATATTGGTTTGTATAGTTTCTACCATATCAAGGATAGCATGTTGGGTTGAGTGAGCTTGACGAAAACCATATTGAGACGAATATAATAGGCTGTGCTTTTCAATAAAGTCTCTCATTCTGTCGTACATAATTTTTTCGAAGATTCTATTGAAATTTGATAATAATGAAATTGGCCTATAATTAGAAGTGTCGGTCTCGTCGTCAGCTTTGAAGATAGGTATAATTTTAGATATTTTAAGTTTTTGGGGGTAAGCCCCAAGAGAGACAGATGTATTGAGAATATCTGAAAGAACTGGAGATATGACTTCGCTTGAGTATTTAAGAAGTTGAGTAGGACAGGAGTATAAGCCATACGATTTGCTGTTTGGTATAGATAAAATTTGAAATTGAATTTCGGATGGAGTTACAGGTCTGAAGTCATTTCACGTCAGTTTTATCCGTAAGAATAATTTTTCTGGGGTGGTTTTATCTCCTTATTTTCTATTCGGAGAAATTCTCATTTTAATCTGATGTTTGGCATTTGACATAAACGTGGCTCTTTATCTCTCTATTATGGTGATTGATACACTATTACAATGTCAAAGGAAATTGTATTACAAAATAATAATAATTAAAGATGCCTTACATGTGCTTTTTTTTTACAGGAGACAGGTGAGGATGAATTGATGATCTCATTTTTCAACAAGTTGTAAAATTTAGGTCCTTAGTAAAATACAGAAAATTGTATGACGTTATTTTGACATAAGGACAAGCAAAATGCACTAGAAAAACATTTTCAAAACTTTGTTGTTATCTACTGTTAACTCGTTCTTGAAACATGGCAAACATAAAACATCCTTCAAAGCTCAGGAACAAAAATTACCAGGCGTTTAGGGAAACATCCTCCTGGGTTAGTAAAACAACCTGTTAAGTTGATTTAGTGTGTTTCATTTAGGTTCTTCAGCAATCAGGGCCTGGTTCATGAAAGGCTAATCCAGGGTTAAAATTTTGATCCACAACAAATTATTGACAGGAGTATTTACCTTTGTACAGATTGTTTCTTGTTTGGACCTCAGAATAAAAGTTAATAATTATTACATTCTCCAGTGACCTGTTTCTAGACAAGAAAATCTTGACTTAAAATTTCCCCCTTTAACCCAGGAAACTGGACCCTGCAAGTAAAGTTGTACTATTTTTTTCAGATTATTAGCCCTATAGAAAAAAAATATTTTTTGCTACATGTATCACATTGCCCATTTAAGCGCAGCTACAAATGTGATTCTATATGTCCCCCAGCACTGTGGCAAAAAGGAGACCACCCATGGAAATGAAAGAAGCATTATTCGTCTTTAGCTTTACAGTTAAATTATCAACTGATCCAATCACCTGTTTGTCTTCTTGTTCTTTTGAGTGTTTTTTTCTCTCTTCTTCCACCGATTCATTTTCCTGTTTTTCTTCCTCAGTTTTATCTTCTTCTACTTCTTCTTCTTCTACGACAACATCTTCTTCTTGATCAATATCTTCCCCCTCTTCTACGCTTTCCTGATTTAATGGAGACAAAAAGTAAACAGTGATCCATCTAGAACACAGCTATAATAGTGAATCCTGGGACTCACACAGCTATAAAACTATGAATCAGAGGCCAAAGAATAGGAGTCCTACCTTAATTTGTAAGATGAAAGAAGAATACATATGATGGATCCTTCTTACAGTGGACAGAGAAGAAGTTTGTGCATCCAAATGGATGCATACGAGGCATGATTGGTACATCTTTTAGGAAATTTAGTCATCTTAGATGTGGGACATGCAGGTATAAATTATGGATCACTTAATTTTGACCTGTAACAAACACAACCCTGGTCAAAACATCTTGGGACACTTGAGGAAATAAGGTCGACGTACAAAGACACACTTTGCTAAATTAACTTGTATTCTACTTCTGATAAAAGCTTGGAAAGGTTGTTGTAAGAACCATTTCTACTTTCCCCCAAGCAATGTCGATCATGTTGAAAAAGACTTGAATGCATAACATCAACACTGCGATGGGGGGAGGGGTTGGGAAAATGCATCATTAAGTTAGTGTCCCAAGAGCTTTGACTAGGGCTGCAGGTTGTGGGTGTTTTGGGACAAAATTCCCACAGCAAATTTTGAGATACACTGACCTCCCCTTCACTTTCACTGCCATCACTATGTGACTCTGATGACCCAGATTCTCCTGTTGTATACTCATCACTATCAGACTCCGAGTCGCCATCACTCTCATTCTCCTCCTCAGTTTCACTATGTTTATCAGACTCAGCTTTTTCATTCACAGCCACACTTTCATCAACAGCTTCCTCAGGTTCTTTTACATCAGCTTCAGGAACCTCATTTTCATGTCGAGGCTCTGTGTCATTTTCTTTTATTCCATCACTTTCATGCTGAGATTCTTTTGGAGCCTCCTCTTCATGTTGAAACTCTGTGGCTTTCTCCTCTGCTGTCCCATTTTCCAGCTGAAGTTCACCACTAGTTTCTTCAAGATCAATTGGCTGTTTCTCATTAACTATTTCACTCTCTACATGATAAAAGTAAAGATGACCCAGGGTTTTCAATAAAAATTGAAGTAGCCAGCAGGTTTGAAAAGAGTGACCAACTATAAGAAACTTGTGAAAAATTGACTTAAATAATTATAGCGTTCATATGAAAACACATCAAAACGTTTTTCATTCAGATTTTATCATATTTTTTGTTTCTGACATTAATCAAATTACTTGCTTCTTCTTTCTAGAAAAAAATAGCCGACCTCTCTAAGCAAAGTAGCCGACGCGTTTTGTCGGTTGTCAGCGCTTATTGAAACCCCTAATGACCCTGAAGATCTATTGTAGCTCTAGTTAATACCATCATGTAGCACTTACAGGGGAAACCGGTTGTTTTGATACAAAGTTATTTCGATACGAATTCAACTGGTAAAACTGCACAATAATTTTGATCACTTCAAGTATAGTTTGCACCTGAACACGAAAACCATTTGGGATGAATATTCCTTGTTCTTTAAGGCAAGTAGGTGAAAATATTTACACCTTGACGGAATCAACTTGTATTGAAATGACTTGTATCAAAGTGACTTTGCTTTAAAACAACCAGTAATCATTTAAGTTGTCATTGGTATCTGTGAACAAAGGCTTAGCTTGCCCTCGCTGAATTATTATCGTAGCTTTGTTTTATTTAATTACATGACTACTGTACATCCATTTTTTTGGCTAGCCACACAAATTATTTGTGACCTCTCACACGAAAACGTTCCTTATTGTTTGCCGTCTTAAACCAGATAGCCGTTTGTATGCTATTCATTAGCTGTTCGAACAGTTTGGGCATCCATTCGAATGGCTCAAGCTATCCGTTCAAAAAAAGTTGTCAGCGGCTTGACAAAATTGTCAGCTGTTCAAACGGCTCAGGCTATCTATCTATTCAAAAAAAAAAGACAGCCATTCGAATGGCTTGGGCTATCCATTCAAAAAAATTGTTGACCGTTCAAGCGCCTGGAGTTATCTGTTCAATGAAAAATTTTAGCCAGGTTTCCATCCCAAAACAATTTCATTGCCAGCCACTTCTATCGAATGATCTGTTATTCTCCAGGTATTCTTGAGTGGTCAAGTTACGAACTTTGTTTACAAATGCATCATGAATAGTCACGGTTCCTTTACTGCTCCTTTATAGCCATCTTCGCTATTATAATAATTATTATCATTCAATTATTGACAGGATTGACACACGTTTTATTCAAAACGTAAATTTTGTTCAACTGGTTTTGTGAAAATAATGTTTTGATTTTTCACAGAGGTATGCAAATATCAAACGATTTGAGATCAAGGCAAGCAAACATGATATCACCTGGGAGAATACACGCTGTCAGCTCGTTTCAAGCCTTCTAGCCTTTATTCACTAGAAAAAAGCGATGAAGCTGTGCCTATTTTACTACCATCATTTTGATTCATCGTTTTCCTTTTTCGCCATTTTGGGGTAAAAAGTTACTTCTATGACACAGTTTTGAAATCTAAAGCTCTTTGCATCTTTTGCAGTGGCACAACATAGTTGTACTTCTCTTGCGTCCTTAAGGAGATTCGCGCTAATTGTTTATGCGCATCCCTACTGCGCACGTAATTCATAGCGCAATATCACGCCACGTCATGCATCGAGCGCGCACGCTGAGAAAACTGTCTAAGCACATATAGGGCTGGTAGCCGTTGCGTTAACTTCGCTTGCAATTTACTTTCTTAAATGGTCGGTGACACCCCATTTTTTTTCGGTAGACCACTTTCTCTTCCACTTTCCAATAGATTGTGAAAAATTGAACAAAAAATCAATGTGGGAAGGTAAAAAATTTCCAATTTTTCTGTGTACGCGGCGTCAAATTTTGGAATTCGTGCAGCTGTTAGGAGAGTAGAAATGTGTCCGCTAAATGATAAAATCAACTCTGAGGAAG
>BOPM01000438.1:216885-234202 GCA_022179025.1 Porites australiensis | reverse complement strand
GTAAAGGTTCCCGGGTCCCAACGGCAACACCCCCCCCCAGAAAATCCCTAAAGACCCCCCCCCCCCCCCGGGCCAGTAGTACGCGGTCGAAACGTCGCGATCAATAACAAAGAGACTATCGTAGGACAAACGATAAACGAGCCCCCCGGGAGGGGGGTACTTTAGGAATTTTTGTTTGGGGGTGTGCCGCTGGGACCTGGAACCCACAGCCTATACCAGAGCTAGTTCAGCTGAATTTTGCTACCCTATACTAGACTAAACTCCCTAAACATCCCCCTATCCTAGAGTAGCTTTTAGGCTGAGTTGCGTAAATATAAATTTGCCGATTTGATCATTTTATAGTTTTGAGTGGCAATTCCGGGTTTCTCTAGTCTAGACTAAAATATTCAACCAATTGATCAGTTTTCTGGAAAATGATACCCTATTCTAGACCCAAACGCTCTGATTTATATACCCTATCCCAGAGTGAACCGCTTGAAAACCATGCCCTTCACAGCGGCACTTACCTATATAGCCCATATATGGCAGTACCCCCCCCCCCCGGCCGGGAACGAGCCCTATTAAACAGATACCCGATGAATAATATCTTGGTTATAACAGTTTTTTTTCTTTAACAGAATATCTGCGCTGTTAATCCTTGCAAAAACAATGCACAGTGTTTTCTTGGATACACGGTCAAGATGTACCTATGTCATTGCAAAGCTGGCTACACTGGAGAACACTGTGAAAAAGGTGATAATGCTTTTCTGATAACAACAAGACTTCAGAATCCAATATACAAAGAAAATTGTTTATAAATTTTAATAGTTTAATAGATCTAACATCCTCGGCCCACATCGAGAGCATCGCCTTGAGCAACTGACGACAAAAATCAGGGGCACCCAACGACGGTTTCTTCCTACACTCATTTAAAACACTTTTTAGGCTATCCAGAGAACTTTTAGATCTCTAGAAATGCATTATAAGCGGCGCTATAAAATTTGTATCTGTTCGGTCATCCTAGGGGACTTGAGTCTGTTCGGAATTATTAGGGCTCCAGTATTACTTTTCCTGAAATTTTAAATGCAATTTAACGTTTTACGAAAGTGAGAATTTTTCTAATTCTTCTCTACATCGAATTTTTGAATCCGAAAATAGGTTTCCTTTTTACTACGAAAAATAGCCTAACCTGTGGAGTAAAATGTGAAAAATTAAACTTCAGAAAATCGTAGCGAATTTATTGGAAAGGCCTCGAAAATTGCACATGAATGGAACAATCATCTAGAAATTTTTAGCCGTCCTCAAGTAATAGAAAAGTCTCGGCAATATTTGTTTCTCGGAACAGATATTTTACGGAAAACAGTTGTTGGGTGCCCCTGAAAAATGGTTTCAAGTGTGTTGGGTACCATTTGAATAACGGACGCTAACTTAATCAGCTCAGGTCATCACGGTTTTTTATTTTTCTAGATTTTTATAATCCCAAGGTGCGAGATGAGTTATTGTGTAACTCTGGCATATTTTTTTTAGATGTAGATGAATGTGCTGACAACGTTCATGATTGTGACGAGAATGCAAACTGTACAAACATCCCGCAATCCTACCGATGTGCTTGCAACCCACCATATGTTGGAGATGGACAGAAGTGCATAAATGCACGTGAGTGTTTTAATATTCTGAGAAGTAGGAAAGGTCGGAGAGAAGGTTGGAGGGGAGTGGGGGTTGATTAATTAGACAAGTCGCGGCAAAACGTCGCAGCGCGTGCGACAAATCGTTTTGTGTGTACTGAAGAATTTTTTCGTGAAAATCTTTGTCTCCGCAGCAGAATTTTATCGCACAAAATCAAATCAGATAGAATTTGTGCAACTGGTTGCGGCGACATAATTCTATTGCGGAGACAAAGATTTTCACAAAAGTTCTCCTGCACACCACAGGGCGCACACACAATGTGTGTGTAACCTTTTGTTTTTTATAGCAAATGTACTGGATTTACCGTTTGCTTCACCTACAGCGATATATTGCTAAGTATGTATAGATCGTTTTCAGTCAGGTGGTCAGCAGCTTTGCAAATTGCTTGGAATAAAAGAAAGTTTTAAAATGTGAAAAGAGTTCAATTCCCACAGGATTTTTTTTGTACACAAACATGGCCGCCGATTCATTGTTTCGTACCAGGGCGGATAAAGGTTGGGCGGTGAAACGAGCGCTCCGTTCTTCATTTAATGTGTGATGCGGAATAGGACTGGCACGAGCGCTCTTTCCGCGCTTCCGGTGAGCTTGAAGGCCGGCGAAATTTTCGTTTTTGCAAACCGGAAATCCTATTTTCTTTCTGTAATTTCAGGCTACAATGTTAAATAGATAAATTCGTTTCATAACAATATCAATAAACAGTTTAATATGTTTGTGTCTATACGTCTATAGGTTTAACTTGTTGGTCGTATAATGCCAAAATTTGAGTTTAATTTGAAAGTGTTGAATACCTCCTCCTTCCACTAAATATCACCTAATCGTCTTTCACCGTTTCGTTTGCAAAAGCTTAACACTTCTTAACCTCAATTTTTACATATGTTAAAGGGGGATAAATTTTGTATAACATAGCAAAAAATTAGATTGATATATATTGATATAGTGGCGTTTTATTTCTTCAAACTTTGCTTCTCGGGTGCAACGCGCCATGGCGATTCGCGCAATGCGTTGCAAATCCGGCAACCGCATGTAAACAAACTTTATTGAGGTTAGTTGTAGGGTTTTTTCTCAGTTTTTCTCTCTAAAACAAAACAAGGTAGACAGTAAAAACTGAGGGGAAACTAATTTTGAAGTTTCGAAGAAACAGAAAGACATATGAGATGTTTTTTTTCAAAATTAAAAAGAATGATGTCAGTGATTGAAATTAGCATAATTTCACCTTGCACGAGCTGCACGCATTTATAAAATATACGTCATCTAGTTATGAAACACGATCTGCTGTCTTTGCCATGGATGACATGATGAGAGTTTCCTTCGTGTTTTAGACAGTACTTAGTTGTTTTTGTTTTGGAATAACATCGACATTGGCGAGTAGCAGAACGAAAATATAATTCAGTGGTAGAGTCATGGAAGTAATAAAAGAAACCCTTTGAAAGAGATGTTTGTCTACTCCAACTAAACCTCCCGCAAAAAATAGCAATATTGTGAATATTTGCCTCTCGGAGACAGCGTACCAGCACAAAGGGACGAGGAAGAAGTGCAAGAAAACAAATCAAGCCACCATAATTCAGTGACAGCGGCAGTGTCTAATGTACAAACCACATCGCAAGCCCTGACCGAAGTCGAAAACAAGCGACATTTCTAAGCGGAGTCCCAGTCCACTGCATCGCACCTTTTTGCTCGGACGCGCTCGTTTCACCGCCCTACCTTTATCCGCCCTGTTTCGTACACAAATATGGCCGCCGTGACGTCATGTGAAAACGATCTATGTATAAATCAATGTTAAATAAACGTTGAATTGCCTTACCTGTGGTATATTGTCCTCCTTTTGCCTCAAAAGCGGTTTTTTGAGCGATTTAGAAGGATTGTGAGTTCGCCGTCTACTCTTCCTGATCCTTATAATAAAAGGACAAGGGAGGAATCCTTGTTTTTAGCCTTTTTGGACCACCCCGTGCACTACGTTCAATAGCATTCCTATCATTTTGAACTTACTGACCAATAGAAACATTGCATTAATTTATTCAGTCACAATAGCATTCCTATCATTTTGAACTTAGTGGTCAATAGAAACATTGCATTAATTTATTCAGTCACAATTTGGAAACAAAAAACAAAGGATTGTGCATGGTCAGTAGCTACAGTACCGTTGTTTTAAACTTTGATGTTTGCCGGCTTTCATAACCAGTCTCCTCTGCTAACTACGGGTATACCAACTGCATGTTTTAGCTGTAAGTACTTTCCTTTATATACGCGCGAGCTACTAGGATACCTCCTCGGAATTTCGTTTCTGGGGGCCCTTCTGGGTGAAATCCCTGCGGGGGCAATGAATATGGCGGTCATCTTAGCAGCACACGCTCTGCATCAAATTTGTAATGAGTGTCAATCCATTCTTGGAACATAGCTTCAACTAAATTTGTTCCTTAAAATGTTTTCTTTTTAATTGTTAAGGTGGTTTTAATGCGTCAACTATTCTTGGGAATGACAGCAAGTACTTGGAAAACTTAACTTCATTTTTGGAGCCAGTGATCAATAGTTCGGTCCGTAGTAGGTTTGTGAGGTGTTGGCACGCTAAAGAGGACGGCTGGGCGGCGTCTACGTTCCACGGCAACTGTGATGATAAGGGACCTACTGTTACTATCATTCAAGTCGGCAGTTTCATATTTGGTGGATACAGTGACGTATCCTGGAAGAGCCCACCGTGTGAGTACATGTACTAGGAAAACCAGGACTATCTTTTGTTGTTTGTTTATGACTCAAGACGTAGAAAGACGTACCTCGGGCCCCGATTAGGCCATTTTCATAATGACGTCCATTAAATAGAACTGTCAAATTTATTTCGTTTCTTCTACCAGAATTCAAATCAAGTTATCCCAGAAGGTTTAAATAACAACAGCTGTAATTTGCACATGAAACAAAATCTTAAGGATTTTGGTAGCAGGGCAGTGGCGGATCCAGACCTTGAGATAAGGGAGGGGGGGTGCGGTCATCCAGACCTTGAGATAAGGGAGGGGCCCGGTCATCCAGACCTTGAGATAAGGGAGGGGCCCGGTCATCCAGACCTTGAGATAAGGGCGGGGCCCGGTCATCCAGACCTTGAGATAAGGGAGGGGCCCGGTCATCCAGACCTTGAGATAAGGGAAGGCCCGGTCTCAAAAAAAAATTTTTCGGCCCCTCGGGCCTCGGTTTGGTCTAACAATAAGTGGAGGGCCCGGGCCCCCCAGACCCCTCACCTGGATCCGCAACTGCAAGGGGTTTACTATTACAACCATTGGCGGATCTAGGGGGAGGGTTGGAGGGGCAGTCCGGTCCCCCATCAATATATCCGTCAGATAGGAAAAAATAATTTGTTTTGATGGTCCCGGCCCAATTTTGCTGAGTTATACGGTGTAGGATACGACAGAAAATTTGTACAAAACCAATGACATGTAGTTTCATCCATGAACATTCATGAGCGAAAATTTTATACAAATATAGCGGCAATGCGCGGACTTTTTAGGGTTGTCCGTCTTGATTACATGACGATTCCTAGAGGTTGAATTTTTATGTGTCCAGCCGGTTTCGCTTAGTAAGGTGAGTAAGAATGTAAAAAGTTTTTGTTTATCTCCTAGTTTGTATGTATGGAAATTCAAGTAAAGCCTTCATCTACTCACTGAACAATGACAACGGTTCTGGACACGCTGTGTACAATCCTGTTAAGCTGCAAGTCCGGTCATATAGGCACTCTTACGCTGTATACTTGTGTGCTTCAACTGGACCAATATTTGGCAGACGCGACATATATATATCAAACTACTCTGCAAGTAACCAGGATTCTTACACTCGATGTGGTCGAAGCTACCCCTTCCCCCTAGGGGATTCTTTATTCTCTTATTATCATTATCATTATCATTATTATTATCGGCACCGCTGCACATTCTATGCCGGAGAGTTTCGCTTCACCCCAACAAATATCGAAGTTTTTTACGAAACAACCACTTAAAGGGCTGCATGACCTGACGGATTTTACCTCTTTTTCGGTTGTTTCGTTTCTTTGCATTTCATTGACGTCATGACATTATCACGTCATTTGTGCTCCTCGCATCCTTTGACCCAGTCTTCTCTTAACATTTCTTTACTTCCCACTCGCGCCCTTATCATTGGCACGGGAACAAGCTCTCTCTCTTTTTCACTCTAGGGTTTCTGTCTAATTGTAGCAACAACATAGACAACACGTCAAGAAAAACGGAATTTTAATTTGCTTTATCATATAACGATAACAGAAAAGCCTTATTAAAGCAGTGCGAGTGTTTATATTAACCTCTTTGAACCACTAGCTTTAAGATTAGAGCTATCAGTGATAGTAAAAGGTGTATCAATACCAAACCAAATTTGCCCTTTGAGAATAACAATACTGGTATCGGAAGCGTCAGAGGCGGATCTAGGGGGACGGTGCAGGGGGTTCCCCCCCCCCCCCCGAGATGACCTGAGGTTTTCTAGTATAAGGGAGGGGCCCAGTCATCCAGACCCTGAGATAAGGGAGGCCCGGTCTCAAAAAAAAATTTTTCGGCCTCTCGGGGCTCGGTTTGGTCTAACAATAAGGGGAGGGCCCGGGCCCGCCAGACCCCTCCCCTGGATCCGCCACTGCAAGGGGCTTACTATTACAACCACTGGCGGATCTAGGGGGAGGGTTGGAGGGGCAGTCCGGTCCCCCATCAATATATCCGTCAGATATGAAAAAATAATTTGTTTTGATGGTCCCGGCCCAATTTTGCTGAGTTATACGGTGTAGGATACGACAGAAAATTTGTACAAAACCAATGACATGTAGTTTCATCCATGAACATTCATGAGCGAAAATTTTATACAAATATAGCGGCAATGCGCGGACTTTTTATGGTTGTCCGTCTTGATTACGTGAAGATTCCTAGAAGTTGAATTTTTGTGTGCGCAGCCGGTTTCACTTAGTAAGGTGACTAAGAATGTAAAAAGTTTTTGTTTATCTCCTAGTTTGTATGTATGGATATTCAAGTAAAGCCTTCATCTACTCACTGAACAATGACAACGGTTCTGGACACGTTGTGTACAATCCTGTTAAGCTGCAAGTCCGGTCATATAGGCACTCTTACGCTGTATACTTGTGTGCTTCAACTGGACCAATATTTGGCAGTCGCGACATATATATATCAAACTACTCTGCAAGTAACCAGGATTCTTACACTCTATGTGGTCGAAGCTACCCCTTCCCTCTAGGAGATTCTTTATTCTTTCGTTATCATTATTTTCGGCACCGCTGCACATTCTATGCTGGAGGGTTTCGCTTCACCCCAACAAATATCGAAGTTTTTTGCGAAACAACCACTTAAAGGGCTGCATGACCTGACGCAGGGAACTTAAGCAAAGGCGTTTTTGAACGACGCACGCCATTCCCGAGGCGTGGTTTTGCCAAAATTTTCAGTTAAATAGTCTATACAGGTGTAAAGAAACTAAGCGATACAAATTTTATAGCGTCAAGGCATATTAAAAGAAAAAAGTTCTCACTTCCGGTTGACGTGCGTCCTTCAAGAACGCCTTTGATTAAGTTCCTTGATTTTACCTCTTTTTCGGTTGTTTCGTTTCTTTGCATTTCATTGACGTCATGACATTACACGTCATTTGTGCTCCTCGCATCCTTTGACCCAGTCTTCTTTTGACATTTTTTTACTTCCCACTCGCGCCCTTATCATTGGCACGGGAACAAGCTCTCTCTCTTTTTCACTCTAGGGTTTCTGTTAATTGTAGCAACAACATAGACAACACGTCAAGAAAAACGGAATTTTAATCTGCTTTATCAGATAACGATAACAGAAAAGCCTTATTAAAGCAGTGCGAGTGTTTACATTAGCATCTTTGAACCACTAGCTTTGAGATAAGAGGTATCAGTGATAGTAAAAGGTGTATCGATACCAAACCAAATTTGCCCTTTGAGAATACCAATACTGGTATCGAAAGTGTCAGGGGCGGATGAGGGTGCAGGGAGTGCGCACCCCACCCCCCCCCCCCCCCCCCTATGACCTGAGGTTTTCTATTACAACTGGTATTCTGCAAAAAAAAAAAACTATGTAGTTTATTGGTGTTGAAGTAGAGCAAGAGACGAGTGCACCCCCTCCTAAAAAAAATCCTGGATCCGCCCCTGAGCGTTAAAAAGAGTGTGAAGACCGGCTGCAGATTAGCCTTCCACGCAGGCGTTTTTAGGGAAGCTCGTCTTTCGTCCCTCCCCACAAACGCCTGCTCAACTGAAAACAACATTCCTTTCCCATTATTTTATTTGCGTGGTACGTGACCAATCAACAGTTCTGCAATAAAGTGTTGACAGGCTAAACACGACTAAAACGACTTAAACGTGACCCTAGAGTTACCGTTTTCGTTCTTTTCTTTCCTTTGCTAAGGTTATGCAGTGCTTGGAGTATTCTGAAATTTGACTAAATCTTATTTTTGCTGCTCAGAATTTAACGTTTATTAGAGGAAAGAAAGATTTCCCAGTATTTCATGCAGATCGGGTAATTATCAAATTACATAAAAAGCGGTCAAGGTCAACTTTCCAGAATGTGGAAAGTACAATGTGATTGGCTAAGCTTGGGAAAGGAATGTTGTACTCAGTTGAGCAGGAGTTTGTGGGGAGGGACGAAAGACGAGCTTCCCTAAAAACGCCTGCGTGGGAGGCTAGTTGCAGATGAGCGGTCTGCATTTGTGGCACCAACGGAAGGCACCAACAATTTTTTTCCAAAAACTTTAGTTCCATGGTATTAGTTTGAAAAACTACATAATTCTGTATGCAAAACGAAACAAACCAGGGTCTTAAAACAAGATCTCTTGTCTTAAACAGGTTAGCGAAACGAGCAATTTTTGTGTTTAACAACCTCTACCCATACTTTCCTTGAGTGCCCTCCCGCGTCTGAAGCCAATTACTGCTTTTCTTGAAATGTGTCCTGAACTCATGTTAAAAAGGCAATAGTTAACCGTATTATTTACCCGTAAATTACTTGTAAAAGTACTTTTATCGGCCTGGCAGTGCAATAAATCACACTATATGGCACACCTATAGGGTTATATTTCCCTATAGGTGACCCATTAACAAGAATATATTAAAGGAACTGCAAAGACAAACTAAAACAAATTCTCTTGAATGCGAAATTCTTAATGTATTTCTATCATTGATATTTTATTCCGTATTCCGTTTTCGTTTCCGTTTCCGTGATTCCGGATTCCATTCCATTCCATCTTGAGCACATCGACCGCTTGCCCATTCGTCAGGGCAAATCCTTTCTGACGAAGGGCAAGCGGCGGATACGGAAGTGCTCAAAGGGTACCTAACGCAGAGTTGCTTTAGAATGGCCCAGCTCAACTGTCATGAATTACGCTTGTTAATAACGTAACAAAAGGTAGTAAAGATCAGGTCGCTACTTTGTATGTATACCGTATGTAAACCGGCCTTAATTATAATAACTTTTGCTTACAACTTTTCAGTTGATTGTTGTAGTTGCTTTGCCGTTAGTTGTTTAACCAACCGACTTTGTAACAGTAAAATCAAACTGAGGTCAACCTATGTTGTCTTATGGCTTCCACCGTTAAGCATTTGAATTGTGACAACAATCTCAATCGTTTTTTTCTGATTCAAGCCCGGGGGGGGGGGGGTACTCCCTTATATAAGCTATATAGGCATGTGCCGCCCCATCTGGTAGGGTTTTTCGGCCCTTTTGGTCTGAAAACAGGTCTAGACTTTGCCCATTTTGGTCTGGAATCGGGTATGGTTTTCGGGGAAACTACGCGAGTGTATGAACGTATTTATCGTTTCAATTCCAAATGAGTAAGAAAGAAAGAGAAATATGCGAATTCGAAATGCATTTGATGAATTTTTTTGTTTGTGCTCTAATCTAGGTTATGATGACATAATTTCTGGCTAAAGGCCAGGTCTGAAAACGGGTATGGAATTTAGAGGTCTAGTCTGAAAACGGGTGTGGAAAATGCCATTTTTTGGTCTGAAGTGGGGTCAGGATTTGGATAACCGGGCGGCACACCCCCACCAAGAATTCCCAGGAGTACCCCCCTCCCGGGGATTCAAGGTTGCACAGCCTGCGAATACAGCCGTCGCTCCTCGCTCCTTGCCACCTTCGACCTTCCTTAGGAAGGAAGCCACTGTCGGATGCAGACCTTGGGATAAGGGGGACGCCCGGTCATCCAGACCAGGAGGGGGAAGGGGGGGGGGGAGGCAGTCTCCAAAAAATTTTTTCGGCCCTGCGGGGCTCAGTTTGGTCTAAAAATAAGGGGAAGCCTTTGGTCTAAAAATAAGGGGAACCCCCGGAGAATTTGCAAGCCCAAGGGATTTTTTAGGAGGTTTTGATTTTTGCCCCTATTCGATAATCCTCGTCACTTGAGATCCGGAGTACCCCACCCCTGGGGCTCAGTGCAGAGTAGTGTCATTGGAGGAACTTCCTATCTGACCTAACGATGGGGCCGACATGCTTCTTTTCAAGAGAACTTCACGAGATCGCAACGAAATTTCACATGAGCCTGTGCGCTCATTGCATGAGGCGGATCTTGTTAGATATTTACTCCGATTTCTGCGATTGAAAGCGTATTGTTCCTTTATCAAATCTTGTGAAGGATCAGACACATTAAAAGAATGGCATTTAGCTTTCCAACTTTTCTTTGAATCTTTGGACGTTGAAGGATAAAATATTGGAAATTCGGGCCTTTGAGGGTGGACTGTCGCCACAACTGTTAAAATGGACGAGGGATTCTGCAGCTGGGGACTGTCAAAAAAATTGCTATGTGATCTGATTGGTGAAGGAGATGACTCAGGTCTTTTCTTCATTCCACCAAATAATTCTGTCACCTTGGCTAATTCGCATGACGCTGATCTTGACAAAAGGCGACGGCTGTAAGCATTTGGTTGTTTTTGAGTACCTTCCATTAAAAAAAGATCCTTTGATCTGACGTATTGCATGGGAGCAACTTTTGACCTGGTTACGGGGTGTTTTCTTATGGGTAAAATGTCGAGAATAGTGTTTCTAAAGCGGTGGTTTCTGTAGAAGTAAATTAGTGGATTCACGACAGAGTTCATTTGCACTAGTGTCTCTGCTGACCGAAAGACGGAACTCTTGCGAAGGCCTGGGTACAATTCTCCCAACAATCCAACAGTAACCAAGGGAACAAAGGAAAGAATAACAGCTGCTGAAGCCAATGCGCATGTCATAATAACTCTGTTTTCGAGTTTTGTTTTCACCAGAGCAGTGACTTGGGTAATCAGTCTACGTTTGCGCGCTTCACGATACATCATGATGTAAAAATAAGCGATTAGACAGACTAGAATTAATAAGAAAAATGCAGAGATAGCCTCAATGATAAAATCGTAGTTGATGCCGTAGGTTGTTACTACAATACCTGGAATTGGTGTTAACGCGGCTAAGAGCCAAGTTGTTATGGCGAGTTGCTTGAGGTGGCGTCTTGTCATTTTCGCTTTGTAATCATAACAATTCCGTATTGCCTGGTACCTGTCCCAAGCGATGAGGATCAAATGGTATAGGGTACAAGTTGTTAAAGCGTGCATCAAGTAGACGTTAACCAAGTCTACTGAGCAAATACGATCATCAAAAACTTGCCGGGAAATAACAAAGTCAACAATGGCTGATAAAGGCATGTTTATCGCACCTACCAAAATGTCCGCAACGGCCATGCTCGACAACAAAATGTTCGTATTTGTTTGCAGTTCCTTTCTTGATCTGACTGCTGCAATAACCAAAATGTTCAAAATGACTGCAGCGGGAGATGCGATAGATACGATTGCGACCATTATCCAGGGGAAAACTTTGTCAGTTGGATCCCACACAAAGTTGGGATACTGTGGGCAAGAAAAGACGGTCCCTATCGCGGACGAAGAGTTCATAGTTGCCTGTGCTGAAGTCCCTTATAACTGATGCTCACTGCTTTGACACTGTTTTATGAGTTCTGTACTGTTTAAGGGGAGATTAATCATCAATTTCGATTTAAGTCTTCCGGCCATTATTTTTGGCCAACGTTGCTAATTCTGTGTATGTAGGCGCATTAGTTTTTCTGAGACAACGGGAAATTTTCTTGTTTTGCATTAAATTATGATTTGTTTTAAGATGAACTGACATTTTGCAGACGGTTGAGCGATTACTTTAACAAGGCGAACAAAACAGCAAGAAGACAATTAAACGGAATAACGGTTTTATCGTAGACAAAAGCGAATTGTAATTTGGTTAGCATTTCCTGCACAAGCCCTCGAGATTTCATTAGTTTTCTTCTTTACATTTGTGAGTTATATTCAAAGAAAATTCTTGTTAAATTTTGAAATAGATTCTTATTAACCTGTCTCTCGAAGATGAAAATTTGCTTTGCCTTTAGCTCTACCGGTTTCTGTAAAATTGATTTCACTACAGTAAACACCCGTGAAAAATAACCCTCATGGATTAAGAACCTCCTGGCAGAAATTTGCCACTTTAATACCCCAAAATACAAAAACTTTTTAAGCATGCAAGCAAGATCAAGCGGGTTCCAATATCATGGTTTCAGTTAAATTATGATAATTAAGTTAACCGAGGAGTGCAACTTTGAGATTGAAAATTTAAGTAATAACTGTCGATAAATTCAGATATCAGTTATGTTAGAGTTATAAAAAAACAATTGTGAATAAATACGCTGTATTTTTAATGACCAAACCCAAGTTATATATATTTCTGGTAATCAACAATCTATTATGTCCTTCATAAAATTAAGAACCTAATTAAAAAACTTACATAGCCTAAATTGCCCGGCAATAAGTACCCAAAGTACAAGAAACTATTTTGACTTCAAAAAAGAAGGTTCTTAATCGCGAGTGATTACCATATAGGTAGGTAGGTTTCTTATAGATTCAACCAATCTTTCAAAAATGAAAATTGGGGCTCCATAATTAGCTCTAATTTTCTAAAAAATTGATCGAAAATAAAAAAATTAAAGTTTACTTACAGGTAGCTCAACTGTAACGGGCAAGAATCGTATATGGCCTTTTAAGACCTTAAAACCTGCCAAATGTGCGACACTAATGACAATTCCATGAACGTTTCACGTATGGTGGTACAGCCAAAAAAACATGAACTAAAATGCTAGTCGAAATATATCAGAATATTCACAAGAATGTTTTCCGCCTGACATGTCATTGGCAGAAAAATAAAAATATTCTGTTAAGAACTCAAAATTA
The DNA here is from genome assembly GCA_022179025.1 of Porites australiensis. Classification (NCBI taxonomy): domain Eukaryota; kingdom Metazoa; phylum Cnidaria; class Anthozoa; order Scleractinia; family Poritidae; genus Porites; species Porites australiensis. The sequence continues at coordinate 221,325 of BOPM01000438.1, read as the reverse complement.
TATTCTTTTTGTTGCCACTTCTCTTCACAACGAGACTTCCCTTGAGTGTGGTTAGCCATTTTGGTCACGGCGAGCGTACAAGTGTTTCAGTGTGGGTCTTGTTCGGTGTCTTTTTTTTGTTTTTTGTGTTGCGTTATTTGGTGATCGCACCTGTCTGCATTGCCAAACTTTTGTCAGCTTTTGTCAGACAAGCAAAAAAAAAACAAAACAAAACAAAACTACAGTTACATAATAAAAAAATAATACATAATATAATGTAAGTATTATTTTTTTTAGTACTGTAAATCATTTGTTTCAGTTTCTCTTAGCTTTTCCAGTCTCTGAGGTTAGTCTGGCCTAACCGAAAACTTGGGTGATAAATCGTACCCATCCATAACTGTCCGAACAGCCTTGCCTTTAATTTATAGTTTTATTCTACACTGCTGCTCCTGATCTACCCCAAGAGCCGGCTTCTCTTCCCTGCTGTTTGTCCAAGTGGTCCTTGCAAGAATTGTTCTCGGTCAAAGGAAAATCGCTCTTTATACAAAGGAAAGAAAACACACAGACTAGATTTTTATCGGAATTTTCGACATCTTTACATGGTTTTGCCCTTTTCTCTCTCCGAATTGAATAAATCTTCCTCATTCTGGTATGGTTTGAAAGATCTCGTCATGCTGCACAAGTTAGGTGCCAAAGTTTCCCTGACCGTAAAAACTGACGGCGTCATAAGCGATGCAAGGGAAGTGGATCCGCACGAGTAGTACGTTACGGGCGTTTCAGGGGCGAATGGATTTGCGAAGGTTTGTGGTGAGCGGTCTACATGAGTGGTATCAACAATGATTTTTTAAAAAATCTTTTGCCATGAAGTTGGTTTAAAAGAATAATCCCGCGGGAGGGTGGGGCGGGGGGGGGGGCGCGGGGGAGAAGAAATAACTAATTCTGATCTGGCAACGAAACAAAATGAATAAAAAATAAAACACAAACAGCGATGATAAAACAATATGGGTTTTCACATTTTTATAAACTTGACGTTTCGTATGCTGTTCAACATACATTGTGATCTTAAGTGACCGTTAAAGAAAATGACGAGATTATATATTCAAGAATTGCAACGGGTCTGGAAATGAGCTTAAGAATTTAAAAATTCTTAACATTAAAGAATACAAAAGGCAACAGCTAATAAAGCATCAACTAAAGCATCAAAGCGAAAACTCACAATGTTTATCACCTCTGTTTGTGTTTTAATTTTGATCAAACTACGATGGCCCAAAAATGAATCAAGGTAATGAAACCAAGTCTTCAGTTTTACACCGGGTAGCGAATGAACGATACCTTGTTCCTAGTCGCTCACGATCACCTTCTTGGGAGAGCGAAGAGAATGATGGGAAGCTGTCATTACCTTCCCATCATTCGCTGCTCGCGCTCTGCGCTTGTTCCCATCATCCCGCGTTGCTTGCTCATCTCCAGCACCCCGCCTTAATACTCCGTGCCCGGCCCCACTAAGCCTTGGAAATGTCTGTACCGAAGGCAGACTTGACCGGACCATGTGTCCTTCCAAGAAAGAAAAATTATTCGCAGCTTCGATGGAAGAATTTGAGTACAGTTTATGTCAACTGATTTAACGTTGGGCTGAATGACCTATCCCGTCAGTGGAGCATCCAGACCTGTAGTTACTGTGAAATCCGTACCTTTGCCAACCCCCTCTGAATTCCTTGAATTAAGAAAAGATTCCCATAATTAACTCTTTCTAGTAAATATAGTGTGTCGTGAATACTTAGGCTATTCTTCCTTTCCATTGGCCGAGAGCCCACCACGTGACCTGCAAATAACTGCCTACAAATAATGGTCTGCTCATGCGTAAATGAAACCACTCTTTCCTCCTTTTTGTGATCGTTCTTGCGTAAAAATGGCAGATCGCTTCGCTGACCTTTCAGAAAACGATATTCAATAAAACAACAAACCGGTGACCGAATGATAAGACAATTATTGAACTCGGTTATCGCAAAATATCGTGATTTTTCAGTGTGCCGCAGATCAATAATTTGCCTCAGCCGTCGGCTTCGGCAAAATTATAATTGTTCTGCTCGCCACTGGCAAATCATGATATTTTGCTCAACCTTGTCCAATAATTGTTAATATTTGTTGTGGTTAGTGTTGTTTTGTTGTTTATTTTTCGCATTTTTCAGTACAAAATGAAATTTGGAATGCGAGTGACATGTTCATACGGGTGCTAGCTGTAGTGGCATGTTTCTAACATTCAGAAGTGACGGCGTGGAGGGTAATACTTTTATGGTGAAAGCAATCAAGGCTGATGTCTCAACAAAAGACGTATAAGACTCAGTGCAGAGTGTCATCGCAGGAATGTTTGATCTGACGTAACGATGGGGCTGACATACTTCTTTTCAAGAGACTTTCAGGAGATCGTGGCGAAGTTTCACATGAACCTGCACTCTCATTGCATGAGGCAGATCTTGTTAGATATTTACTCAGATTTTTGCGATTGAACGCGTATTGTTCCTTTATCAAATCTTGTGGTGGATCAGACACATTTAAAGGATTGCATTTAGCTTTCCAACTTTTCCTTGAATCTTTGGAAGATGAAGGGTGAAACATTGAAAAAGAATCACCATGTCCTTGCGACCTTTGAGGGTGGACTGTCGCAACAACTGTTAAAATGGCCGAGGGATTCTGCGATTGCGGAGGGTTGCTGCGTAATCTGATTATTGAAGGAGCTGATACAGGTCTTTTCTTCATTGCACCAACTTGGCCGGGACCAACTTTTGTCTTAGCAGCAGGGGGATTTCTAATGCATAAAATCTCGAGAACGATGTTTCTAAAGCGACGGTTTCTGTAGCAGTAAATAAGTGGATTCACTATAGAGTTCATTTGCAGTAGAGTCTCTGTTGACCGAAAGACGTAATGGTTGCGAAGGACCGGGTACAATTCTCCCAACAAGCCAACAGTCACCAAGGGAACAAAGGAAAGAATAACAGCTGTCGAAACCAATGCACACGTGATAGCAACTCTGTTTTCCAGTTTTGCTTTTACCAGAAAAGTTATTTGGGTAATGTGTGTTAGTTTACGTTTGCGCGTTTCACGATAAACCATGATGTAAAAGTAGGGGATGAGAATTAACGCGAAAAATGCAGCAATAGCCTCAATGATAAAATCATGGTTGATTTCCAAGGCTGTTAGCACAATGCCTGGAATACTTGTTAACGCGGCTAAGAACCAAGCTGTTTTTGCGAGTTTCTTGAGGCGACGTTTTGTCATTTTAGCTTTGTACTCAAAACATTTTCCTATTGCCTGGTATCTCTCCCAAGCGATCAAGGTTAAATGATAAAGAGAACAACCCGTAAAAGCGAACATCAAGTAAACATTAACCAAGTCTACCTGACAAATGGCATTGTTAAAAACTTGCCGGGAAATGACAAATTCAACAAGGGCTGATAAAGGCATGTTTATAGCACCTACCAAAATGTCCGCGACAGCCATGCTAGACAACAAAATGTACGAGTTTTTTTGCAGTTCCTTTCTTGATTTCACTGCTGCGATAGTCAGAATGTTCAAAATGATTGCAGCAGGTGATGCGATAGATACGATTGCGACCATTATCCAGGGGAAAATTTCATTTGTTGTGTCCCACACAAAGTTTGGACTTTGTGGGCAAGAAAAAACTGGCCTGTAGCTGGCCACAGATGAAGAGTTTATATTTGTTTGAGTATCATTAAACATGATACAGTAAACTGAAGCCTACTCGGTTTTGTCACTGTTTGAGGTCGGTGAAAAAGACTGAAGTCGAACCATAAAATTGCCAACGTTGCTGGGAGTTGCTAATTACGTGTACGAAGGCGTTTATTTTAATTAGTTTTGGGACAATTGGGAATTTTCTTGTATTCATTAAGTTATGAATTGTTTTTTAACAGGTAAGCTGACATTTTGCAGATGGTTGTGCGATTCATTTTTACAAGTTGAAAAAAAACTGAAGATAAGTGAAAAGAATAACAGTCTTATCGTGGACAAAAGCGAATCATAATTCCTGCCTATTGTGGAATATATTTAAAAAATTTGTTTGGCTTAATTTTGAAATAGATCATGGTGAACCAGTCTTTAAAGATGAAAATTTGGACTTGATTTAGCTATACTTTTCCGAAAAATTGATTCAAATGTAGGTAGGTAGGTAGGTTATTAATAAGTTGTGGGATTAAACCAAGCATCTTTTAAAAATGAAAATTTGGACTCTAATTATCTCTACTTATCTGAAATCAGAAGTCTGAAATTGATTTTTAAGATGGGAATCAAAAAACTGATTTGTAATCTCAGTTCCGCGACGCTTCACTACAAAAAGATTAAATATCCGAAAAGGATCATTTGCCAAGGCAACGCCAAAACATGAAAGACGTGCATATGAATGATATAAAATATATGTTTCGATAGAAACACAAACCTTACGACTTCTAT
>BOPM01000438.1:183775-198393 GCA_022179025.1 Porites australiensis | reverse complement strand
GCCATATTGGTGTCCCAAAACAATGAAACGGCGGCCATGTTGGTGTCCCAAACCAATCCGCTGGGAGTTGAACTCTTTTCTTATGCAAACGCTTTCTTTTGTTCCAATAAATTTGCATAGATGCTGGCCACGTGAGTGAAAACACTCTATAACGTTTTTTTGCCGTCCGGGGTTACGAAATAATTAACAATTATTCCTGAGCCCGAATGGGCTCTGAGTCAATAGCCTCGGCTATTGACTCAGAGGCCATGAGGGCGCGAGAGGAATAATTGTTTTATAATAATTGTAAAATCCAACTAGTTGATCAAAAATATCGAGACAAAACAACTTTAGTAAGCAAAACGCGATTCAGTCGCCATTGTTTTGATTTTCAAAGCCCGCGCTTTTCGCTACTAGTGGGCTATAACATATAGCCTAGTAGTAGCTCAACCAATCAGAACGCAGCATTGATATTAGACCACTAGTTGGATTTTACTAATAAAAGGATACATGAAATACTGACAAAAAGACACCAGCTAAAGCGAAAAAGTTATCAGCCATCCCTATTTTATGATAAAAATGCTTTTAGGAAATGAAAAATATTTTCTCTAAATTTCAATTGAACGCACGGGCGTATGTGCGTATTTGGACGCTACAGTCCAGCATGGATATAGTCTGCTAAATGACGACTTTGTGAATCTTAGAGATGTTTAAATTGAGGAAGAAAGTCCTGTTTAATATTTCTTTGGTATTCTGTACAACAATAAGTCTATTTTCGCCTTAAATAACGTGTCTCGGTTAATACGGACACCCCAATGATATCGACACTTTCGATGCCCCGTTCAGCGAAAGATCAGAAATTACTCGTCAACATACAAAAAACAAACTTGTACTATACTACGTCACGCAACTTAATAGTCGCGGTTGTGAAAAATATAACTATAATGAGATCGGCTAAATCTAATAACGTTAATTCTATATTGGCAAACCCTTGGTAAATAGACTTAATTCTATGATAATGGCGCACCCTGAGTAAATGGAGTTAATTCTATAATGGCGCACCCTGGGTCGATAGAGTTAATCCTATATTGGTGCACCCTGGGTTAATGGAGTTAATTCTATATATACGCCTGGGTACATTTTCCGCAAAATAGAGGGAAAAGATTTTACTGACTCGTTTGCAGGTTGCACTTCAAAAAAGCGTACTCAGATAAAAAGGGAGCTAAAATTTATTTAAATTTTCTACAAAATACCGTGTATTGCGCGTATAATAAGAGTAAGACTGAAGCCTGTTTGGCAATAATCTGCGCTAGACGCCCCACTCCACGTAATTGTTCGGTTGGCAAATCGCTGGCCAATATAGTTTTCCTTCGGCCAATGTAAGATCCATGTTGGCCCTCACTGAACGCTTCCGAGTGAGACTCGCTGCGTGCGGGGAGGTGGTTTTGTACTGTTCTAAAATTCATCGTGAACTGGTTTGCTCTTCTAATAAAAAATTTAAAAAAAAGAAAAAAAAGTGTTACGTACTAAAAGAACACAAGTCCTCAAAAACTATTTAGTAACACTATTGGATGAGACTGAGTATGATCTGAAGAATCATGGAGATCAAGGAGGGTGTCATTCCCCCTCGGCGGATAACACCCTCCGAGTTAGCCTGCGTAGCAGGCGCTTGGAAGTAGTGGGCGCAAGAAAGAACGGGCGCGCAAGAGGGAGACACGCGAGTGCTCCCTCTCCCCTCCGAGTTAGCCTGCGTAGCAGGCACTTGGAAGTAGTGGGCGCAAGAAAGAACGGGCGCGCGAGAAGACACACGCGAGGGGAGAGGGAGCACTCGCGTGTCTCCCTCTTGCGCGCCCGTTCTTTCTTGCGCCCACTACTTCCAAGCGCCTGCTAAGCAGGCTACCTCCGACTTCTCCATAATTCTTCAGATCATAAGAACGCCGAATACAATAATTGTGGCTACAATAACGATAATAATACTGTGAAAGGTTTGAACCCAGGAGTCATTTCAAAAGTAGGTTGAGTTTGATCGTCCGGGTGAACGTAGTCGTGAATAGGACTGTTGTTGTTGGCACTGACTGACGTTTCGACAACCTGTGCGGTAGTCATCTTCAGAGTCAAACTTTGACTCTGAAGATGACTACCGCACAGGGCCCAGTTGCTCGAAGCATGGTTAGCTTTAACCAGCGTTTAATACCTTGACAACGTATTGGTTTTGATACTGCTTAACCAATAGTTAAAGCTAATCATGCTTTGAGCAACTCAGCCCAGGTTGTCGAAACGTCCGAGTCACTGTCAACAACAACAGTCCTATTCAGGACTACGTTCACCCGGACGACCAAACTCAACCTACTTTTGAAATAATAATAATAATAATAATAATAATAATAATAATCTTACATAGCGCTGTTTCTCTACTGAACCAACAGCGCTTTACAACAGTGATTGATAAAGAAAACTAAGTAACATTAAAAAAAGAGCCTGAAAAAACGTAATAATTAATGATTCTTACAATTCAAAGTAATTTCTAAAAAGGTACGTCTTAAGAGTGGATTTAAATGATTCTGCTGAGTTGCAACGTTTTATAGTTAATGGGAGGGTATTCCATAGTTTTGGGGCAATAAAGGAGAAAGCTCGCTCCCCATATGTTTTAGGATGGCATCGGGGCTGTACCAGTAGTTCTTTATCAGACGAACGTTATGTCCTTGATGGTCTATAGTGAATTAAGAGGTCACTTAGGTAGGGTGGCGCTAGTTGATTAAGGCATTTAAAGTTCATCAATAAAAATTTCAAAACGAATACACTCATGAACGGGTAACCAAAGTAGATCTCTTAGCACAGGTGTAACATGCTTGTGTTTACGTGTGCCTGTTAGAAGTCGGGCTGCTGAATTCTGGACATACTGGAGTTTTCGGACTTGATCCTGCTTAAGACCTGAGAGTAGTATATTATAGTGGTCAATCCTGGATGTTACGAATGCGTGGATCAAAGTTTCACAATGACGGAAAGAGAGATGTTTACTGATTTGAGCAATGTTGCGCAGGTGGTAGAAAGCAGACTGACATATGCTGTTTATTTTTTTGTCCGTACACATGACATTGTCGAACCACGCACCGATGTTCTTTGCTGAGTTCGATGAGTAGATCACATCTGAGCAAACAAGAATAGATTCTAGCGGGGGTTGTGGTCGAAAACGAGCGTGCAAAACAAGGAGCTCAGTTTTGTCGTGATTGAGCATCAACTTATTGGCTGAAACTCAATGCGCAGTTTGGATGTACTCGGTTCGCCAGCAGCACCCGGCTTGAAAGACAAATAAATTTGGCTATCATCAGCTTTAAAATGATGGTTTATGTTGTGTTTAGTGATGATGTCAGCGTTTACTGATGATGGTTCAATGTTGTATTTACCGATTATCTTGGTCGATGTTTCCACCTTCATTTGTCTGTTTCTGGGCAAGTTCAGGAGATACAGGGATGTATAGTTCTGCAGATATTCTCCGAAGAGAGTTGTATTCTTTCTGTTCTTCTTATGTTTTAAGGCAGTACTTCGGCCATTTCTTCTTGGCGAAACGTGTGAAATGTTCAGCCATTTTAATAGTATCGCTCAACCAAATCAAGGCAATCTCGTCTCCAGGGCTTCTTGGTTGCCGTCCATATTTCTGGCAGTTATACCGGTGTATGACGCATTTTCCACATATCGCAAACTTCTTCCAAATTTGGTAAACGCTTGCTGGTTATGAGGAATGAGCCGCGGGATTTGAACGAATAATAAATCATCTTTCGCTGGGAAAACGACATACCCTATAAATGGTGTTTCATTGTCAAACGACTTTCATACAAAAGGTACTTTGTACACTTCCAGAATATAAGCCAACAGACGTGCAAAAGTCTATGTGGCCAAATGGCAAATTTCGAGGCGTGTATGCTCGTGAGCAAATATTTGTCAAGAAAAATTCGAATATAACCGTTTGAGGCCCATCTTCATTCGAAAGACGACCGTCTGTTTTTGTCTTGCATCTTATCGGTTGGTTCTCGGAAATGCCGGAATTTTCGTTTACAAAAACTGTAAGATTTGCAACGCACGGGAGCGTTTACATGAGAAAAAGAGAACTGTAAGTTCGCGACGAGCGAGCGTTTATATCTTGATCAGAAAAAGAGAACTATAAGTTCGCGACGCGCCATGCATCAACAACTGTGTGCTCGTTACCTTTTTTCCTTTTCCTTTCGTTTTTGTCTCTTTTCTTCGCGTCTCCTCGTGTTGCTCTTCTTCTAATTCTGTTCTGTACTCTTCTAACGACCGAAGCGCAATGTTCTTGATTTCCTGCGGATTCTGCGTCTCTACCTCCAAGTGTCCGTTCACTGGCTGCAAGAAAAGGGGGAAAGTACTTCACTTAAACCAGGAGAGAATAATAGGAGAGAGAGTGAAACGCCCAGTCTAGCCCTCGGGGTATGTTAATTTCACCAAAGTTATTTTTAGACCAATTGAACGCTTGAATTAATCGGAAGATGGTTTCCGGGGAGGTCTCCAAAACCAGTGTTGTCAAGAGTAAATAACCCTGGGACCAGGCTCCGCAGTACAGGAAAAAGGAGAAAAAAATTCCGCATGGGCAAAAAAAAATAATCGGCGAGCAAAGCGAGCCCAGAGGTAGTCTGCGGAGAGGAAAGGATGGCGTCGCCCTCTCCCCCTGCCCAATCCACCGCTCGAATCGCTTCGGTCGCCGATATTTTTCCTATTTGACCCCTCTTTTGCCTTTTTCAACCACTGCGTAGCCTGGTCCCAGGCTCAGAGTAAATTCAACTGTCGCCATTACAATATTCTGCAAATCTCGTTAACGAAACTATCTGTTCATTTGATTGAAAAATAGTGAGTTACTTTTCTTTGAAAATGCTTCGCGTCCGGGTTAAATCACGCTGGAAAATGGCGTCGACAGTAACACCAACTTAAACACTTCGAACTCTTTTAGTGAACTTTCAACAGTGAAAGTATCAACCTAAGCTTTGAAGTGCTCAGAAAACGGTCAAACTGTATTAACCCTTTAAGTGCCGAGAGTGATCAACATCAATTTTCTCTTAACATGATCAATACACAATCAAGAGAATGAGGGAAAATGCTTTGCTCTGTTATCAAATTCTCTCAACTTACTCTTTATAGAAATGTATAGAGACCAGTTTGGAGAATTTGTTTGTGGATCTTAAAGGGTTAAGCAGTCAGTTGGCCATTCCCCAAGGGTGATCGCTTAATGCAGGCTTGACCGTATTTCCTAAGAGAATTGCTATGCTAATCTCACCTGTGTCATTCCTTCTCCTGGCGCACCAAGGTATAATTTGACCGTAGGATAAGCACGTACACCAGCCTCAGAACACAGATGGTAATCTTGCTCACAGTCTACTTTACCCGCCTTAATACGTCCATCTAATAACTACAATAATATTAACACACTTGTTAAAGGAGCTGTGCCACTGACGAAATTTATCAAAATTCAAAAAGTGCTAACTGACACCTCCACAGAGGCCTCTTTGTGCCGCAGGGGGGCTGGGGAGAGGGAAAAATGTGAGCGCGCGGGGGACGATGGGAAGGGGAAGAGAGGAAGGGTCTTCCCATAGTCCCCCGCGCGCTTATTGCTATTTTCACAGGGATACCAAGCGGGAGCCTGTGCAGAGGAGAGAGGAGCAACCGCTATTTTCCCCTTGGAGGGCAACGATGGCGCAGTGGTGAGAGCACTCGCCTCCCACCAATGTGACCCGGGTTCAAATCTCGGCGTCGACGACATGTGTGGGTGTTGAGTTTGTTGATGGTTCTCTCCCTTGTTCAGACAGCAAGACAGCAGGAAACGTTATAGTGGGGTGAAAAACGAAAAAATGTACAAATTTAAAACTTTTCTTGGGGAGCATACCCATAGACATCCCCCTTCCTTGGAGCGCCTTTGGCGCTCTAACTTTTCTTCCAGCACGTACACCTTCAAAATCTAAAGCTACGCCCCTGATCCACATCCGGATTGGCACCCACCTTTGCTACTTTCTCGAAGTCAGGTGCAAACTGAATACAATGCCCGCACCACGGAGCGTAAAAATCGATAATCCACGCATCTTCACTGCCGACAACAGCCTCATGGAATGAATAGTGATTGAGTTGCGTGACTAACGAAGGCAGGTGCTGAAACGCCCAGCTGTAAAGAGAATCCACGTCACGCCATCCACGGTGGTTTCTAAAAAAATGGAGCCACAAAAGCGAAAAACAATCGGTTGATTTTATAGACAGTAGGACAATAAAATTATGTTAGATAAGTTTGTATATACAGCCAACTCTCTCGCTAAGACGGACACCTTTGGAAGCGAACAGGATGACCGTCGTATAGAGAACCAAATATCGGTAGTCAAGAAAGACAGGGACAAACTCTAGGTGTCCGTTTTACCGAGGTGTCCCTCTAATAGAGATGTCCGTTAAGAGAGAGTCGACTGCACACGTAAATTTTCATTTTTTTTCCGACGAAAAATCGCTATGAGCAACCACTTCTCTCCTCCGCAGAGGCCTTTTTTGACGCAGGGAGATTGGGGAGAGGGGGAAAAGAAAGCGCGCGGGGAACGATGGGAAGGGAAAGAGAGAAAGCGTCTTCCCATAGTCCCCCGCGCGCTTAATGCTATTTTCACTGGGAAACCTAGCGGGAGCCTCTGCATAGGAGAGAGGAGCAACTGCTATTTCCAGAAAAACAAAAACACGAACGACAACGACACAAGAATATTAAGTTCGGAGCGGCGAAAACTTTTGCCTGTTTCTAAACACAATTTACAAGTAGCACCAGGCTCCGCGCAGATAAAAAGGGCACAGAGAAGCATGGCGCGAGTAAGAGAGCTTGTCGTACCGCTCTAACAATACATGTACAATCCTCCTCAAGAGAGTCAAGAATGCCCAAAGCGAATTTCGTCTTGATAGAGCGATTTTAGTATGACCTTGAAATGAAAACGAACGGAAATAGAGCGATTTGATTGGTTTATCGAACGGATACAAAGGCGCGTAGCTTTTGATTGGTTAGGCGAACGCTCAGCTGAAAAACTTCATGGCCGAGAACTTTCTAGAAATCAACCAACCCTTCGCTTTGACGTCATACTGCAACACGATTGGCCAATCGAACAATGCCTTCTCCATATTAGGGTTTTCTTTGGGGGGGAAACGAAGAGTCCATGTTTTGATGTTTTCATCCATTGGCTGATAAAACAAACAACGAACACTTACTGAAACCATTTTTCAAGGTGATACTAACATCGCTCTAACTCATTTTAATACTCACACAAAGCGACGAGCTCCCTGACTGTTGTGGGGGTACAACCGTATGGTGGGATAAGAATTCACTCCTTGCTCTTGACAGAACGATCGGTACTTTTGACAGTCTACTGATCCAACACTAGCTTCTTCTTGCATTTGCTGAGAAATGAAATGCACACTGTTTCAAGTCTTCAACTCTAACCTCCGAACGATGGATAAACGGATAATGTTCTGACATTCAAACAACTGTTTGTACACACGGGGTACTTTAGATATTTTACAGTGTGAAAATGAAAATCACTTCAAGCCCTTTGAAATTAGCCTTTAGACGTGCTTGTGTAGGCTTTGTTGGACTTCACCTACTTGAACGAAGAGGCGGTAGCATCCGAAACGTAACATAAAGCGCTTTAGGGTAATGTTCTTTTTCACACGACTGTCTTAAATATTTACGAGCGTCACACTTTTACTTCAGATTTTGCTGCTACTGTATAAGTTTTAACCTTACTCTGAGACAAGTTCATTTACCATTTATTGTCAGAACACAGCCGGATTATAACCTGATAACCCTGCTCCGTTGAGCCAATCAAGTTGTAGTGCTCAATATCCTAAGATAACGAACCAATAAGATTTCTTAAAACACACATGTCGACGACTGTGTGTACACAAATCTGTAATGTTCTTACTATACCTTGGCAAGTTTATTCCAATCAGGAGCCAACTCATTACACGGCCCACACCACGGAGCATAAAAATCAACCAGCCAGGTTTCACCTTGCCTTCTCTCCGCAACAAGAGATTGAAATGTTTCTGGTGTTAACTGAACCACGGAGGGCTTCAGTGTATTCTAAAACAAAAAAGAGGATTTAATGTTGCTGTATTAAAATGGTTATCCGACATCAGACGATCCAAACTCATTCAGACGAACTTAACTGAGCCAGAAGTCGAAATTTTCATGAGATCAACTCACTAAGTTTGGTTTGTCTTATGAAAAGTTCGAGGTTTGGCCAAGGCCTTAACCCTTTTAGACTGCAAAACAGTCCATATTTTTGCTTATTCAAGTACGCGCGAGCAGTCAAACAAAAGGTCTGGAACGAGACTGATTTGAGGATCGCGCGCCTCGCGCGCGTAAGACACTTACGCCACGCTTTACCGATTTCTTTACCGATTTTGAGAAAAAAAAAACCGACTGTTTTGCAGTTTATAACCCTTTAAGTCCCAAGAGTAACCAATAAATAAAATAATAAATAAATAAATAAATAAATAAATAAAAAATAAAAATAAATAAAATGATCACCTAAGGGCAAATGCTTCGATCTTTTATCAAATTCTCTCAACTACTCCAGTAAGGAAGTTTGAAGAATTTGTATGGGATATTGGGGCTTAAAGGGTCAACACGGTTCATAAAAAAATTGCAACCATTTTTCAAGGACTTTTCAACGACACATTAGATTTTCAAGGACCACCTACTAGGAATATAATTTCACAGATTGTACAAAAATGCACATTCCCAGTCTATTCTAATAAGGCTTTAAGACTTGAACTGTTTGCTTCACCAACTTCTCTACATGCTTCAGTTTACTGGTCTTAAATTAATAGATAATTATTGCATAAAACATGTAGCACTTTACTTAAATAACCTTCAAATTCTTGCGCTATGATTTATATTTTGTCTTGGACAACCAAAAAGCATCAAAAAACTCTTTCCAGGCCACTAAATTCAAAGTTGAAGAAAATTCAAGGACTATTCAAGGACTTGCACAGAAATTTAAGGACTTTTCAAGGACTTCCCCGAAAATTCAAGGACTTTTCAAGACTGTGCGAGCCTTGTTTAATGAACCAGATGACTTGCTTACCTCAACAAATTCCACTAAATCAGCGGCAGTATGGTGACCAGTAAATTGATGAGGAATGCTGTTGTTATAGAGGATTGTTGTTGGATATGAGCGAATATTATACTGAAAAATAAAGCGTCAAGAAGCTGATGAATCTCCTTTGTTTTGTTGCAAAAGAAGGAGCATGACAAGTTCCCTGTTTCAACTACGAACGAGGGGAAATACCAAAATGTATTTAACGCCAAAAATTATCAAAAACCTTAAACAGTTTTCGAGTGACGTAAGTGTTTGCTCATTAATTGTCTGCTTCCTTTTCAGCAGCAGATGAAAAATAACTCAGGTAATCCCGTACAAGAAATAACAAGTTCATGGATCTAAAACGCGGTGTCATTCGACGTCGAAAAAATCGCACGCCGAATGCATCGGGAAGGAGTAATGAGAACGCTTATGTAAATGGCTTCTTTATGTGATTAGCCTGCGCGCGTGGCAAGCGTCCGAAAGGGAAGAAAAAGCAGATTGAGGGGGCGAGAGAAGCGCGAGGGGCGCGCGAGGAAGAAGGGAGGGAACGCCTTCCCCGCTCCCTTTTCCCTCGCGCGCGGTCTCGCACCCAAACTCCCTTCCCCTCATTCTCGTCCCCAGAGCCGCTTGGCCCTCTTAACCGTCGGAGACTGAGCACGAGGGCCTTCGGCCCTCGTGCTCAGTCTCCGACGGTTAAGAGGGCCAAGCGGCTCTGGGGACGAGAATGCCTTCCCCTTTCCTTTCGAACGCCTGCCACGCAGGCTATTATGTCATCGGTTTTACACATTTTTTCTAGAATTACTTTTTTTCTGGCAAATCTTTAAAACATACTAGACATTATTCTTCTAGGACTGCTTGAAATTCTTACTCTTTGAAAGACTGGAGATGTTTAAGATTAATTTGTGCCATCGAGATGAAATTTTGGGAAGAAAAGTCGATTGTTTTGCTGTCCGTTTTGACGACCAGTCTCTCTCCAGAGGAAGGGAAAAAAGAGAAAATGTAAAAAGGATAGAGGAGGAGGAAAGAGAGGCCTTTTTTCTTTCTCTGCATTTGCGATATCCAAGGCTGTTTCCCCCTCCTCTTACCCTGGCTCCAGAGGTCCGTTCTCACAATACCTAATAAGCTGATTTAGCAACAGAACGGGAACGTCATTTGACGACGGGAAAGCGCGCAGAAAGGACTAAACTCGACTTCCAGAGCCCAATTTGCCGCTCTGCCATTCGTCAAGCCAGTTGTTTGATTTGCGCGCGCCGTCGTCAACTGACGTTCCCGCTCTGTTGCTAAATCAGCCTAATATGAAATAAACCGTGCTCCTGATGTTAGCAATAATTAATGCTACATGAATAAATTATGAATATACTGAATAATCTACTAAAGTGCATCTTACCATATGACATAAATTAGGGTGCACTGTACAGTCTACCGTACCAAAGCCAACTTCGCCGTCTTCGAATGAACGGGCAGCTTTTCTGTATTCAGGTAATAAACGCATACAAGGCGGACACCACTGAAAGATGTAAAAATTAAATTACTTGAATCAACGACCGTGAGAACTGTTCAAGGAAACCTTTACTGTTGTGGCAAACAGGCCATTTTCACGATGGTGTCATTTTACTGCTACGACCAGAATACCTTACGTTTTTCCTTTAATATTTTAATTTGGTAATTCCAGAGCGGTTTCATAAAACAAAAACCGCTAATTTGCGCAAGAAAGCAAAACCCTGAAGGATTCTGGTCATAGTAGTAAAATGACGTCATCATGCAAATGCCCTATTGGCCTTCCTATCGGAAAAGCAAAAATTACTTTCTGACAAGTGAAAATAAAATTTTGATTTTGTCGAATAAAGTCAAATAAAAACATTACCCTTGTTTCAATTTCCCGCGCCCCACCATTTTGAACTTTTAACGTCATTTTGGGTCAGCCGGTCAGCTATTGGCCAATTTTTTTTCCTGTCCCTAGTGACAGTCCCAGAAGTCTTTGCAAAAGTTAACTCGACCCAGTTTCCTCGCGTTTCTAAAGTGACAAATTCCTTTTAAGGTCCGAGTCAAAACGAAGTGATGCCTATCTGACTGGTTAACGGTCGTTTCGATACAAGTTTATTCAGTCGACTTGTAAATTGTTTCCCGTACTTGGGTTAAAGAACGAAAAATATTCACCCAAAATATTTTCTTGTTCACAGGGAGCTATACTTGAAGTGATCGAGATTTTTTGTGCAATTTCACCGCTTGAGTTTGTATCGAAACGACTTTGTATCGAAACGACCGGTTACCATCTGATGCCCAGGTACCTAATCTAAGCCGTTAAATTTAAATGGCAGTTTCTGGGTGGTATGACAAGGGACAAAGTATAATGTCCTTACTGGAGCAAAAAAATCCACGAAGAACGGAAGTTCAGGCTGGGAAATTTGTGCAGGGAAATCGTCAGGCCCTAGAGTCCGGACGCTGGAGGATGCACTTTCCTTCGCAAACACAGCAATGTCGTGGGCAGTGAAGCGGCCTGTTTAATAAAAAAAAATTGATCATATTATTAAAAGCGTCTACCTTTCACTACCACTTATACGCCCCCCCCAACCTCTCCTCCCCAAGGGATTATAGGGCTATACATACCGTGATGCCACTCATAGTGACCACGTGTTTTAAACAGAGCCACCATCGGATATTTTCTGACATGAACCTGCCGGCATATCTCTGTTTCTTTACTACAATCAACATGACCAACCTACAAAAACAGCCAAAGGAAAAATGAAACTATTATTTTCATCCAATCACAAATCCCACCCCACAACAAAAAAGTGCAACTTGCTTTGCGACATTGCTGCAAAGCGAGTTGAAGAGCGATGTTGGGAATTTTTGCACCCAAGAAAACAGACCTATCCTGCATCAACTCAGGTCGTTGAAAGCTGCGAAAAGGTTTCCCAGAAACTAGCGAGAAGTTCTACTTTTTGCAGCAAAATCTGTATATGTTGCGCGTTTTACCGTGTACGGCCTCGATGGTATCAACCTACCCAGGCTTCCACTAAGTGCGCCCCTCTGATTACATTTATGATGTAATATATCAAGCATGAGACGCAGTGTTCCATCGTGAACCAGAGATGAAACAACGAGAAGAGAGTTCAAAATACGACTCGCAGCGGAGTATTTTTGATGAACTTCGAGGTGTTTTATCTGGTGATGAAACACTGTGTGGAATGCTTGATATTACTTCTCGAAAAAAAAAAAAGATTTTAGAAGGAGAAATTAAGGATGCAAAACTGGGCAGTTTTTCATCTGATTTCCAAATGCACTCATTAAACATTTTAAATTTCCTTTGAATTTTCTTTATGAATTATTAATGAGTTTGAGCAGCTAGATTCTGGATCGTTTACAGATGTAACTGGAACTAATAAAACTTACATTAATATCTGAAGTGAATGCAGGAAGTTTTCTGATTTCTAAGTTGTCCATGGGTCCCCTATCAAAATGTAAGACCCATGGCATTTCTGTGGCAGAGGAAAGTTTTGTCTTCATGTCCTGTTAGGCAAAAAATACTCTCATTAATAACACCAATTATTACAGTCGAAACTTCATGTGCGACCACCTATCGTAAGCAACCACCTCCCATAGGCGACCACTTAGCAAAAACACCGAAATTTTCCCAGTCAAAGCCTTACAGTTTGAACCTCTCATAAACAAGCCCCTCCACCACTTTTTAGGTTGACGGTTTTAGAATTTTCCATTGTTTTTAAGCGACCACCTGATACAATGGTCTGATCTTTAAGTTTTCTGTATGTACAATGCTACTTATAGTATGACAAGAACCGTTAGAAACTGCATTGGTTTACATACATTGCAACCTAAACATTACATGCAATACAATCTCTGCAAAAAGTAGACGTGTCCGGATTTCTCCCCTTAAAGGACCTTCTGCAGTTTCTCTCTCGTAAGAGACCACCTCTTGTAAGCGACCACTTCTCCGCATTTTGGGTGCTCGCTTACGGGAGTTATGCCACGTAAAACGTGTACATGCAGTGTTACAGAAAAGAATTATCATGCTAGGGCTTTCATGAATCATCACGAAAAAGGAAATGAGAATAAATAAAATGATCTCCAAAGGGAATCGCTTTGATCTTTCATCAAACTGTCTCAAGTACAGTCAACTCCCTCTACGACGGACACCTTTGCGACCGGCAGTAAGTGTCTGTCTTAGAGAAGACGTCCATCTTATAGAGAGTCAAATAAAGAGAGTAAAGAAAGGCGGGGACCAACTCTAGGTGTCCGTTTTACAGAGGTGTCCGTTAAGAGAGAGTCGACTGTAATTCTTTAAGAATTGTATGAAGATCACTTTGGAGAATGTGTATTTGGATATTGGGGCTTAATCCTTTAGGTCCCTTGGAAGAGTGACCAACATCATTTTTCTCTTAAAAATATCTACGCATAGTTAAAAGAAAACGCAACGAGAATTATTGAAATGATCACCAAAGGGAAATCGCTTTGATCTTTCATCAAATTCTCTCAACAAATTCTTTAAGAAATGTATACAGATCAGTCTGGAGAATTTGTATTTGGATATTGGGGCTTAAAGCAGACGTAATTTAACCCCGGTTAGTAACGTTTTCGAAGCAGCCCCAATATCCTTGTTCTGGGTCCCCAGCGGACTCTCAAGGAATTACCGGAAGTGTGTTTCGAATTTCCTTTCAACCTGATTGGCAAATCAACAATGGCCTTTTTAACAGGCCAATCATGGCGCCTACTCAAATCCTGGTACACAGGTTGGAAGCCCAGAACAAGGATTTCCGGGCTGTTTCGCGGACGGACTTAACCAGAGTTCAGTTTCGTCTGTGACGCAGGCTAAGTGTTAATTGGCCATCCCTGAATTACCGGTACCCCAATTCTCTTTGCCTAAATGAGGGCAAGTTTGCTATGAAAATAATTTTCTTTTTTCATTCAAATAAAACTTACAATGTTTTGTCATATGGAAGGGCTTGCACTTTACCTCGTTTTGAAAGGGTTTATGTAACTCGGAAAGGAGCTTTTCTCAATAATTACCTCAAATGTTTGAAAATCCACATTTACTGGATCTGGCAGTTTCTTCAGTGCAAAACTCACAATCTCTTTGGTTTCTAGACTGTCAATAATCTGTTGGAAAAAGCAAAACGAAAGAGGGAGAAAGAAAATACTTCCTTCTTGACATTTCTTTTTAAATACCGATTTACCTTACAACACTCAATTTGACCACAACATCAAGCCTATCTGAGTTTTTGATATATTGTAGTTCGCCTGCATAGCTGGCTCCGGTTGTTTAAACGTTGAATAGCGCTACCCATCGGATAAATCGCTATCCAGTGGATAACTATGAGGAAAATCAATTGCGTTATCCACTAGGTAGAGATTTATCCAGCCGCACCTTTCCAACAACTATCTTGGTGGTTTCTTGGTGTTGGTGCTTCTTCTTTTGTGGTTCGTAAAGTAAGAGATACAGCTGTGCGAAAGCCAGAACCGAGGTCGAACCAGAAAATGATGGGGAAGGGGGTAGGGGGGGGGGGGCAGGGGGGG
>BOPM01000438.1:150877-183765 GCA_022179025.1 Porites australiensis | reverse complement strand
GTCTGCTAGTCCCTTATTGATATTACCCCATACGGCACCACAGTAAAGTAAAACAAAGTTTGTAACTGACAAACTGAATGCTCAAAACCTGAAAGGGTTTTATATAATGAACACAAGTTAGAAAAGCATTGTTTTTGTAAAACAAAAGATTTTACAACAAGGCTCAGATCCCACCTCTCCGTTTTTGGGTCCAACTTCATCCTTGAAGTAAACCAGATCATCGCTGTAACCAACTTCTTTGCATAATCTTTTACTTGTACCACAATCAATACTACCAATATTGACTAAGTTATCCTAAAAAAAAATCAAACGGTAAAAATCTCTGTCATTACAACAGCAACCTCTTTACAACTAACTCTTCTTCTCCTCAGTTGTGAGCTTAGTATGGATTAGGATAATAGCAAAGATTACAAGTTAACCCTTTAAGCCTATACATTTCCTGTAAGAATTAGTTGAGAGAATTTGATAAAAGATCAAAGCATTTTCGCTTTGGTGATCATTTTACTAATTCTCATAACCTTTTCTTTTGACAACCTATGGATATTGTTGGGAGAAAATTGATGTTGGTCACCATTGGGACTTAAATGGTTAAACAACAACAAGTTTGACTCCAACAACAAAACTTTTCAAAGGTCATTGCTCTTTAACTATAAAGGCTGATGACAGAAAAGCCACTAAGGGCCAGATCATACAGTCCTTGATGTGCTTCTGCCCTACCTGCCAAACTTATTCTTGAATTACGTTCAACAAAAGCTTAGCACAAGCACGACACCTCAATCAATTTTTGAATTTGATTCGGCAGGTCAATCAAGTTGAACAACAAGGACTCTGGCATGGCAGTGATTCAAATATCACGGCTATGCCGAGATAAAGATGGAAATATAACTATCAACCTCACCAAAATTGCAGCCAGTTTGATTTTAGTATCTGAAGTGAGACAATCTGTAAGATAAATAATGGACATGACTGAGTTGGACTATATGATATGTATGTGTTGCAGTTAATTTTTTATTTCAGTTAATTTCTATTTTTCCTTTGTTTCAAATTCGTTAGCATACATTATCATACCCAAAAACGATGGAAAAGTAAAAATTAACTGACATAAAAAATTAACCACAACATATATTTTAAAATTCTCGATGATAATTCAAGCCTGATATGAAAAAGCAATAATCAGCAACATAATAAAAATGTCAAAAGACCAGTTTTAATTATTTTGGTAAATGCAGCAAATTCTAGTCAGGTCAAACAAAGCTATGAAATTGTGCCCACTCACCCACCCCCCAGCAAAGTTGCCTTCTTTGGAGGGGGAGGGGTCAGAATAGCTCAGGAAACATCCTCACTGACTTCTCCCTGACCTCGTAATAACTTTCACACTGTTCTAACGGACTTTGATGCAGTAAGCATCTGACCACAAGTCAGAAAATGTAAGGTTAGTAATAAATATTCCTACTAACTAAGACAAATATTTTGTTGCCAACTAAAGCCGATATTCAAACTCAAGTGCTTAAAAAAATCCAGCCATGTGCAACCTTTCTATTACATGAAAAGACAATGATGGGACTCACCTCCACCAGGTTCACAGAAATCAATTAACCAGGGATCTTCACCTTTGTTTATATGCTTTTCAAAATTGCCTGCAATAAGATTTTGGAGTAATAAGTACGAAAATGTATATACTTAATGTCGTTTCATTTGCCTTGTACATTTTTCGGGTTACATGATGGAGATTATAAATAATACAATGATGTATATACAGTAATAATTGTCACAGACACTGAGATTTCTCTGTAATGAACTCACTCTCGGTTAATAAGTGGTATATACTGCGTTATTTTAAGCAAAAAAAAAAGCGCTTCCACTCTGCTCTTTGTGCCTTCTTGGGAATGTTAAAAACAGGCAGCAGTTAAAGCAGAGCTCTTGCACGCGTGAAGAGTGAGCAGCAGAACACCATGGGTAAGAAAATTTGGTTATTCATGCTCCAAGACGTTTTGGTAGTCATGTGACCATACACCCATTGGCCCGCCCATCTGTCTGCACCACAGGATAACCAATATGAAATGATATTATTTAGTTTGTTTGTTTGAGAGCCTGCAACCTGCATTTAACTTGATAATAGACATCCATGTTATGGTCAATGACAGCTGTCAAAAATGATTATCTGCTGACCATGCCAGTATCACATGACCATATCATGGGCTCAGGTTTCAACTTATTGAGGTCCACTTGTCTTCAAAGCTTTCTAGGCCACTGACCAGTTATTAGCTTTTAATATTGATCGCAGGCTCAATTTAAGTTCAATTATTTCAGCAGCGATTGTTTCTTGTCCATTGAGCCCCTCCTTCAAATAAAAGTGTGCATCTGTGGATTTCTTTGCAATAGTTCTAAGTTCACTGTTCAAGTAAATTATAACTGTGAAGGGAGCTTTGCTTTTAGCTCTGGCTATCAATCTGTGTTACAGAAAACCAAACTGAATATGGATAAAAGCTCAGTTTTGTTAAAAAATGGCTTAACTCGAACAGTAATGAATTTCTGTGTTTATTAATCTCTCCATTATTTCTGATAACCCTCATATCTGATTAAGTAGGTGATGGTGGTAGGGGGATGGAGTAAACTAATACTGAAAATTAATGTGTTCTTACCCTCCGATAAACGATAGAGATTAACTTCTAAGGAATCCAGTATATAGCTGACAAGTGATCTAGTGCTTCTTGAACCTCGGTGAAATTCATGCTAGAAGAAAATGAAAAGGAAAAAATGCTCCTTTATCAGGGCTGACATTTTAAGAAGCCAGCCTCTCAGGGAAAGTAAATTAAATAAATGTATAAAAATGCCAAAATATGCTTTAATTATTGCCAGCTGTACACATGTAAATTGAGTGGCCCCTATAGAACAGCTGACACTCACAAAAACAGATGTAAATAATTATGACAGAAAGTAACTGTAATCATGCTGGACAACTTTTTTGTATTAACTTTGATTTCCAGATATTTAGAACACATTTTAAAACAAAGGCATATACTAGGAGCCTTCTATCTCACTTGTTTTCAATATGCGTATTTTAATTCTGCTCCTTAGTGCTCTCATGAAAAAATTCAAAAGGATGCTGTATCCCCACTGATCAATGGGAATGCAGTATCCCATTGAATTTTTTCTCAAAGACACGATACACCTTTGTATATGTTCCTTTATGGATCTTTCATTTCTTTTATTTGCTAGAGTTTATAGTGTTACAGTTTTTATTATGGCCTTTGCAAATTGTAACAGTTTGGACTGCTGCGGTGTGCATAGGAAAATAATTATTATTCTGCTTGATCAATTTTTAATGCAAGTTGGTTAGCCTAAATTACTTTGTATCAGCCACTCTGGCACTTTCAAATATCCTGAATTTTCCCTTGTGCTACTGTAGCATGCAGTATACCATAAACTACCACTTATAAGCTCCGCCTACCCCCTGTTAATTAGGCCTATCTCCCTGTAGAGAAAAAAAACAATCCGATCATATGCCCCCCTAAAAATGTATTCATTTGATTAGAATGAATTCAATGTATTATGAGACTTTGACTGTTAATTAAAAACCAGTAAATGCAAAACGTATTTTAATCAGCACTACAATCAGCACTGCTATACAGCACTTTATTTATTTAAGTTATAAGCCCTTTTGGACGTAAAGCCTCTTGGTTTATAAGCCCTCCTATAAACCGCTTATGAAGATGTATATTATTAGCCCAAGGCTGTTATAAGTGACCGTTTACAGCACTTGGAGTACAAAAGTAAAATACTTAATACTATGGTTTATTTTTAGTAAGATTGTTTATACGATTACCCAATGTACAGTTTCCTCCTTTCTACATCATTCATTTACTACTTGGAGATGAAGTTTGTAAGTGTTCTAAATCATTCATTGAGCAACAACACAGACTTTTCATTAGTTTTTGCAACCTATTAAACTTACCGTGGGATAGAATACAAGAGAGGGATAACTTTGTATTCCCTGCCGCCGACACAAGTTCCATTCTTCTTGGCAATTAACAGCACCAAATCTAATCACTCCTTCAAGCTCCTTAGCAACTTCTCTCCACTGACCAGTGTTAATAAATAAAAACAACAAAGGGTTAGCTTCACTGTTTTTTTATATTTTAATTTTAATTGGTAGGAGTTAAAACCACTATGGTACTGTCATGTATCTTACTCAACTGATACAAAGCAAGATCAATAAGCCCACAGATAATTACTAATAGTATAATAAACTTTAGTTTTAAAGGTAAAATCAACACTGCTATCGAGAAAAAGGAATAGAAAACACTTCTAAACAATAGCGATCCCATGTAAACTGCAGATTCAAATGCATTCCGTGTCTACCAGGTCAAGTTTGTCAAAAAAGGCAAGGGGCATTTAACAGAGAAAAAATACAGGGTACAAAAATAAAAGGGAACAATAAAAGCTTCTGAAAGATACCATAATTATTTTTTGACCTTATTTTAACTATTATCAGATGGGAAAACCTGACAAAAACCTAAAGTAATGAACATCTGTTTCAAGAAAATGTATCACTCTGCTTTTCTTACCGTTGGTGCTAAATCATGACAGTGGGAACAAAACGGGGAATAAAAGTTGATAAACCAAATATCTTCACTTCCTTCAACTGACACCTCTGTTAAACAAACAGTACAAAATATTTCCTAATAATCAAAATGCATTATGTATTACATTTAATGAATTATCATTATTATCATTGATAATTATACAAAGAAAACATGTAAATAATATATTTAATTTATATATTATTATTATTATTATTATTATTATTATTATTATTATTAATATCAAGGGAGCAAGTCATATTGAATGAACAAGGGTCTGTTAGAGACACTCTACTGGTACTAAGAAGTCAATATAACTACTATGTCGACCAAACAGATCTCCTGACCAGATTGCGGACAGATTTTACGTCACCAGTATGGAATTTCTGTCACGGAGTCACAAACGTTTTTCCTGGCGAAATATCCTTAGCGGCAAGGAACAAGAAGAAACAGGAGGAGCATGGGCTCATTTCCCAAATAGCAGCTAGAAATCTAGCCCGGGCTAGCAATGATATAAAATTATACCAGAATTATACTTAACATCACTTCAGCTTGTTGCAAGGATTAGCAACATTTTAAGTTTCCCCATGTGCTTTTGAGGTAATACAGTCAAGAAAGAGGTGGGTAAAATTTAAGCTAATTTAGGAACTAATAGAAAAAACCTCGGATGAAACTTTTCAGACAGGTCCACCTCTATTTTAGGTAAGCATGATGCATACTAAAATGTCACCAGAACAGGACAAACTTATCCTGGTCCTCACCACCATTCAATGTTGTTTTGGTTGACCAAAAACAAAGATGTGTCATTCAAAACAAGATTGGGAGAGAGGATGAACAGATTCATTTAGAAATACATTCTATTTTTGCACAGATGATAGGAAAAACCATGGAGGATTTTTCCAGCAGTTTTGTAGGAGGTAATCTACAGTATAAAATAAAAAGATAAAATAATGTATTATTAGCACACCCACCAAAATCTGAGTAGCTTAATGTTATAATCTCTGGGTCATCATCATAAATTCCTGTGATAAGAAAAATATCAGTAGTTAGAAACTAATTTCATTTTACAATACTACCAGCGTGCAAAGAAAGTACTGTCCGATAGCCCGGGGCTAGTGGATTTTGCTATCGGGCTAGTGAATTCTGTTTTTAACTTGCCCGACGGGCAAGTGATGTTTTATGAGGAATTTGAATAACAGAAGAACAAAACGTTTTTGGGGCTAGTTGAAATGACGTCTGGGCTAGTAAATGCTAGCTTCAGCTTGCCCGAAGGGCAAGCTGTAAAAATGATTTTCTTTGCACCCTGACTACATGCACACAGTTGTATATAAAGCTGTCTCCTGTATTGTCGAACAAACACTAAGAAGTTCTCACCTTTTCCTCAAGGACCTAGTAAGCTTTTTAACTCACTATGACAATGAGGTCAACAAAACTCTCAATCCCTTTTTTTCTTCATGAAAATACTGAAGATTAAATTATTACGTAAATGTGAATTTCCAATCTTAATTTCCATCTTCAACTTAACGCCACCTTTTCTTCAGTTTATGTAAACAGCTCTAGCTTGTAGTTCGAGGAGGCCTAACCTCTAATGAGCTCCTACAGTTTCTGTTAGGTCTCCTCGCCACTTCTTTTTTCTACTTACAATAATCCTATATTATGTGTAATTCATTATTGTGTGGAAAATAAAATAAAAATAAATAAATAAATAAGAGTTGGTGGTAAATTTTAAGCTCTGTGAAGAAGAGGCTTGGTGAATATAAAAAAATTAAGCTGAAACAACTAATCTCCTCTGTAAATGCCACAATCTTACCAAATTCCTCATTAAAATAATTCCAGCTTTGGTAATGTCCTCCATCAAAGTGGTCATCTTTTAAACCCTCTTCACCATACACATCATACTTTTTACGAAGCTCTTCATCTAAATTAAAACAGTAACACACAATAATATATCTCTCTCAGGTCACCAAAGGTAAATAAAAATGATTACGTACAGGTTTTTAAAACACATACAACTGTATTACACTTTACTCTGACACAATGGACAATGATGTAATAAATACCATGTCACACAAAAAAATGTCAGAAGCCCTGACCACTGGTAGTCAACTCTCCTAGGTGCAGAGCACTGACATACTCAGTAGGATGGCTAACAACTTGCCACTTTAGAAAATGAGGGGAAAACTGGGGTGAGATAACTTTCGCCGAGACTTCTTGAACTGTTACTAGGGACAGGGGAAAGAACTGGCCTATAGCTGACTGGCATGACCCCAGTATCCCTGCAGGGGTGGGGGGGGGGGGGGGTACTTCCTTGTAAGAGGCTAATAGGGATGTGCCACTGGATGGGGTTGCATTTTCACAACTGGATTTACTATAATGGGGTAGCAATTTTAATAGAGTTACTAGAATGGGGTCGCACATACATTTTCTGATTATTGGGGTAAGAAAGTTCTTTATATTTACTAAATGTACC
The DNA here is from genome assembly GCA_022179025.1 of Porites australiensis. Lineage (NCBI taxonomy): Eukaryota > Metazoa > Cnidaria > Anthozoa > Scleractinia > Poritidae > Porites > Porites australiensis. The sequence continues at coordinate 176,712 of BOPM01000438.1, read as the reverse complement.
AGAATGTTTGTACCGTAGGTGAAAAGGAAAGTGTTCTTCATTCAATATAAGGTAGATACAAAAATAGAAAGTGACTAAGTTGGGATCAAAAATTACATATTCGCCCAAAAGTGACTAAGATGGGGTCTATAATTAGGCCACAGAATAGACTATAATGGGCTAGGGGCTCTGAGAGGCCAGCGACACATTCCCAGCAAAAATTAAAACAAATATCCCCCCCGGGCAAGTGACCTGTAACCTTTTTTGAAGATGGCATGTATGTTCGCTTTTTTCCAGTCCTGCTGGACTATCTGCAATGGAAGTGAGAAAAACTAACCCAAGTACCCCCTCCCCCCTTCCCCAGGCCAGTATCAATGCCAAAAACATTTACAGGACACATTTTGGCTTCAGCTCCCTTCTCATTTCTTAAGTGGCCAACAGAAAAAAGACTGCGCATAGTCCCTTTTCAGTCAGTTGCCTTCTGATCCCCATTTTCCCTTCAGGTCTACTGGCTCAAGCATGGGGTATTTGCAGTTTTCTGAAGAAAAAAATAAAAAATGCCCAGCCAATGGCTGGGGGAAAGGGAATGACTTCCCTATTATTAATCAGGGTTGGCCATGCATTTTGGGAAAGCAAAATGACTTTAGGGTAAATGGTATATGGTATACTACTTGTCCTTTAGGTTCAGACTTAACTTTAAGGTTTCTGAGAAACTGCCCACCTACCCCTTCCCTAAGTCAACATTAACACTTACTTCTCACTTAGGGCAAAATGTTGGGTTAGGTGAGGGGTAGGTAGGCAGTTTCCCAGAAACCTCAATTAATCCAGATTTCCATACAGGCTAAAACATTGATTAAGCATCACACGTTTCAACTCTATTCATATTATCTATCTGTGCAAAATAGTGTGAAATTGCTGGATGCCTAACAATTATTGTATGGTGTTGTAAGGGAATCTTACTTAAGAAAAGAATTGGGGGGAAATTTTGGGTATATTGACAAATTAATTCGAGTATAATGGTAGATTAATACCAGACATAGTTAATCAATAAAAATTGATATCAGAAATCAATCGATATCATCGATATTAATCAATTTAATCCTCCGAATAATATCGATTGATATCGGAAATTGATAGAAATCGAAGTCACAGAAAAAATAATTTATCAATTATTATTGATTAACAAATTGATAACAATCGATAAAAAGTTCATCATCGATTTCTATCGCAAAATCATCAATGTTAATCAAAGTCACAACTTTTTTTCTTCATTGATTTCTGTCGATCGATATTGCAAAACGATAATCATCGATGATCGATATCGATTACTATTGATTTTTATAGATTACAAGTTTATCGATTAACTAAGTCTGGATTAATACTACCCATCTGGCGTACCCTATAAAAATGTAGTCTAGTTAATTTGGTTTATAGTGAGAGCTGCACTGTTTCAAATAATTTCCTGAGGGGAAAACATTGTCTTTAAAAGTAGTAAGGTCATGTTTTCCCAGCTGCTGAATAAGTTCAATAAAATTTTAGAAAGGTATAATCATTGCATTTGGAAGAAATATTAATTATTTCAGACTATAGCTACTCTATGCATGTTGTATTACGATATGACAACGTTAGCGAATTAGTATTCCACTAAAATTGAATATTTAACAGATTTTAGGTTGCTAACCTAGAATGATAGTCATTAAAAACACAGCTGACTTTCGATTATAAGCTTAATGGTTTTAAGTTCAGTTATAATTATAGAACAACAATAGTACACGTAAAAAATGTAATGTAAACAGTCATAAAATTAATGGCTACTGTCTTCTTCTGTTCCTACCTTTTAAAACCTCGTAAGCTTTATTTATCGCTGTAAACTTTTCATGAGCTTGAGGATCATCCTGTTAAAAGCAAAGAATATATTTCAAAATAACACCAGCTGAAAAAACCAAACAGGAAAATATTGAAGTATCACAAAAGCTGTGATCAAACTCACGCGTACAAGCTCCGATAACATACCTTGTTTTTATCCGGGTGAAGCTTTAGCGCTATTTTTTTGAATGCTTTTCGAATGTCCTTACTGCTAGCGTCCCTGGAAATGCCTAATAACTCATAATAGTCCTCGGAGAATACAGGATAATACAGGAAAGTGGACAATAAAATAAATAATGCCGGTGAATTCATCCTGGTCTTGCTGGTGTGATTTTTGAAAGATTTGACATAACAAGTAGACCCAGTCCCCTTCCAGTTGCGCGGGTGACACGTAAAGGTTCGTCGCATGTTTTGGTTCTCAGTAGACGTGTCCATTGATTATTTGCAGTAGATCTTCGTTCCTTTCGCGGGCCTCAAGTGTACTTAACATCGCGGAAATTATGTCCCTATGCATGAAAAAGGACTTATAGGACAAATTTAGATAAGAAAAACATTTCCCTAGAAATAAGCAATGGAAAAGAAAAGTCTTATAATCGATCTCATTATTTTCTTGCCCAAAGAGTCATTTCCATCACCCCTGTCCAAAGACATGCAAAAGTGCGAATTTCCGGCGAGCGAAATCAGATCGAGGAAAAACGAAGTTTCATTCCTATCCCTTAGTTTCTAAAACATCAAGGAAAAACTGGCATTAATTTTAGTCAGTATACTTTGGTTCATACTTTCACAACTCCCCTCCCCTCCCCTTGAAGGCAATGAATGGACAAAATAAAGCGCGGCTTTCAGAAAAGGGCGCGTCCACAAAGAAGTTCCGGAGGCAAATAAACCAACGATGTACGAGTCGATAAGAGAGATTTTAATTAAACTGCTTACTCTGTGAACACAAAAGTGAGCAAACGATCTGGTTATGTAAATAGCCCACCCATCATTTTACAGATTATTGTCAGCAAACAAGGCTCCAGTTGCCGCGGTTACAGAAAGTACAGAGGGCATATGAATCTTAAAATCTTCCTCTAGTGTAAATAGCGTGATCGACTGAGAAGCCTGATGAGGGGAGAAAACGTGTAATACTGAATGACAGAAACGGGTATGTAGTCCAGAGGCTAAAACCAATTTTATATACTTGGGATGAAGCTGCCTTTAAAAATGTCGTCGTGATTACGCTTATGTTATCTTGCAAAGAGTGTAAACAAGTGATCATTGCTAAAACCTAGCATTCTCAGGAGAGCCAAACACAGATTATCTAGACAAGGGAGTGGAAGAAAGCAATGAATCATCTCTTTCTTTTCTTGAAATTCCCGCTTCGATGACTCATCCCCATCTCGGGTATCCGGGGTTGTAACTTTGAAAATCGCAGCCACTGTTCACCAAATCCAAACAATACGATTTCTTTGAATGGTACAAAAGAAATCAGCCATAAATAAATATGGGTAAGCGAGTAAAGAAATTTTAAGTCACGCGGCAACAATTTGCTTGACCGCTTGACAGTATGGAATGAATATGATACAGCCTCATGATCGTAATAAAGATAAAGAATCAGGGACGAATCTAATGATAATATGCCTGCAAGATACAATGTGTTCCGTGTCTCTAGGGAGTATTTTATTTTATTACGATCTCAAAGCGCCGGCTCAATATTGCATTGGAAAAACAGTTTGGAAAAGCAATGTACATAACGACTGAAGCCATTACCACGCGTGATGTTCGAACCTATGCATGGGTCCGTACAAACTATTTAACACGATCTGGACCAGCAAAAACTCTCGTTACGTTTTCTAGTATAGTTCTGATAGTTTGACACTGAACTAGGTGTCAGGATTTATATTCAAATTATCCTAGCCGGTTTTTGCGTGAGAACAAAACTGCAGAAAATGGAAAAGAAACTGGAGCCTGATAACTGAATTTTTATGCTTATAGGTTATAAACTAAACGTTTCCTGTTATTTCCAGAATTTGTCCTTTTGCACGAACTATCGACAAATATTGATGTTCTTGCATATCCTTAATTAAACGAGCTACTTTAATCCCTTAAAAAACAAGCCTGTGCCTTGGAATAGCAAGAGCACAAGCTAATCCAGGCTTCCTCCTAATCCCGGATTTCGCTTTAACCTCGTTCTCAGTCCCTCTCCAAGAGAGGAAAAGGAGATAAAGTGTGTCCCTTCTAGCCAGCCAGAGGAGAAAAAAACATTTTTCAAATCTCCTCTCCTCTACCCTCTGAGGAAGGTCTGAAATTCAGATTATCTTGTGACTTACTGTCCCTTTTATGGCTACAGTAAGACTAGCGCAGTCTGCAAAAGAAGGGACCCGGTTTCTGTTTGTGACTAAGGCCATGGGTCGGACGGCGTCGTATGCTGAGTAAAGTATTCAGTTTGCGAAAGTACGAGGAGAATAAAATGCCTTTTTTTAGCTTTACAGTCAAATCTTTCCCTGTCGTTCGTTACTACCTATTTACACTCTCTAATAAGAATAATTCTTATAAGGCAGACAAAGCTCTTTAAAACGGACATTTAAGAACAAGTCCCACCTATACAAAAAGCTAGCAATTTGACGGACATGTTAAAAGAACATCACCATTAGCAATGAAATTGAGAACATAGCCTGAAGAAGACGCAAAAGGTGTAGGAGAAATCTACGTGGTGTTGTGCGTTACACATGGGGAAATAAAGGGGACAGAGGGTACAATTAATCTCATCGTTTTGTTGTTTTGTTTGCAATGTCAACAGGTTGAAAGCTTTGGTTATTATGACAATTCTAAACAAGTTGGAACAAGAATGACCTCCGCCATTTTTCAAAGTGGACTGGCAGATCCGTTGACCCGTAAAAGAAGTTAGAACATGGCCATTTCCTCCGTATTGGCGTGACATCAAAAACTGAAAACAATTTTTTAGAGATGACAGCACAATTATTTCGCGGAAGGGCATGTCCAAAAGTAGTCTCCTTCGCATCCGTTTTTATCTCGTCACGCAACGCTCCTCGCCAAGAGGAGGAGAAAGGAGCGTTGTGTGACGAGGCAAAAACGGAGGAGACACGAGCGTTGCGTGACGAGACAAGGGAGGCTAGTCCCAAAGGAAATACTATACTTCCTTTAGCTGGTTACCTGCAGGTGATCCGGAGACGAACTCTTACGAAATGGAGCAATGTTCATCTGGAAACGGTAGGCGAATCGGTCGAGGATATTATCGATCTCCTAGACAGTGGAGTAACGGCAAAATTGCTGTCAGTTTTATCTGGAAGGCGCATTGCTGTGCCCATATTTGAACCTCAGCGGAGGAAACGGCAGTATGTTGGCTGGAAAAATGTTTGTAGGTTTCTGGCGAGCCAAGAATTTCCAGAGGAATTTATAGGTATGAAAAAGTGTTTAAAAATATTTAGATAAACTTCATAACGTAGATAGTGGAAAATAACAATGCTGAAATCTAAATATTGTATATCAAAAATGACATTGCGGCTCACGCATAGCAAATTTTTCAACCGGTATGTCTCTAATTAAACCGTTTGGATCAAAACAAGCGTCAAAAATTTCCCCAATTCTCTTTAGCTTTATCAGTCTTTTTCCGTCATCAGAGTTTGGTCACAAGATACGTAGCGTTCTTTTAAATTTGGTTTATGAGTACCGTTTAAACACCGTCGTTCATCAAACGCCGCCGATGGAAGCAAAATTACCAATAAAAGCCGCCCTCGAATAAACGCCGCACCTAATCAGAAGAATGCGGCGTTTACTCGAGGATAATAAGAAAAATCTCGCTACAACTTGGTAATTTACAACATCCAGACCTTCCTTTAAATTACATAATATTTACAAACGATTTACAAATTGCTGTTGTCAGTGATTTAAGAAAAGTGATTTCGAAATAAACGCCGCCCTTGAATAAACGTCGCATTGGAAACGCTAAAAATTTAATAAACGCCGCGGCGTTTAATCGAATAAATACGGTGGGTGCAACTTGTAGCCTTCGTATCTCCTGCGAGTCCCTGGCGGTGAGGTGCGAAGAGAGACAGCTGTATTTGAAGGGTATGTAACTTGAGAAAACGGTTGAAATTCAGGCTAGTTTATGGTATCTTTCGGCCGATCTGACCTTATTTTTTTTCAATTTTCTTTTTGGAGTGTACGGTGTACTTCTTCTTTCTTTTTTGAGTATACTGAAGAGAGTATTGGTAGCTTTGGACTATACCGGTACATGGCTGCTTATCATTAACCCCCTCTGCCGCTCCACCCACCCTCTGGGCCCCTAGCCGTCCCTACTGAAAATACTTGAGTTAACACCATCCGCGCCAAAATTTGCAAGAGTGACAATATACAATTATTAAGGTATTATTGCCCTTTTCATTAATTGTAAATGTTTATTGCGGTACATTTTTTTGAAGATTACGTCAGTGAAAATTCTCTCAAGATTTTACAATAGAGGAAACAAAGATTTCAACCCGTCTGGACTCGTAATCACCGCTCTCTTAATTATAACTCGCCGAGGCAAGTTTCCGTTTTTATAAATAGTCAATCCCATTTTTAAAGCACTTGGATTATTTTTGAACTGTTATTGAAAGTCTTCATTACAAAAGAAGTTCACGACCCAGAATCGGACCCGAGCTCTTTAGTACGCATGCTAATCTCTCTCCTAGTACGACACTAACACGCAAGATTTACAACATTTTCGTAGTCTTTTGGTAGAAATGAGGTCCTTTTAGGGTAAAATTCCGACAGGGGATACGGCGTTGAAACAGCTGTATAAGACAGATGAAAGAAAAGGGGGGGGATACAGGAGAGATGTTTTCCCCGCTTTCGCGCTTTTCTCCCTCCCCCCTCCCCCTTATCGCCCTCCACGCAGGCTAGATGAAAGATAGGTTCATACTTAAAACGGCGACAGTGACGAAGACAAGCGCAAATACAATATTAGTAAAATACCGACAGGGCCTAATATAGCGTCCTCCTCAATGCGTGAAACTGAACGGGTTTTGCAATTCAGACAAGAGACATACGCACGCCTCGATCCGATCCCACCCTCAGAAATGCCTTTCGTTAGTGAGATGCAGTTGAAATTTTCAAAATGGCGGTACAGTTTTCAATCCTCCAGAAAAATTATTTATGTACTTCAGTTTTTAGATTGTTTGTTTTTTTTTCTTATAGATCATGCTTTTTCTGTGATTGTAGTGCGAAAGGTTTTTTTTTTTTATCGTTCATACGAAATTCCATCTCCTTATTAAATAACTCTTAGAAGTTTCAAAGGCCATAATCGCATACTGAGTCCATTTGTTTTTCATCCGCGGTGGCTTTTTTCTCCCCCACAGCAAGAACTAAAGTGATTTGCAATTCATGAGAGTCTGGCTACAGCATGTGAATATATTTTTTCCAAGTATATATGCAAATATATACTGTAAAGCCCTTTGACGCCTGGCTGTATAAAAGTGACATGTGCTCCATCTGACATTACCACAAGCGGATCTTAGCCTATATGACGGCTTAGTTCGCTCAGTTGAACGTTTCTTAATATGATTTAACCACACGGGAGATAGCCAAAACGGCAGAAAGCCTTATCTGAGCGCCGTATGACAAATTCTCGTCAACTTATTGCGGATACACAAGAAACCTCAGAAGAAAACAAAATTTCGGTTTCAGGTAATGTTAATATATTTCTCTTCCTAGCTTAAATCGTCACTTTTAAAATCAGTTTCTGTACCTTGTTAAATATTTTCATTCCCTCCAACTGCGGATATTTTCAACAGCTATAAGCTATGAGCTGTGTGTTCGTTCGCTTTCAACGCAAATTTTGCTTTTAGTAGCTTTGTTTGCCTCTTTCAACGAACAAACGATTCCATCAAGCGAGAAAAAAATCAAATAATTTTTTACGTTTTAGAGTTTTTTTGTATACGGAATATTTTATGCCTTCGATTATAGCAGAAGCTCTTTTTTCTGAAATGAATAAAACTGGGCCATAGAAAATTATTGCACTTTACTCCCAAATTTCCGTTTCAACGAAAATGAAAACAGACGAAAGTTTGCCAATGTAATGCGTGAAATTGAAACTTTTATCAAACCAACCCAGCAGTGTATCGCTGAGCAGAAAAAAATCAAAGGAAAAAAATTACAAATTTCTTATTTTTATTTATGCCTGTTTGCAATTTCAGCTTGACGGATTTTCGTAGCGATCCTCCGTGTTCAGACATGTTTTGTTTACGCTTGAACCGGCTGTTTCTTCCACATATGGCGCGGCAATTTAAAAGGATACAAATAAACTTTTTCGGAAATCCTGATTCTTCAGGTTAATATTTCTTCGTTCAGAGAAAAAAAGCAGCTTGTCTTGTAAAGCCAAGTTTCAATTTGGCTTATTTTCTTTTAACTCCAAGGGGAGTTAAGTATATTCCTGTCTTCATTATATCACAAATTATGTTTTATTTATATTGATTAACGATATTTGTATGTTTTGGTGAAGTATTTACACGAAATCGACGAGAGTTTTTCAACGTAAGTGGCAGAGCTCTCTGTTTTTTAGACCACGAACAAGATCCCGAAATTTCAATGTTAGAAAATTTTCTGGAAAGGAAAGTAGGAAAACTGGCTAAAATCATAATAGACCACCAGTAAATTTTGAAATTCCTACACCTGTGATTTTCACCTAACGTTCTTTGTAAAGCAAGTTTGGCTGGCATTTAAATACGAGAGTATTTTCGAATGCAAATTGATGGTTGCAAGCTTTAATAAAGTCTTCTGTTATTTAAGACCTCGGAACGTGATGTAAAATTAATGCGGAATTTTTCAAAGTCGCCAGTAAAAAAATCTAAAAAGGCAAAGAAAATATATATTGAACAAAATCAACTCCAGATTTTTAATCATTTCTAACTGGACGGGGCAACTTGTCGCAAGAAAAGAGACATCATGGAAGTAAAACTTTATCTTTTGGGCTTAAAAAAATGATGAATTATTGGCTCAGCTGCAGAGAGAAATGTGTTACAACTCAGCCGCTTATAAAAACAATTATGAAATTGGCAGAAAGACAAACAACTGTGTCAGAAGTTTTGGTAGATGGATGCAAATTTTTTGTCCGGTACGTGCTGTCAAGAGTTAAATTGTGAATATGGCCACCAGAAGTCTAAATTAAGAGCAGCAACATCCAGCATAAATTAAAAAGTGAATGCACATAATTCCGTTAAATATCATGTAGCTTGAAATATGAGAGGCATATACCTGGCTTCAAACAAAACGAATTTTTGTTTGATTTGTCACTATATTAATAATAATAATAATAATAATAATAATAATTTATTCGGACACCTCTTACGAAAAATCGTTGGAACCTGGTTATTATTTAGATAACGCTTCAAACGCTCGTTTTATGTGCATGTGAAATGTTTAACCACGACATTTCACTCGGATGAAACCGCAAATCGCCAGACCTCCTAGTCTCCTCGGATAAGGACGAAAAAGCTCTCTTAGCTTACTTTCTCTTGGGAAAGATTAACTGTGTCATATTCTTTATTTTTAATATTTCAGACCCAGACAATTTCATTGAAGGAAACATTGACTTTATAATAGCTTTTGTTTGGAACTTGGTGCTGTATTATCTTATAATTCCCCTGCAAATCATGTTTGGAAAAACGCAGACTTCAGCCAGAGACTTCGTCCTATCTTGGGTTCGTGAAAAGCTTCCAGACCGAAATGTAACAAACCTTGATAAAGACTGGAAGGACGGGGTGTTGATATGTGAATTGGTGAACGCGACTCAGCCTGGTTTAATTCCTCCAAAACTTTATGCTGACAAATCTAATGGCGAAGGAAACGCAAAGCTAGGGATGCAGATTGCGCATGACGCGTTCGGAATACCGCAGGTCATTTCCTCATTTGACTTGGCGTCTGGACAACTAGACGAACTCAGTCTTTTAACTTACTTAGCGCTATTTTGCAAGTACGAGAGCCTGCACAAAGGCACTGGGAACGGAAAAAGTCAGAGTGCACGGCGAGCGACATCGGATCAAGACATTGCATGTAAGGCCTATGGCGCAGGGCTGAGATCGAGTGAACTCGGAAAAGTTGCTGAGTTTGTAGTGGAGTTAAACGGTGCGAAACCCACTGATATAACCATTGCAATCGAATGTAAGCCACTTCGAGGAGCCGTACATGACGATAAACCTGATCTTAGCGTAAAACCCGTTAACAAGAATACTTACTGTGTGAAATACTTGCCTACCAGACCTGGAGATTACGTCATCAGTATTCTACACTGTGGGGCGCACATACTCAGAAGTCCGTTTTATCTCACAGTTCCTGCGCCAAATGGTGTACACACTCCAAAGGCGCCCTCGAAGTTTCACGCACAAGACCTTTTGGATGGGACCTCATCTAATGGGCTTAAAATGTCTCCAAATGGTAGTCATTCAGGAGCTTCTAGCCCATCTACAAGCCAGACGAGCTCCCCATATCAATCTTCAGATGAAGAAATGAAAAACCACCCACTCAATCCTCCCTCCTTGAACAGTTCATCTTCACCGCCCAGAATTCCGGTGAACACCGCAGATGGACCAGGCTTGATTGCAGGCGAGGTTGGACGTGTTGGTAAATTTTCTGTTACAACTGACAACTCTACAAAAGGCCCCTTGAGCGTCTGCATTAGCTGTCCAGCCGTTTCAATCCCTGTTCCTTACGTCAAAAGCGTCAAGAAAGACGGTTTCACCGATCACACTGTGCTGTACATTCCCACGGAACCTGGAACTTACGAAGTGTTTATCAAATGGGGTGACCTGCCAATCAGTGGGAGCCCATTTAAAGTTTACATCAACAACGTGTCAGAAGATAGCCTCGTCAACGGGATCACCCGCGGGAAAGAAGACCTGGGCGGGCGAGGAAGAATTCGGGTGTACTACGCAGCAACATCTACCAATCTGAAGGTTCGCAAGGACAACGAACTGCTAGGAAAATTCTTAAAAGAGAAAGCCATCTCTAGCCGACCTGACTTTGATCCATGGATTGCTCTTGATGTTGGAATGAGCAAGGTGGAGAGGGACAAAGTCTTTTCCAAGGCTGGTACCAGGAAAACGCCCATGGTGTTCGCTAATGATGTGTTTATAGGAGGCTACGAGGACGTCTTCATCATGGATAAACAGGGATTGTTTGAAAAGTACTTGAAGTAACGCTGGCCAGTAAGATACGTGGCTATTAAGAGAGCCTGCTATACTAGTACTTTTAGCAGTGAGTCAGTTCAACAGTGGCAACAACCTGAGGTTAGTCAGTAGCTAGAGACGGTCAGTTTCTAGGACAAGAATGACTACTGACGAGTACAAGATTTGACTTCATGTTTTTTTCGCGTAATCTCAAATATAAGACACCCCGGAAAGCTTCCTTGTAACTTATTTTCATTCATATAAAAAATTAGCACTGTTATCTTTATTGAAGAAGCTTAAGCCATCATCCGGCAGCAAAGTGATAAAACCTCAAACGCTAGAAAACTTGTTACCGCCACCACGACATCCTCGCTAAACTCGTAGTAGATAGACCACGGGAGCGATCCATTCAACCAAAATTTCCGGAAATTTCAGTCCAAAACTCAATGGATCGGTTAGGTCCAACCGGAAAAGTTTCGAAAAAACTGGTCCACCTTTTGAGGTGGACCACTTTTCCAGGTCGGACCGGTCGGAATTTTGGTTGAAGGGATCGCGCCCCACGGCTACAACGTTTTCCCGCCAAAATGACGCTGGTTCACGCGCGCTCACCACCTAGTATTGAGAAAATCTCGTACTCGTACTCGTACTCGTGTTAGAATCCAAAGGTCTCTATTGGTAACCCAGTTTAAAATAACGGGGCAATTATTATGAAAAGGCAAGAGCCCACCACTGAAAGAGGTGACCGGTAATGAGACTCTTGAGGAAATATTCATAAGAGTAATGCAAGAATATACCGCTTGATGACTGTGATAATAACATTTACTAAATATCTTAGTGTTCGACCAAGGAGAACGCATGCTAATACAGAAATAGTCGAGAAGATTTGCTAAAATGACGCTGGTCCAAAATGACGCAGCTTCACGCGCGCGCACCACCTAGTATTCCTAGTATTGAGAAAATCTCGTACTCGTAGTGGTGCTCATGTTAGAATCCAAAGGTCTCTATTGGTAACCTAGTTTAAAATAACAGGGCAATTATTATGAAAAGGCAAGAGCCCATTACTAAAAGAGGTGACCGGTAATGAGACTCTTGAGGAGATATTCATTAAGAATAATGCAAGAATATACCGCTGTTGACTGTGATAATAATAAAGTTTACTAAATATCTTAGTGTTCGACTAAGGAGAACGCATGCTAATGCAGGAATAGTCGAGAAGATTTGCTTTGAATCCTTATCTATATGATCGCATTGAATTGGCACGTTGATGCATTTCGGTCCTTACAATGCTTTCGCGCGTCGAATGCGCTTATATTAGATAGTCTTAGTTGGTTCTCTTTTAGAGAGATGATTTAACTTAGAAGGTATCCAGCCTACACACAGCCGATACGCTGTGTTTTCAATGGCCCAATTGACCAGCATGGTAGAATTGAAAAAAATATATGATGATATTGTACAAAGCGTAATATAATGTTACGTCCTTGCCTTTTTGGGAAACAGTGTAGCATGAGATAGCATGCTTCGACGAAGAGGTAATACGTATCAGAGATATTTCGGCTCCGATGAAGTGCAACCAGCAGCATATACGCTTCTGGTGTAACCTATAGACGTCTATTGTCTATTTGACCTTTACTACCACCAACAATTTATGTGGTACGAGAAGTAAGAATTAAAGCCGAAAATTGCAAGGAACTATGACAACAGAACCATCGATTTAAACAAGTTATTTGGTGTTCAATAATCTAGAAAATACCAGAACCACGTATCAGATGATTACAGGAAAGGTTTCCGATTATGGCGCGTTACTTAGGCTTGCCATGCAGCCGAAGTTAAAGTTCATAAAAAGTAACAAAACTAAGTCAATTAGTTAGTTTAAATCATTTATTTCAGTCTTGAAAGTAACTTCTAGATAATACTTGAATATTATTTATTATAGTACGATTTATGTACGTTTTGAATGTGGTACCGCATTTTGTTTTTCATACTGATCGGCCAGTAAAAAAGGGGACATTGAATGATCTTGCCTCATTTCAGTTTGTTCTGAAAACATGCAATTGCAACAACTATTTAAATATACAATACGTTCCATGATTAGTAGTTTATTTGATTCAGTAAGGCTGAAGTTTAAAAGTTAAGATAAATAGACGAATCTTACGAAAAATATATAGAACTTCAAATATATACGGTAATATATTTAAAGAGTATCTCTACGTAGGATACTGCGCTGTAACGAAATTGTATTAGGCTTATAGATAGTTGTTAATAAAAAATGAAGTGAAAAAAAATATATACAATATTTATTAAAGAAAATAAATTATTTCAGTAAGTTACAGTCAAGAATTAATGTTGCTAAAATTAAACTTGCATCAAAGAAAAAAAAGTGTCATATTTATTCTTTATAAGGATCTTCGATCTGCGTAATTCTTGATAACGATATACTCAGCCTTACTCAGTAATTGCTAATTTTCAAATTAAAAAGCCTTAATTTGCACAAGAAAGCAATACCCTGAAGGATTTCGGTGGTAGTGGTAAAAACGACGTCGTCATGTAAGTTAGACTATTAGGATTCACTATTTTTAAATCACCCAAAATTCACTTGGTTTGCCTCCGAATTAAAGTTATCATAAACTATTGTTTTCAAATGCTCCTGAGCGAACTGCATATTCTCAAGCGCATTTCAAAGCAATAGGTTTTGCAAAATTTGGGAGGGGGGCAAAAAGAGTGTGTTATGAAGGATTCGAAAATAATCCCAGTTCAGAAATTTTTTTTTCTCAAGGCCACACTTCAAAGATAAATTAATTTCTTGCAAGTAGAAAATATACAACTTTCATATTACAAATTTCTTTGTCATTTTTTTGCAACAAAATTCCCAACATATGATTGTCAAAAAAGAGAGCTACCGTTTTTATGAACATCTAAACAGCGGAAATTGGTTAAGACCAATTGACGTCTTAGAAGGCATTCACACATCTGTGTTTCGTCGTTGTCTTTGCTTTGGAAAACACTCCTAAAATCGGCTGTGTTGTTTAGGAGCGCAACAAAGTGTCTCTTTACTTCCTGCAAATAAAAGCAGGTGTAACAGAGGCATTGTTATCTCCAGTTTTGTAGCCTAAGTAGCTTGCGCGATTGGAGTGCGAGAGTAGTTTTTGGAGGCGGGGAACCTCCGCGCACAGCCCACGGTGAATGGCGAGTCTGCGAGGAAAAATCTTCTACTCGACTCTAACCTCTGAGCTATGAGTCCTCAGTAGCTCAGAGGTTAGAGCATCCGATCCAGAACACGGAGGGTCGTGGGTTCGAATCCCATCTGGGGCTCAGATTTTTTCTGTGTCCTCTTATGGTTGACTCTTTACATCTCCCTTTATTTCCTTTATAATAAAGTATTCTACAGAGAACAATGAAGCAATACGGACCAATCGCATCGAAGAAATGAGAGTGAAAATCAAGATAAAAGAACATTTCTCAGCTTCGCAAGGTTTTTGCGATAACGTATTTCTAGAAAAGTTAGATCACAGTTGCCCGCCACTTACCTTGGTTGACTCGACTTAAACCGTCTGCTTGCTGCCTTCTTTGGATTTCAAGGGCGATGTATTCGTTTTCCCTCCGCAAATTGTCGATTTCTTCAACGAGATATCCAAAGCGCCCTTGACTGTCACGTAACCTAAATAGAACAAAATAAGACTTCTTTATTAGAGATAGATTTTGGAAGTAAAAATTGAAAATAATGGGTTAAAAAACAAAAGACAGAAACAAGTTCAACTTCAAGTCTTGTGCAGTTATTACCTAACTACTTCTCTCTTTAGCCGCGTGCTTGCCCTTCTTTCTCGTTGTAACTCATCAAAAAGAAGATGAGATCGTCTTCTTAAATTGCGCATTTCTTCAGAGTCATTAGCTAAGAAACACATAACAGCAAATCAGTTTTTCCGAAGGTCTTTAAGAAAGGCAAGAAACTGTATTATGTAAGGCTTGCGTGGATCTTTCAATTCAAAAACTACTTATCTCAACAGCTTAAAAAAACCTTCGAAAAACCTTTCAAAATGCTACTTCAGGCACTAAGAAGAGGTTTTTCTACCAAAAGATGCGAGTAATTAAAAATCAATCAACCTCGCAAGTACTATAAACGTACAACTTCGCGTTAATTTTCCATCAACATTTTTCTCGTTGGTGAGCGTCTACGAATTATGGTCATCTCGCCACTAGACCATCTAGCCACCAAGGACCCACTAAGAAGTCGACTCGCTGCCAACCAACTTGGCACCAACTAATAACTGTGAAATAAATGAAACATAAGGTAAGAGTGTCAGTGTCATTAGTTGGTAGCGAGTTGACTTCTTGGTGACGAGTTGGTTGGCGGCGAGTTGACTTCTTGCCGTGACGAGTTGGTTGGTTGGTTACGATTTCGTTGATGGCGAGATCGTCTATACCCGTAATACGGTCTAGGGTTCCTAGGACCAACTGCGATTGCCATCTTTCTCTGCATTTCGATTTTAAATTTCTAACAGCGAAGCTCTGGCCTCACCCCGCCCTCCTCCCTCAGAACCAAACGATCTGGTGTCTCTCCTACAATATTGGTACTTACGATATAAATTGGATGGTCGTCCGAAGTCAAAGGCACTGCGCCTTGAAAATAAGATAAGTTATAAAAACATCAGTGTTATGCTACTTTCTTATTAATTTACAATCAAACTCGTGCCCAGGGCTTCTCCGTCAGAAATTGGGAGCGGTGAGAAAATAGATAAAGGGGGTAGTGGGGGTGAAAAGAAATACTGAAAGTTGGAGATTTTCCGTGCTACATGACAGAATAACTGATTATGTTCACTGTCGAGTATGACATTATAGAGAAGCCTCAACCAACAACCTCGTTCCCAGGGCTTTTCCCGTCCCTCTTACTTTCTAGAGGAAAAGCCCTGGAGAAGAGGTTGTTCAGCCCACCTTTTCTTGAAATCCTCCACCGGTGGTTGTGACCACGTGACCGCAGGAACACTCGTGCTCCGTGGATTTATAGGAGGTGGATTTGCCGCCTATCAACCAAAACAATCAGTAAGTGATTATTGACCAGCACATCGCACATGCGCAGAACAATGCCACCTAGATAATGATTAAAGCAACCTTGTTCCCAGGAACTTTCTCTCAGTCCAGTGGATGGGGAGAAGAGAGACCTGGCACTGGCTGGCACAGGGTTGTTATTCCCTTCACTGCTGAGTTGAGTAAAATAGTGATGACTGCTTCCAATAGAGCGTCAAGCACACAAAAATATGTGGCGAGTAACGGGTACATTTGTTTTTGTCACCTTTAACCAAGTACTTCAAGCCTTACACTTTTGTGCTTACAACTATTTCCGTTGTCCAGTCCTCCTCGTCAACCGATTCTTTCACTCAAGCTCAAATTCCTTTTTTAACAATAACTGAGCGATTTAAAGCTCGCTGATTGGTCGAGAGCTAGTATAGACCATGGAAATGACGTGATGACGCTGCAACTGTCATATTGGGGAGCTTAAGCAAAGGCATTTTTGAGCGACGCACGTCAACCGGAAGTTAGGTCTTTTTCATTTTAAAGCACCTTGACGCTCCCAAATTTGTATTTCTAAGTGTTGTAACTATTATAGAGACGATTTGTCCAAAATTTGCACGTCAACCGGAAGTGAAGTCTTTTTCATTTTAAAGCACCTTGACGCTCCCAAATTTGTATTTCTAAGTGTCGTAACTATTATAGAGACGATTTGACCAAAAATTTGGGCAAAAACACCGTCCAAAAATGAAAAAAAGACGACTTCCGGTTGACGTTCGTCGCTCAAAAACGTCCTTGCCTTCCACAGAACGGCTGTACGGTCGACTCAGTACCAGTCTCCAGGACATCCAGGACATACGGGTTCGCCTCTGAGAGGAGCTACAACAGATTTGAAGCCTTCCCATATCTAAATCACTTACTTGATAGCAAGCAGATTTCACAACATTTCTAATACGGGAACGATGTTTGTTAATAGCCGTGTGATCTGGATTACAAGGTTGTCCACTTGGCCTCCCACGGGAATGTCTCTAATCAATGTAAAGAGAGAAACACTAAACAATTATTAAATTACCGTAAATGATCGATTAAGCGCCGCGGCGCTTATATCATTTTCCCTGCTATAGGCGCGGCGCCTATACGAGACCGGCGCTTATTTCAACTACGGGTAAAACACTGAGGGAAATACGGAGAGAATTAAGTCAGGCGCGTACTTGGTATGCACAATTTAGTACAGAATATGTACACTTCGAACAGTTTCCCTACATCAAAAATTAATTAAGAACTCACGAGTTGATCGAGGTCTTATTTCTGAAGCGATATCAAGCGCTGTAGCAAAGGTGGGACGTTAATTTCTAAATATCCAAATTAGCGCCGCGGCGCTTATTAAATTATTTTCGGTAAAGGTGCGGCGCTTAATCGATCATTTACGTTATATATGGAATAACTTCATTCTAATTAGAGGAGTGTTCTTTTTATCACTACTGATATTTTAGCCAGGCGAAACATCCCTAGCGGCGTGGATCGAGGAGAGACGTCGGGCTGTATTCGAAGGCTACTGATATTTCCTATACATCTTTCAACAACTTCGATTATTTTCTGCGTAACTTAGTTTCAAGTTTCTGGCGAATAACCCTTCATACTTGATATTCACATATCATTTTTAAACGGAAGAGCCTTCGGTGTCTTCAATTCTTCCGATAATTCCTGGTCTCACTCTAAAACGGCCCGAAGATCTTCGACCACCATCCGCAGTATTTCGGGAATTGTTAAGGATGTAAAGGAAGAAGCACCAAATCGTTAGACGATTTCAGTCAACAGTAATAAGAAAGATCTACATGCATCTATATAATTATTTTGTTTATTTAACCATTTCACCGCCACAGTGCAGAATAGTGGAGTTTTCTAAGGTTAAGCCTAACTTTTGAGTCTGTGGACGAAATCCTATGATGTGACCATTCAAATGAAACCTCTCAATCTGTACTTACACATGGTGCTACTTGCGTTTCAAAATTTTACAGACGAAATTTGGGATTTTTTATCGAATTTTGCCCTTGGCCACATTTGGCAGTGAAAGGTTGAAGCAACATGAACACGCCTAGTTTTCAACGTATCATCTAGCTACCTTTTCCCTGTTGTTTGATTCGTCGGTAATCTCTTCCAATGCTGGACCTCGCCAACTCTTGTATTTTCTGTCAAAACGTATCGACATCTTTTGATGATTTGATATAATCTAAAACAGAAGGATGACAAACTCATCAGTAGCCTGCAAACGCAGACGTATTTCCGGTCGTCGCCTCTCTGACGACCGGAAATACGTCTGCGTTCGCAGGCCAACGGGCACTTGCCACATGTAACTACTGGGCATTATCCAAACACAAAGAATACACCAAACACGAGAGGAATTTTTTTATTTGATATGTAAGCACGGAGAAGTAATATCTCAAACACGAGGCATAGTGTTTCGTCGCATATTAAACACTGAGGCCCCATCCACACGTATCAGGATATTTTTGAAAACGGAGATTGTTTTTCTTCGTTTCAACCTTACGTTTAAGCGTAAATGAATAATCCTCGGAGAAACTCAAAGCAAATGTTAGCAAGCTTTTATTATAACGTATTTGGTTTACCTCTCAGCGTTTGGATATCGGATGAAACAGTCCTCGTGTTTGATATATCACTTCCTGGTGTTTGCATACCAGTGAAACACTCCCTCTAGTGTTCGATATATTACTTCTCAGCGTTTGGATACCAGTGTAATACTCCTTCTTGTGCCTGTTATATCACTTCCTGGTGTTTAGATACCAGTGAAACACTCCTTCTAGTGTTTGATATATCACTTCTCGGTGTTTGGATATCGAATGAAACACTCATCGTGTTTGATATATCACGTCCTGGTGTTTGGATACCAGTGAAACACTCCTTCTAGTGTGTGACATATTACTCCTCAGCGTTTGGATACCAGTTTAACACTTCTTCTAGTGTTTGATATATCACTTCTCGGTGTTTGGATATCTGATGAAACACTCCATATCGTGTTTCATGTATTACTTCTCAGTGCTTGGATATCTGATGAAAGAATCCTTCGGGTGTTTTACATATTACTTCGGATATTAGAGACGGAACAATTTTTCTTGTGTTGGATATATTACTTACAGAAATTTTTTTACGGAAAATTGGCCACCACAATTTTTTTTACTAGGTCCACATATTTTTGAGGGCCAAGTGGATCGACAGGTGGATAACGCTCTTCACTCAATAACTGTTATTCCAGTGGCGAGCGCAATACGTTTCCTTGATAGTTATCCGCCGGACAATCGGGACAATGATTTATCTGTTGGATAGCGGCTATCCGATGTTTCGACAACAAAGCACAGATCGATTAATGGTGCTTGAACTCGATTTGGTATGTTTAACAACAACAACAACAACAACAACAACAACATCTTTATTTCTTACATTAAATATACAAATATCATACCACCTACAAATAGCAAGGCTAATCGAGGCAGGTGGTGTGTAGACCGCTTAAGATTTATTACGAATAGTTGAAGTGAAAAAGTACCATATTTATAATAAAAAAGGTCAGTCACGAGAGAAATTGAGATAAGAAAATCGAGGCAGCTATTTAGATAAGCGGGACTAATATTTTTTAAAATCGGAGATTATCGTGTTTAGGTCAGCATATCTATCCTGAACTTCAAATATTTTCAACAGAATTGTATGAACTTTTTCCTTAAAGAGAGATTTTGAAGAATTTCGTAAATTTCAGGTATACTATTCCAAATTTTGGCTCCCATAATAGAAAACGAATCATTTTTCTGATTTAGTCTAGAGTGGCTAATGTAATAATTTCCAGAAGAGGAGGAGCGAGTGCTGTAAGAGTGGATTTGTTGAGTAGGAATAAAGAGATGTGAAATATTATGAGGGGCAGTGTTATTGTAAACATCAAACATTAACATCGAAGAAAGCTTAAAATAGAGCATTGTAATAGGCATAATATTAGAGTGAAGAAAGTAATGGACGGCATGAGAGCGGAAAGGTGCGAAGTTAATTAGGCGCACAACTCTCTTTTGTAATGTAAGAAGTATGTCTTAGCTATCACCACTTTATGCAAAAAAAAACCGACATTGCGACTTATTCCTAGCATCAAATGATTTACAGATTTTTGTTTTTAATCGGGTCGCTGGCTCCTGAGGGGAACGTGCTTTTCCTAAAAGTGTGCGACTCAAGGAGAAGGCAGACTGATTTCAACAACATGTAGCAGCCTGATGTAGTAACTTGTGACTTTTTTTTCCGTAGGCCACACAGAGCACCGTGTAAGTAGCATGTTCACTGAACCATATGAGTTTGATTCTTGAAAAAAATTGTCTAAACAAAACTGGTTACGTCTTCAAATGATGACCACTTAGGCCTAGCCCAAACGTCGAAATTTTCACGAGACGAACCGAACTTAGTGACTTAAGCTCATGAAAAGTTCGACGTCTGACTCAGTTAAAGTTAGTTAAGTTCATCTCTGAATGAGTTTGGATCGCCCAACACGTTCTATCTGTCTGCTTCAGGCGGATAGAACGTCTGAAGATCGTTGCGGGGACAAACCTCGATCTTAACAAACAACAAACTAAACTGTTACATTAAAAATTTGTACGACCTTTATTTAGCATCGTTCGGAAGAAACTTTATTGCTGACCGGCTAAAATTGCTTTTTGGTCTGATTCAGCTGATTGGTTCAACGTGTCCTTAAGTTCGACATCTAACCCAACAGACGATCTGAACTTTACTTATGTCAACCTAAATTAGAGTTGGGTTCGTCCCATGAAAAGTTCGACGTTTGACCTAGGCCTTAGGCTGTTTGTACCCTTAATCTTAACACAAAGCTCAGGTGGATCGTTCCTCGTAGCGGTCAAACGATTGTAATGAACATCAAGTCGAAATTTGAAGGCTAATTCAAACTGAGGCTACGTTCAAAAGGCACCGCACGAATCTTCGACCAGCTGAAAACTTTGACCGGACTCTTCTTTCACACGGAACCGTTTAAAATTTTCGCTTTGTTTACACGGAAATTAGTGTACGACTAAGCGTCTCTATTTTCATACGGTTAAGGTGAATCAGTGTGAACGAAACAATACAACGCATGAATTTTCAGCCGCTCGAAAATTTGTCAGGTACCGATTTGAATTGAACATCTTTGCGCATGTTCTACATGGGTATTTAGAGAAAAAATGTTTCAG
The DNA here is from genome assembly GCA_022179025.1 of Porites australiensis. Classification (NCBI taxonomy): domain Eukaryota; kingdom Metazoa; phylum Cnidaria; class Anthozoa; order Scleractinia; family Poritidae; genus Porites; species Porites australiensis. Next base: position 155,495 of record BOPM01000438.1, on the reverse strand, counting down.
GGCTCCAGAAACGACTGACAACGAACGAAATCCATGTACAAAACAGCACTAAATCGCGTCCGAAAGATACATGGATTTACTCGTTCAAATTTTTGACAAGCGAGTAACGTAACTTCTCAATCAGTGAAAAGAGAAAAATACTTTGCGATCATAAGATAAGCAAAATGCAGTGTGAATAAAAGAAAAAGGAATTTTCGCTGATTTCGACAGTTTAGAAATTCTACAGGGTTAAATGCGACCGTACAAGTTACTGAACGCCTTATTGTGGCATACTGACTAAACGTTAGCAAAATACACAATTTAGATGAAACTATATTACAAAACAAAAAAGACAAACAGTTTCGAAGTGAAATGCAATTCTAGAGGAGTAGTATTGTAGAAGACAAAGCCTCATTAAATGTTGTTTTTACAACCTCAAAAAACTAAAATTACCTTGATGTGTTGAAGAACGTTACTCTGACTAGCTGCAAACACTGCTCGAAAGTTAAAGATGTCAAGTATTTATGAGGAGAAAAAAAACATTGGGTCAGAAAAGAAAACGCAACTCGTCGCAACCAAAAAATATTTGGATCGTCAAGGTGAAATTGAAAGAAGGCCACACCCAATTTACGTCATAATTTGAGTAAGGTCAAAAAGCCTTGGACCGAGTTGATAATTAAATGTCTCTCCTCCTGACTTTCTTTTTTGCCTTCAAAAAGAGATAGATTACTTAATGAAGGCATAATGTAGAATTGAGACGCATAATTATTCGTTTGCTGAGGGAATTTAACAAAATATTCAAAGAAAAGAATAGATCAATCAAAGGGATGCGTTTGGACTTTATATTCAACTTGCATAAAAACAATGCCTTGTTCCATGATTGGACAGATTGTTTTAATCACGTGAAAAACATACGCAAAATCCTAGAGCATAATGAAGAAACACAAAGTTTTCTTCATTTTTTTGCGTAATAAATAAATTAAATTATATCTTTAAGACGTTTATATAGTGAGCAAATTTTCGTCCAGAATAGATTTTGAGAAAATTTGTAGATTTTGTGGCATCGTTTTCTGTTGATGTGGAAGCGGCGATGTCAACAAAACATACTCCAAAAAGCTGTTTCCGAGTTGCCCCAAGCCTCTGTTTCAAAGCGAGGCTGAGTGCAAAGCCGTTGCTTTGGAATTTTTTTTTACACTCATGCAAACAAAACTCATTTTTGCACTTAGCCTCGTTTTGAAAGTGAGAGTTTTTGGGGTTCGGAAACAACTTCGTTCCCAGGTTCCTCTCCTACTCGTCCTAGGAGAGGACCTTGGCAACGAGATTGGCTCGGAAATGGCCCAGTAAGTTCAATGTTAGAAATGTTTTTTCACTTGTGGTTTTCGTACACGCACTGCAGCCAAAGTTACGAGCATCGAGCGCTAAGGGATGACACCTTGAAAAACGGGTGCGGGAGTTCGACTCCTTGTCTGGTTATTTTCTTTTATGGTAAGTGTTTGCGCGTCCCTTGGATAAACTGTCGCTCCGATTTTTAAAAGCAAATAATAAGGCAGACTAGCCCAAATTTCTTGCACAAAAACTTCAACGAAAAGAGTTAACGCAAGACAGGCGTAGCTAATTTGGGCGACAAATTTCAAAACGAAATTGAAACAGCAGAATGCCCCGACCTAAATCAGTACTTTAACTAAGATTTCAACTTGCCGGGTATATGCAATTAGTAGACGGGAAAATGAGCAGCTAGGAAGTTTATTTTAAGTTCTATTTTTACGTCTTCATTGCTTTCTGTAAGGACATCTAGGGTCCCTACTGTATCCGAAAAAAGGAACAGTGATCACTTTCACCCATAATTTGCCATCATTGTCCTTAAATAAAACGTTCTTCGTTTTCTTTTGTATAGAATAAACAATCTCGACCGCGATTTCTTATATTGGCAGATTTTATCACTTGTTTGCCCCTTGAGAACCCACGTGACATCGCTCCTTGTGCGCCTTTAAAAATGGCGGGTATCGTGAATAAGATCTACTGGTGAACTTTTAGCCTGCGAGCAGGCTCGCGGGTTAGGGGAGGAAGGGTGGTGGGGGCTTTCCTTCCCCCAACCCAACCTCCCACGGAAGGGGCAAATGGTGGCAGGGGCGTAACCTCGCCCAACCAAACCTTCCGAGAACTTGCGCGCAAGCTACAGAAGCTCATAGCAGATATCAACAGCACAGTCAGATGAGTAAGAGTAGAACTCTTCCGACTGTTTTGACCGGTGAGGATCTAGGTACGAAATAACTTGGAAGCACGAGGAGGAGGAGGTTCAGCAACCTTGTTTCCAGCGCTTTTCCCCAACCCTCCACTGGGGACGAACTTGGAGGTTCAGGTTTAAGGAGGCAGCGAGGCCAGGTGGATAAAGCACTAGAACTGCAATCCACAGGCCCCCAGTTCAAGTCCCGCCCCGACCACTAGCTGAATTTGTTCTCGGTAGTCCCGAGTTCAAATCCTCGCTCACGCGTGTAAAATAGCCGACTCGTTTGCTTCCGGTCAGATGGGATATTTATTAACCTTCTTATGTTCACTTTCAAATGTTTGTTTCTGTCCTTATTTGTTAGCCACAATAAAAACTACTGGGTTGCCAGTAATTGTGTTACCCCTACAACGTCATTTTTTTTTGGCGGGGGGGGGGGAGCGCTAGTGTTTCTCCACTTTCTTGTCAGCCGTATCGTGAACAAACAGAAGAATCGACGTGCAAATTGAAGCACACTCCTGCGTTATGAAACTCTGCTTGGGTCTTTGTACTCAACCATTGTTAAGCCTGGCTAAAGGAGAAGGGTTGAGCAGGGTACCACAACCCCATCCCGTAAATAAGAAAAACAACAACAACAACAAAAACCAAGGCACAGCAACAGTGGTAAAGGCGATGAAGTAAAGGAGATGGATAGATTTGGAAACGACGTCAGTGGCGGATGCAGGGGAGGGGCCCGGGGGGGCCAGCCCCACCCCCCCTTATTTCTAGACCAAACTGAGGCCCAAAGGGCCGAAATAAAATCCTTTTGAAGCCGGGCCTTCCCCTTATCTGAGGGTCTGGATGACCAGGCCCCCTCCGTATCCGAAGGTTTGGATCCGCCACTGGACGTTATAGGGATCTGAGAAGCACCGCGGAAAGGGAATGGAAAACAAGCCAGAGGAAGATCGTGGGAAACTTGGAGAAGGACAATATCCAAAAAGTTAAAGGAAAGCAACTTTTTATGGGTATTGATGGCGTGGTCTGATCAGGGCCTTATCTGCCGTTCCATGAGAATTAACTAACCTAACACTATGCCAGGAGGGAAATTTATTATTATTCTTATTATTACTATTGCTATTTTTACATTAACAAACGCAAGATGATATCTCCCTGCCATATCCCCAGCGGTTGTCCCAGAACCCGGCGCATAAGTAGCCCCCAGGCCCTTGTGCACGGAACGACGGCCCGGTAATGACGTAATCAGGAACCATATTTGAAAAAGGTGATCTTGCCATTGGAGGAATCGTAGGAGAGGCGAGGTGCACGGCATCCCGGATTCCCTCGATGGAATTCCCGGATATGATAAGCGCCAAACGGGAGCCCGCGTGGGGCGCCAGGAAAACCGCGCCGGTCTGGGGCGAGGAGAAGTTGCAGTGACCTATGACATGGAAAATAGCGATGATCAATTGGTGTTTCCAGAGATAGATCTCATTTGCTTCCATGGATGAATTGGAAAGTACATGACAATTCAAGTGAAAGCTATTAAGCAGTTCATTTCTGTGGTCTAACTTTAGAGTCTGTGGATGAAATCTTACGGTGTGACCATTCAAATGAAAGCCAACAGGCAGTTCTTTCCTGTGGTACTGTTTATTATGCTGTAAAAGGTGGTTCTAACTTTTGAGTCTGTGGATGAAATCCCATGGTGTGACCATTCAGATGAAAGCTACTGAGCAGTACTTTCCTGTGATACTGTTTATTATGTTGTAGAAGGTGGTTCTAACTTTTGAGTCTGTGGATGAAATTCTATGGTGAGACCATTCAAATGAAAGATACTGAGCAGTACTTTTCTGTGGCACTGTTTACTATGCTGTACAAGGTGGTTCTAACTTTTGAAGTACTTATCTCATTGTCAGGGTTGCTTCTTCTTTGAGCCAGTGAATGAGTTTCTTAAGTGCGTTCATTAAAATGATAGCTACCGAGCAATGCTTTAGCCTTCAAAGATTACTATTCTGAAAATTTAGTCCATAACAGTGCTTTCTTGTGCTACTACTGAAAGTTGTACAAAATTGGAACTACTTGAAATCAAGTTTGACCATTTGAATTAACAGAATGAAAGCTACTGACTGAAATTTACCTATGGCGCTATTTCTCCAAATGAAATTTGATATCAACTTAAACTTTTGACATTGGCTGTTGAGAATAAGTATTTACCTGCAGACGTATTTGCGGTGGAGAGAAGCGACGACCAGAAATACGTCTGCGTTCGTAGGCTAAACAAGTACAAACACGGCGGTGGACTACAACAACAAAATAAAACGTTCTATTTTGTGGCACGCGGTCTGGAAACGAAACACTGCATTCTGGCGAAATCTTCATTTTCCCAACGGCTTTTTTGTTTTTAGTGTTAGATCCAGACCTTGAGATAAAGGGGGCGGG
>BOPM01000438.1:121257-132061 GCA_022179025.1 Porites australiensis | reverse complement strand
TCCCCCCGCCCCCCCCCCCCCTCCCACCATAACTTTTCTAATGGTCCGTCCCTTAGCGTAAGAAATAACGGCGAGATAAAAGAAAAAAAAGTCTCTTTGATCGGCTAGATCCGTGCGCGTCTTGTCTTCTTGAATTTGCATTCCAAAAAATTCAACTGTCCGTGAAAACCTTGGGAGCCGATATCAGTAGTGTGACCTTCCCAGAATTTTTTACCCAGGTAAAACAAAACCCGAGATGAATTTACCTCGGGAAATTTTTGATGAATTTGCCCTAGGTAAATCGGTTTTGCCTAGGTAAAAGTCCGTAGTGTGACCACAGCTAATAACAGCCAAAAAACCCCGATTAAATCGATAAATTCACACCAAAAACACGGTAGTCCATAAAAGGCAAGTCTCCTTTATTTATGTTATAGAAAAAAGTAAAAATTATTATATTTAGCGTTCGCAGATGAGACCCCAGAATTTTATTTCTCATACAAAGATCTACGAAGTCTCAACTGTTACTTGTAATGCGACACCGACCCTCTTGTGAGAAAGTTTTAAATTTACATAACACGCTCGTAACGTGAGCTTGGGACGCCTGTGGTGTAACCATTCAAATGAAAGCTACTGAGCAGTACTCTCGTGTGGTACTGGTTCTAACTTACGAGTCTGTGGATGAAATCCTGAAGTGTGACCCCGAAGCCGGGGGGAGGGTACTCCCTTACAAGGGCTCAATGGGGACGTGCGGCCAGCCGAGGTATGTTTTTCGGGATTTTTGTCTTAAACAGGGTATCTTTTCTTGGACGATAAACAGCCTGCGCGTATGTTCTACGAACTTGAAACTACAGCAAATTTTTTTTTTTTTTGGTTTCGGGTTAAATGTCCTAAACAGGGTATCAAAAATCGGAATTCTGTCTTAAACAGGTCGGGGTAGGAAAATCAGCGATTTTTGTCTGGGTCAGAGTATGAGGGGCCGGGCTGCACCTCCCAACCCAAGGATATATCGAGTACCCCTCCCCCCCCTCCCCCGGGAGTGTGACCATTCAAATTAAAGCTACTGAGCAATACTTTCGTGTGCTACTGTTTATTATGCTGTACAAGGCGGTTCTAACTTATGAGTCTTTGGATGAAATCCTAAAGTGTGACCATTCAAATCATGAAAGCTACTGAGCATTGCTTTCATGTGGTACTGTTTATTATGCTGTACGAGGTGGTTCTAACTTTTCAGTCTGTGGATGAAATCCGAAAGGGAAAGCTACTGAGTAGTACTTTCCTGTGGTACTGTGTATTATGCTGTACAAGGTGGTTCTAATTTTGAAATCCTATGATGTGACCATTCAAATGAAAGCTACTGGGCGGGTACTTTCCTGTGGTACTGTTTATTACCCTGTACAAAGATGGCCTAGCTTCGTGTCTGTGGACGTAATCCTCAGCGCGACCATTCAAATAAAAGCTACTGAGTAGGACAGGGGCAGGCAGAGGGTTCTGGCCTTTCAAAGAACTCATCCACTATTGAAACATTCCTGTACTGTTGACGTTTTGAAATACGGAATTAAACGCAAGACGTTTTCTATACTTAACGTCAGTCTTTCTAAATCGTTTCTGCAATCTTTAGGTGAAGAGAAGAGCTTCGTCCCACTCGATCTCCTTTTTCTTGGCAAATTCTGTGGCTTGGCTATTTGTCGTTCCAATAACTTTGCATGTCACGCAAATGTTAATGCCAGATTTTTTGTCAGTGCCAAGATACACAGATGGAAAGATCACAGGCACCAATAATTACACCTTCCCGACCACACAGGTGGCCCTCGATGTCATCTTTTACGCAGCCAGTCGCTGTTTCTCGCTGCCCATTTTCTACGCGTTTCTCTACATGCTGTTGTTCCTTTGTTGCGAGGTGGACAAATTCAAAGACGACCTTGGAGAGCGTCGCTATCCAAGCGAAAAGGAAGCCAAGAGAAAAGCCATAAAAATAAAAGAGCTGATCAAGGAGACAGAGAAGGCTTTCCGTTTCTTCCTCTCGTTGTACATAGCCATGATTTTATTGGCTTCAGCGCTGGAAATTTTCTCCATCGTGGAAAAAGCTGAAACCGTGATAATAGCAAACCACACCGTTTATGAAATACCTGCCAGCGCTGCAGCAGCCAGCGTGCAAACTTTAAATGTTGGGTCGAAAAATTGGATGCACAGGTAGGATTTTCATTGTAAATCTTATTACAATTCCTAAGGCTGTGTTCACACTATGCTGGATAGCTTTTCGCGGCACCACGGAAAGCTATATAGTATAAACACCAACGACCCGGGGCGGCACAAGGCGTTCACACACGTCAAACATCGTGCCGGCGCGGTTGACCGGGAGGGTTTGGTGCACTAAATTGCAGTCCTCACTCCTGAATATTTACTTCCGTCTCAGTGGGTTCCAGTCCCTGCTCCTACTTAAACTTCCGCGACGGTCCGAATCGCTGCACCAAAGTGTGGCACAAAACCGATCCAACACGTGACGCTCAATGCACATTCGAGATCGGCGCGGCGCACCCTCGCTCTGTCACAGAAATAGCGTCGCTAAAACCGTTCTTATGTGTAACAGAAGCCCTTTTCGTTATGATTTTCATGGCGGCGTAAAAGCTTTTCGGTATATTGTGAACATAGCCTAATTTATAGTTCTATCAGGACCTTGTTTTGTTCATAATTATGTTTGTTTGCAAAATCATAAAAATTTTCAAGATCTTTCTAATCTTATGTGGTGTGCGTCAAAATTCGGTTAAAAAAATAGTTCCATTCAATTATTAGCTGATATTATTCAATTCTAAACCTCGAATAATGCATTTCTAGCCTGCTTATCCATTATTCACTGTATCTCAGCTATTATGTCTGCGATGGACCTTCTATGGAAAATAAATAAATACTGAAATAAAATCTTAATTCTTCAAAAGATACAAATACATATCTTTAGTTACAAGTAGATTTAAATTAAGAAAATTTACACGCTGACAGCCTGAATCTTGCACAACAAAAGACGACCGTGAGTAAAATTTAACAAGATACAACAACAACAACAACAACTTTATATATATATATATACTAAAAAAAATAGAGAGAGTACAGGCTGCCCATAATAACCATTGAGGGCTAAGGAGATTGGGCAACCTTATTTAAGTTATTAAAAAATATATATGCTGGTCAAGAAGCTGTGATTTTGTCGTTTACACTGAGTAATTTCTTTGTTAACACTGTTAACTTTAAGTTCCACATAGCGCATAAGGAAGTGTAATTGGCAATATTAACAAAATGGACTCAACAGCCGTGACACAGCCGCTTTAAACTTTCTTCGATCTTTCATCGATTAATTGCCAATAGCACAGGCTAATCGTGACGATGGGTGGTATAATTAGGCAGTGGTTGATGACAGATAGGTGTCGGCTGTGGACTTAAACACGAGCAAAGTCGGAGCGATAACAGTTGAGCAGTAGATGAAAGACTGTTCCACACAAGTATACATCGGGCAAAAAAAGAGTACATTTAGGCATCAACAAAAGCGGGTAAAAGGTTGTATGTTGTACTATGGGACTCCCTGGTACAATCCCATGCGTCCTGTCTGCATTTTTTCCCAGGGAATGTTAACAATGGAAATGGGAGGTGCTATAAAGTTCCCAAGGATTTAAAATAATTAACCAAAAATTTAAGTGAGGAATGCTTAGTTCCCCAGAATTAAAGCTCATATTAGTACTAATAAGTTAACCTGTGAACTCCTATCCACAGGTTAACCAGAAAACGCGCAAATTACCTAGTGATAATTCCCACCTCAAATCACACCGTGGGAATGTTTGGACGTGAAGGAAAAATTCTAAAGATTCTTGTTGATCAATACAAGATTACGACGCAAGAGATCGTGGTGACAGCTGTGCTGGACATAACAGAAAACGTGGTACTGTACGCCTTTCCGCTCTACCAGATGTCTGTTCTCAAAAGTTGTTTGAAAGGAGTCCTGGAGATGGTGAAAGACAGCGATTATGAGCCACAGGACACCCACTTAGACGGAACTACATCTGGCGATAATGCAGCACAGGGAATCAACTTAGACGAAACTACTTCTGGCGATTATGGAGCACAAAGGACCCACCCAGAACACACAGCTTCTCGGGAGGAAACGCCTAAAACGATATTTAGAACAAGACAAGAGAAGAAAGACTTCGCGAAGTGGTTCCGCGGTAACTGCATTTCTGGTGTTAAAGTTCTTGGCAAAGAAGTGAGTTTTCTCTGGACCTTGGTTTTGACCTTCTTTGGTCCCTTTGTTGTGGTGGTGGTGAATTTGATGTTCAAGCACATTCACGTCGAATCTCCTTGGCATTAACAAGGAAATCGATAAAGAAGACAAAAACGCTGGACAAACTTGTTTACTATCGCCTACTCGATGTAGTTTTTCCCAACTGATCATAGGTTAAACGATTGCCGGTCATTTCGCTACGCAGTTCAGTCAGGAGCCGATCGGCTCCCGGTTCAGTTGATTCCGAATTTCGCTATACACTTGTATTTTGAAATTGATGCACGCCGTGATAGTACTGCATCCCAGTTTGTTCCTTACACGAATACTGTGATACACAAATGACGGCATAACTTTTCAGCCCAAGTTCAGTACTTATAGAGCGTTTTCACTCACGTGACCAGCATCTATGTTAATTTATTGGAACAAAAGAAAGCGTTTTCATAAGAAAAAAGGACTCCCGGACTCCCACAGGACTGGTTTGGAACACAAACGCGTGACGTCATGTGAAAACGCTCCATAGGTTCAATTGCAAGCCGCTGTTTGGGAAATGAGCCCGCGCTCCTCACTTGAGGAGAAACAAAGAGCAACGGACATGGAACCTAAGTTTCTTATCATACTTATAGAATGCCTAGTTAACGTTGTAGCGGAAGGATTGCACAGAAAAAGGACTTCGTAGCGAAAATACCGGACACCAGTCAAACAGATAACTAAGCATAATATTTACTATACCATTTTGCGCAATTTAGTTTCAGGTTCCATTAGAATAACGGATGATTTAAGAAGCCGATAATGTTGTGAATAATAATAATAGCTGATAATGATGACCAAGGGCATGATAATGATGTTGACAACAAATAAATATTGGATGTGGTTTTTGTGATATCCGGAATAATCAAGGTCGAGGAAAAAGAAAGTGTTATCAGCCAAGCCAAGAGGCCAAAACTGATAACACTTACCGAGACCTTGATTATTCCGGATATAACAAAAACCGAGTCTAATAATTGTTTTATTACACATTGTTTTGAAGAAAATAGGGAGTTTAAGCAACGATGACGACGACGGCAACGAGAACGGCAAAAAAGCAATAGGTTTAGACAAGCATTACAAACACTTTGCACGTGCATCACGCTTTTTTGTAAATTTCTCTTCTGTCGTTGCACGACTACAACGTGAAACTGCCTAATTTCACGCTTTGTCGAGGACGGGACCAAAAGACAACAACTTTCTTTTTCTTTTCCTGAACTTTGATGCTGTCGTTTAGAATTCAACTCCAAAAAAACTGGCCAACATTTTACGAATTAAACGAGATGGAATAAGCGCGATAAAGTTTGTGGCAGCACAAATTCACTTTTTAAGTGACGTTTTCGACAAAAAACACCGTCGCACGGATCATGTTTTCTGTCGTGGTTGGAAATCATGCATTGCGCGCGCAACCTACAGATTAATCAGTTACCTGTTAACAGAAAACTAACTAATCCGTAAGTTGCGTAGTCTCAGCTGTCGCAGCTGTTTTTAGGGTAGTCACTGGGGGGGAGCGCTGCGTGACGACCCTAAAAACAGCTGCGAAAGAGATTATAGGTTGCGCTGATTTCCAAAATTAACTGTAGGCTCTTAGCCAATCAGAAGACATTGACAGATAATGAGTATAATGTACTGTATACAGTCCATTCTCTCGTAAGTGACCACCCTTGGTGTACGACAAAGTGGAAAAATCAAGACAATAAGTCAATCCCTCCAAGACGGGCACCACTGGAACCGACATGAGTGTCCTTCGTAGAAAGATGTCGGCTTTACAGAAAGTAAGAGTACAGCACTGAAGAAAGGAGGGTAACATGCCCAGATGTCTAGACTTCCTAGAAGTTTGTCTTATAGAGAGTTTACTGTAGTAATGTTGTAAATATTTGTAAAATAATGTAAATAATCATTTACGACAAAGTTGAGCCTGCTTGTTGCCAACGAGCAGCCTTTCGACGGGACAGCAGAATGAATCTCGAAGCGATGTAACATAGGGTAGTGTAAGGTAACTTTTATGACGTAATGCAGAACAGAGAATGCATTGTTTTCGAGCGAACACGCACGCGAAAGTTCCAAGGCAGAATGGGTCTCGAAGCGATGTAACAGAAGGTAGTGTTAGGTAACTTTTACGACGTAATGAATCCGACACCGAAGACTTCTTGTGACAGTCCGGTTGCTTGCACCCTTTTTAAGCATCGCACACCGTGATCCGTTTGGCGAATGCCACCGCAAAAGGATCGCGGTTCTGGGGACGATAATGCTTTGCGGACTTCCTCAAGTAATCGAAAATGTCACGTGATCTCAGATGAATCACCTGACAAAACATCGGGTAGAGCTAGTGCAAGAAACGTTGTTCTAGGGTTTGTGTGGGGATTTCAGCGATCGTTATTTAGGAGTCAAAAATAGCAAACAATAAACATCAAAACTTCTCGAAGTCAGTATCCGACATTAGCAGAAAAAAAAATGTTACCTGACTCTGTTAAGTTCATATTTTTTTTATAACGAAACGTTAGCAGAAACAACTCTTGCTTAAGAGAGAGAAGTGACGACCGGAAATGCTACGTTCGCAGGTTAAGATTCGCCATTTGCACATCTCCCATAATACACCTTGTTTATCCCCACTGTTTTCTCTTGGGGCCACTGAAATACCCAGGAGAAATTAAAAACAGAGATTACGCAAACTTTTGAGGAGCCAAAAAAGTGTATTATGGGAGATGTAAAAATAGCGAATGAATTTTAAAACAGCGCGAATGAGTCACCTCCGTGACGTTTTCACTGTCGACGTTGTGGTGGTTGAGTCTAAGACCGTATGATGTACCAACCACAACTTCATTCATAAATGTACTCGAATCACAATCACGATAATCAGTTTTCGTTTCTTCATTTCCGTTTCCCGTGTGGAACAGGAAACGACATATATCAGGTAACTGCAGAAGGTCAACAAAAGGTCGAGATCAGTTCACCGAAAGTGAAAGTTATGTTTGAAAACACTTCCTGTCTGTTATTTCCTTTCAGGGAAGTACCTTTGACAATTATTTACACTGTACATTCATTTTCGTAAATAACGAAAGAGAATTAAGCAGTTGCTCTGTCACAACATGGAAAACTCATGAATACAGCCAAAGCCAACTTTACGGACAACTGCTTAATACGGACACAGCATTGTTACGGACAGTTTGCTTTGTCCCCGGGGTGTGAGAAAGCCCTTAAATTTTCTCTTATCGGGGGTAGAAGCGGAATCATTTGAATCTTGATATTCATGATTCCTGTCGTTTTTGCCTCAGTGATTCATGATTTTGACAAGAATTCAGATTTTGCCTTGGCATGGAGTTTTTTTGTCACTGAACATTAAGCACAAGGCTATTGGAGAAACAAGCGGACTGTCAGCCCCGATTACACGAATTATATAGGGGGGTCCAGGGGCATGTTCCCCGGAAAAATTTTTGAAAATTGGACTCTCGTAAAAGCCATATCCTGCATTCCCTGGATCGAACGCAATTAATTCATACGTGTATTTTGTTGATCTTTTCTCAGAGTTTCGTTATTCACGATTCCCGGGCCGAAGTACAAAGATTCATGATTCCCAAGTTTTTAAAACAAAGATTCATGATTCTTACATGTTTTGTAACTATGATTCATGATTCATGATTCTGCTTCTATCCCCGATTCTCTTAATTCAACCCCCCCGGACACCCCATTAATATGGACACTTTCTATGGCCCCCTCATGCTCTGTGTCCGTTTTAACATGGTTTGCATGACTGTAACTTTTTAATACAAAATAAATAACACAACGCGACAACAGACAGTAACGCCTGATCGCTGTTTACCACTGAATACATTTTATCATGAATACCGTTTTTCAAGAAAGGATGAAAGGATAGGGGAGATTTTGATCAAGCGTGTAAGGATATGCAGTCAAAGCCCGTTGATATGGGACGGCACTGAGGGGGCCATAGAGAGTGTCTGTTTTAACGGGGTGTCGGTATTAAGGGGGGTTGAATTGAGAGAAAATGTAAGGGTTTGTTTTGACAGGGACACGGCAAACTGTCCGTAACAATGAGGTGTCGGTATTAAGCAGGTGTCTGTAAAGAGGAGTTTGACTGCTTTGATAACAAACTACCTTTCCTTCTCCTAAGTCTTCCCATGCTACGGATAAGCGGTACAAATGTTTAATAAATAGCTTCAGGAAATAAAATGGTATTATAAAACTGAATATAGTCGGTAATAAATCAATGTATTACTTGAAGACGAGTGAAACTACTTGACTGGAAATCAAGGCTTATAAATTAGGTGAAGTTATAGTCAACTTTACGATTTAAAGTTTCATAACACGACAACGCAAAATGATGATGATGATGATGATGACGACCACGACGACGACGACGACGACGACGACGACGACGACGACGACGACGACGACAACGACGAAGACCATGCGATGATAACTTCCGCACAGGCCACGTTCAGACCTATTCAGGACAACACTCAACCGGATGGTCGTATTCAAAATATTTATTTAACTTACTTATGAAATTAATCCTGGGTTCACACCATTGACAGAAAGTTCTTTGTTGTCTGATTTCTAAGAAATGTGCTCCTCAAAACAAACGAAACGAACCAGTGGACGTCTTGGAAACTAATTCGGGAAAAACCCCTTCAAAACAAAGCAAGCACTGTCGCATTTAGTGGAAGTACGACATTGTTTTAGTGGGAGAGCCAAAATCGACAATGAATCGCTATCGTCAATTATCCGAAGAGGAAAGGAAATTTTCGATCAATTTCGATCAATCTGGGGAATCTGCGATTATTATAAGGCCACCCCACGTAGTGATAAATATACCGAACGCAGGAGCCCATAACGATGATCCCGATACAACAGAACGCAACGCCATGACGCTGCTACGCCGTTACACTCGCCTATACTTCTTCTTCGCCGGGCAGTGGTTTTGGCCTGCAGAAAATTTCATCAAAAGGCACAATCTGCCAAGAAAAGTATGTAGAATCGCATACGCCATTTGGCAGCTGATAGTTGTACTCATAATGTGGTGCTATTTCCTGTACTCGATGGGATTTTTCACACTGCGAACAATTGAGGAAGTCGATTGGCTGTGCCCGCTAACGGACATCAAGAACATGGCCCACGGTTTGTGCTGGATAGTAAATCAGCACACGGGACTCGTATTTTTCTTGTTCGGCAACTTTCAAAGTCTTCTGAAGCAGCTGAGCGTCACCAAGGAAGAGGTAAGTTTCCCGGAACGGGGAACTAAGGGAAGGAAGGAAACAGGGAAGAAGAGTAAGAGGATTGCCCGGGGTTTGTTCCTAGGGAAACGTAAATTACGCTTTACACGTTATTTTAGCCTCTTTAGTGAAATTGTAATGTGTAACCGTCCAGCCTAAGGTTACTGAGCACGAAATTTGTGGTACTACTGTTGACTATGCTGCACAAGGAAATCTAACGATATTAAAGCAGTCGTGGTAAACACAGGTATTCCAAGCTCACGTTACGAGCGTGTTATGTAAATTAACTTTCTCACCAGAGAATCGGTGTCGCGTTACAAGCAACAGTTAAGAAATAAAATGTGAAATAAAATTCTGAGGTCTGCGAACGTTTAGACTTCAAAACAGTCCGTATTTTTGCGTATTCAAGTACGCGCGAGAAAAAAAAACAGTCTAGCGAACGTTAAATATCATAATTTCTACTTTTTTCTATGAAATAAAGAAAGAAGACGTACCTTTTATGTACTACTGTGTTTTTGGTGTGAATTTATCGATTTAGTCCGTTTTTTTGGCTGTTATGTTTGATCCCTTCGTATTATGAAGAGAGTGGCAGGGGTAAAACAATAACAGCTAAAAAAAACCTACTACTGTTGACTCCCGATAACTCAAACCCTCGCTAACTCGAACCGAAATCGATTTCCCCTGGATTTCCGTCATACACCCTCGATAATTCGAATCTCCCGCTAACTCGAAGTAGTTTTGTTTCCCCTCAGATCATTTCTATATAATTTTACCCTCGATAACTCGAACCATGTTTTGAGCCCTTAAAAGTCGGGAAAAAACAGTCTACTGGTGTCCCAAACATTGAATTTTGAATTTCCCATTGACGTGTTGTAGGCATATAGTTTACTATTGGAGGCTGATGTTGTTTGTCACAAATCTAACGTCAAACAGCTTTACTTCTCAAAACAGTAAAACGCATGCTCTATTTAAGCAAGGTTTTGTTATGTTACGATTCTGATTTATAATCTAGAAGTATCTTTTAATTTTCACTTGACATTTCTACAATTAAATGTGATTAAAATGTTCACTGTACAGTTAAAACTGTTTTTTTCCTTACTCCCGGCTATTGTTTTCAAGCGCCCGATAATTCGAACTGGCGATAACTCGAACCTTTTTCGAGATTTCCCTGGAAGGTTCGAGTTATCGGGAGTCGACTGTAAATCGATAAATTCACACCAAAAACACAGTAGTACATAAAAGGTAAGACTCCTTTATTTATTTTATAGAAAAAAAGTAAAAATTATGATATTTAGCGTTCGCAGAC
>BOPM01000438.1:104393-121247 GCA_022179025.1 Porites australiensis | reverse complement strand
CCCCTGAATTAAAGCTCATATTAGTACTAACAAGTTACCATGTGAACTCCCGTTCACAGGTTGACGGGAAATCGCCCAATTCCGTATTATCTGGTTATGATTCCTCCCTCAAATCACACCGTGGGAATGTCTGCAGGTGAAGACTACACCCGTAAGAATTTTATCGATCAGTACAAGATCACGACGCAAGAGATCGTGGTAACAGCTGTACTGGACATAACAGAAAACATGGTACTGTACGCCGTTCCACTCTACCAGATGTCTGTTCTCAAAAGTTGCTTGAAAAGAGTACTGGAGATGGTGGAAGACAGCGATTATGGAGCACCGGAAACCCACTTGGACGGAACTACATCTGGCGATAATGCAGCACAAGGGACCCACTCAGAACATACGGCTTCTTGGGAGGAAACACCTAAAACGATATTTAGAACAAGACAAGAGAAGAAAGACTTCACGAATTGGTACCGCACTACGTGTACTTCTGGTGTTAAAGTTCTTGGTAGAGAAGTGAGTTTTCTCTGGACCTTGGTGTTGACTTTCTTTGGTCCCTTTGTTGTGGTGGTGGTGAATTTGATGTTTAAGCACATTCACGTCGAATCTCCGTGGCATTAACAAGTTAAGAAGGAACTTGTTCACTGTCACCTGCGCAATGTAGTTTTTCCTAACTGATTATAGGTTAAACGATTGCCGGTCATTTCGCTACGCAGCTCAGTTGATTTCGAATTTCGCTCTACAGTTGTATTTTGAAATTGATGCACGCCGTGATGGTATTACAACCCAGTTTGTTCCTTACACAAATACTGTGATGCACAAACGAGGGCACAACTTTTCAGGCCAATTTCAGTACTTAGGCAGCGTTTTCACTCACGTGACCAGTATCTATGCAAATTTATTGGAACAAAAGAAAGCGTTTACATACGAAAAGAGTTAAACTCCCCCAGGACTGGTTTGGAACACCAGCATGGCTGCCGTTTTATTGTTTTGGGAGACCAATCTGCTTAAACCCCCTGGGGAGACCTTATAAAATTTACCCAACGTCGTATTCTTTATTGCTTCTACACTACACTTAGATGAAATTTCAAAGTTCTTTAACATTTCTGCTCAGAAAATGTTCATGAAAGTGTAAGTCTCTTCAATTTTTAAGGAAGAAAAAAAATTTAGAAGAGCAGGAGTAAGAATCGAACCCGGAGTGCTGTATACTACTACGCCGATGAGGATTTCTGGCTAGCACTGGTTTGATTTAAAGCTATATATCAACAAGCTTAACCCTAAATAGAAGCTAACCGTTTGGAGTCAGTGCTTAACCCTAATCACTATTTTCAGGGCTTAACCCTTATCACCAGTTATCACCATAGTCAGTGCTTAACCGTAATCACTATAGTCAGTGCTCAAAACCAAAGCGATAAGGAATACTAGGTTGTGTAAACTTCATAAGGTGTCCAAGGGAGTTTTGGCCGATGGGATCTAATGTTAACAAACACCAATATGGCCGCGTGACGTCATGTGAAAACGCTCTATAGGCTCAATAGCAAGCCGCTGTTTGGGAAATGAGCCCGCGATCCTCTCTTGAGGAGGAACAAAGAGCAAC
The DNA here is from genome assembly GCA_022179025.1 of Porites australiensis. Taxonomy (NCBI): domain Eukaryota; kingdom Metazoa; phylum Cnidaria; class Anthozoa; order Scleractinia; family Poritidae; genus Porites; species Porites australiensis. The sequence goes on along the minus strand of BOPM01000438.1, from coordinate 119,659 downwards.
GGAAACGGAGCCTATTAAGTTACTTATCATGCTTATAGAATGAGAAATTGGCTTAGTCAACGTTGTGCGAAGTCCTTTTTTTGTGCAATCCTTCCGCTAGCGAAAAGACCGGATACCAGTCAAACAGATAGCCAAGCATAATATTTACTACACCATTTTGCGCAATTTAGTTTCAGGTTTCCATTAGAATAACGGATGATTTAAGAAGCCGATAATGTTGTGAATAATAATAATAGCTGATAATGATGATCAAGGACATGATGATGATGATGTTGACAACAAATAAATATTGGATGTGGTTTTTGTGATATCCGGAATAATCAAGGTCGAGGTAAAATAAAATGTTATCAGCCGAGCCAAAAGGCCGGAACTGATAACACTTACCGAGACCCTGATTATTCCGGATATCACAAAAACCGAACCTAATAATTGTTTTATTATACATTGTTTTGAAGAAACTAACGACAAACACACCGTCGCACGGAACATGGTTTCTGTCGTGGTTGGAAATCATGCATTGTGCGCGCAATCTGCAGATTAGTCAGTTATCTGCTTACAGATAACAAACTAATCCGTAGGTTGCACTGATTTCCAAAATTAACTGTAGGCTCTTAGCCAATGAGAAGACAGATAATGAGTATAATGTATAATAATAATGATTATGATTATAATGATAATCAAGATGACGATAACGATGATGATGGTTATGATGGTGATGACGATGACCACGCTACTGATGATGATGAGGAGGAGGAGGAGGAGGAGGAGGAGGAGGATAACGATGATGAGTGTCCATCTAAGAGAGATGTTGGCTTTACTGAAAGTAAGAGTACAGCACTGAAGAAAGGAAAGGACCATGACCAGATGCCTAGACTTACCTCCTAGAAGTCTGTCTTATAGAGAGTTGACGGTAGTTGTAAATATTTGTAAAATAATGTAAATAATCATTTACGACAAAGTTGAGCCTGCTTATTGCCAACGAGCAGCCTCGCGAGGGGGCAGCATAATAAAGCCGTGCGCGAAAGTTCCAAGGCAGAATGAATCTCGAAGCGATGTAACGTAAGGTAGTGTAAGGTAACTTTTATGACGTAATGAAGAACAGAGAATGCATTGTTTTCCAGCGAACACGCACGCGAAAGTTCCAAGGCAGAATGGGTCTCGAAGCGACGTAACAGAAGGTAGTGTAAGGTAACTTTTATGACGTAATGAAGAACAGAGAATGCATTGTTTTCCAGCGAACACGCACGCGAAAGTTCCAAGGCAGAATGGGTCTCGAAGCGACGTAACAGAAGGTAGTGTAAGGTAACTTTTATGGCATAATGCAGAACAGAGAATGCACTGTTTTCGAGCGAACACGCACGCGAAAGTTTCAAGGCAGAATGGGTCTCGAAGCGATGTAACGTAAGGTAGTGTAAGATAACTTTTATGACGTAATGAAGAACAGAGAATGCATTGTGTTCCAGTAAATACTTAGGCGCAAGTTCCAAGGCATTCGAAAGGCAGAATGGGTCTCGAAGCGATGTAACAGAAGGTAGTGTAAGGTAACTTTTATGACGTAATGAATCACCGTAATTCATCAGATTTCTAAACAAATTGAACAGCGCGCGCATATAGGTAAAATCTTTGCTCGTTGGCACTTAAGAGATAGCTATAACTAGTGGCTATACCAGTCCCTAACGTAAGTCATGACTACGGAGACTAAATAATCTCCAAATAACAAACTGGTAATGTAGAAAAATAATTTGCTTGTCTTAAAATGAAGTCTTGTTTTCACCTTTTTTACCTTGTACATAATTTGTCCCTCAGTTATATAACCTCATTTACAGTTCAGATATTTTAAAAATGACAGTGTTTGAAGTGGGTAGCTAAGGTTTTTCCTATGTTTTTTGTTTGTTTACTTGGTTTTTGTTTCAGTGTAATAAAAGAGCGTACAATAAAGGTGTTTTTTTTTTATCTGATCTTTTATCCCCAGTCTATTAGAAGTAATCTTTAATTATTCCGTACAGAGTGAGTCTTTACACGGCGAGCTCAAACTTAGTGAGGGGAGTGCACGCCCGCGCGAGTGTCAAGCAGCAAAGCCGCGAGACGCAAGAAACGAGGGGGCCGAAGAAAGAGGCCATCTCTTGCTTTCAGAATAATACCCTTGGTCATTTTCGTCTGTCGCGCGTTTCGCTTGACGGACCAAGAAAAAAGAGAGAGACTGTTCGTGGTCTAGTGAGCCTGCAAATGTAGCTGCGAGCAAGCTCTCCTATTTGGTCGAGCGTAGCGAGCCGCGAGGAGCCGAGGAAAGGAGATCCTTTCTCTCCCCCGCCCCCCGCTTTCGCGTCTCCTCTCGAGTGCCTCTCGCGCGTCCACTTTTCACGATATGCCTCAAATGGAGAGTTGCTCGCAGGCTACTGCAAATGTAACTGTACTTCCAAGTGTCACTTCTCTTCATCCGACAATGGTGTCTGCTTATGCACACAGACGGTCGTACGAGTGAAGGATCGAATTTTCACTATGCAAAATACATTTTCACTAGCAGGCCTTGTTGAGAGACATTTTACTCACCAGTGACAATTAGAAAAGATCTTTCTGCAACTCGTCTAGCAGGACCCATATTGGATGGACCTCTGGAAATCTCAGACTCAAGTGGTAGATTACCAGGACAGGGCACCCAAGATTTAGCATCACCAGGTTTGCAGAGTGAAAAAGAACACTCTTCGCTTGCTGTGAGTTTAGAAAATAATACGCATAGGGTTTGTACACTTCTTCTGATGTAAAAGGACTTTTCCAAAATTACTTTTCCAAAATGAATGAAAGAGAATTTCAAGGACTTTGAAGGCACTAAAAAAGGGCTCTAGAAATTCAAGGGTTTTCAAGACGCATACGAACCCTGTATGTACATAAAGTGGAAGTTCAAAATGAATTTCAGGTTAAAATGGTTTCAGTGGCCTAATTCAGCGATCGTCAAACGGGCAACATAAACGTGCAACTTGTTTTGCAACATTGCTTCCAAAAAGAGTTGAAATAGCCCGCGTAGCAAGCGTTTCCAATCGAGTTATTACGCGAAACCTAGAGCAGGAGCAAAAAAAAAACGGTGGAAGGGGGAGGGGGAGGGGAGAAGAGGAAACCCCTCCCCCTCCCCTGTCATTCCTTTTTTTTTTTTGCTCTCGTCCCAACTTTCTCGACTAACTCGCGCGGAAACGCTCGCTATGCAGGCTAGAGTTGAAAAGCCATGTTGCATATTTTACCAGCCACGTTCAAACCTGTCTGCAACAAATCAGGTTGTTACAAGTGGCGTGAATACTGACTTCTGATTTGGTAAAATTATGCTGGAGTCACGCAATACATGGGAGTTAAATCACTTGCTGCAAAGCTAGTCATGTCTGGTGAAAGTACCCCTGAAAATCAACTACTCATGGGTCTCTTGTGCAACCATTTCTTCTTGCATTTCCTGTGTAAGATTTGTATACGTAACAAAATGCATAATTTGCAAGCTTGATGGGTCAACCATGGTTCATAGGCTTTGTTTCCGTAAGCCACGCCAAATTGTCTCACACTGAAGCTCCAATAGAAAAAATGAAGAGAGCCAAGTTCTCTGAACCTGTAAAATCCAGGGTGCTCAGCACACGATATCTATGTAAATTCTAAGATTTTCTAGTTGCCCGGGAGGAAAATTAGGTGCCAGGGGCCACTGGGGGCTGCTAGAGCACAGCCGTGATGCAGGCCCAAATATTGTAGCCTGCATAGCAGGGGTCAAAAGGGGTAGGGGATAGGGAGGAAGAGAAAAAGGGAGGGGGGTTCCCCTCTTTTGTGCCTTCCCCCCTCCCCCCCCCCTCCCCTTTTTGCGTGTGACACACGCGCTAAAATATTGGGGAGATTGGAAAATTCTTACCAATACCCTGTACTAGATACTTTGACATTTTTTTTATAACTAAACCTTGTATTTTTGACCCATCGAGTGCACCTCACTGAGTCTTCATTGCTTCAATAACAGTAAAGTGAACACTTACTAAGATCCTTCTCCATGGCCACTTGATTGCCATCAATTTGAACTGACCGTTCTTGCCACATAACAGGAGAGATAGCAGGCTCTTTGAGGCAGAGCCTAGCTACATTTTCAGTGGTCATGACAACATGATTGGAATCAAAGTGGACGTCAACTGTACTTGAACGGAAAGGGACATTCTGTTGCATAATACGTACACCTCTCAATCCTGAGGAAAAAGGAGTGATCAGAATCAATTTTCTCCAAACAATATCAATACAAAATCAAGAACTAGAGGTTGCGAGAATTTATAAAATGATCACCATGTGAGAGGAATATTCTTTGATCTTTTATCAAATTCTCTCAACAAATTCTTTAAGAGATGTAGGAAGATTAGTCTGGAGAATTTATTTGTAGATATCAAGCCTTAAAGAATTCCAGAAAGTTTTTAACTTATTCTTCTTCTTCTATAAAAATCAAACCCTTGAAACAGTATTCCATCGTATTTTAGATAGTTTTGAGTTGGTCTAAGAAGATTAGCTTTATATCTTTTTTTTGACCCTGAGCTCAAGGTGTCTGGATTGTGGCCAATGATCATGAAGGAGGCCCTCTTAGGGGGTTATGTATGTTCCTAGTCTGAATTTTAAAACCTGTCGTTTTGAGTATGGAGGAGGAAGCCATTTCACTTTGGGTATTTTACTATTGTATTTGCACTTTTCTCTGTCACTGTCACAGTTTCAGCCCATCTTTTTGTCGCCATTTCTGCTGTCCTTTAATTGTCACTGTTTCAAGATGTTGCTTGTTGGAATTTGCCCTAACAGAGACTCAATGAGATGAAGGTTTCTGCATTTCATATAAACTATAAGACCAAAAATAATTGACCCTATTCAGCATCATGCATGCAAGGTCTATCCTTCATCACCTCTTTACCTGTACTTGCTACTGGATTGTAGACACTAAGTCGGAACTTTCCATTCCCTGCAATGTTTCTATCTGCTGTTCCTTTTGTATATTTGTATTTCTCAGTTCCACCCGAATCACTACATTCCCCATTTCTATCTGAGTGGCAAGCTGAAATATCAACGGTGTTATGGAATAAATAATTAGTGCTGAAAGTAAGACAAACATAATTTCTGGATTTCCACTACAAAACTGCTTTAAGGGTGGATTGGCTGCAAGACAGGGCTCAAAAAGAACGTTAGGTCACGGAGTCCAGCTAGATTTTCTTGTCACGCAAAAGCCAATGCAAGTCACCAGAGACCACTGGGGGCTGCAAGATAATAATTTATGCTGATTTAGCAATAGAATGGGAACGTCAGTTGATGACAGCACACGCAAATCAAACAACTGGCTTGACCAATGGCAGAGCTGCAAATTGCACACTGGAATAAGTTGTGTTTAGTCCTTTCCGCGCACTTTCCCGTTATCAACTGACATTCCGATTCTGTTGCTAAATCAGCCTAATATGAACCCAGACTGCCAGGATCATTTCTCATTCCTTCTCCCAGACTGTGGACACTTGTTCTTGTAAGACTGATTTGTAAGAATTTAAACTAGAAATCAAAAACAAGAATCTCCAATCACTTACACTTTAGGGTGTTACAACATAGAATAAATCTGGACAGCAAACTGCATTTCACACTAAATTTTGACAATTAGTAAAAATGGATATTTCCTGCAACTAAAAAACAATTATATTAACACAAGAAATCGTTCACGTTCTTACTTGGTGCTGAAGCATATTTTTGAGCATTCTTGGCATGGCTAACAGCAAACTTCCTCATGACAGGGTCATTAACAACACCTCCGTCATTGGTCTTGTATGTATCCCACCACCAGTGCTCCTTATTAGGTAACTCTGAGTAGGAAACATTGGTTCTTTGTTGCCTTAGGAGTCGGAACATGCGGCGACTGTAGTAAGGGTGCACTGTTTTATCAGCTGCACCAATGCGTATCATAATTGGTATTCCCTACATGACAAATTGAAAGTATTACTAAGGTTTTATAGACGCATGTCAAACCTTTCCACAAAAGCCACCTTAGACGGGAGCAGAGATAAAATTAATGGTTGTTTATTAAAGCATATTACTTTTTTAACTGGGCTCGATTATCAGCCACTGTTCGGGAAATGAGCCCACACTCATCCCCCTGAAAGAGCCCTCTCTGAGAAACACAGACGTTTGATTATAACACATAATTATGATTAAAAAAACACTTAGCAGCTTTCACTTGAATAGTGACACACTATGGAATTTTATCCAGAGCCATCCAGAGTTACTCAGTAGCTTTCATTCAAATAGCTATCTAGTCACCGTAGATTCTCTAGGAAATGTTACTGATTGTAACCGTAGTTATAAAATAACTAAGATAGTACGCACGCTCTGATTGGCCGAGAGGAGTGTTTGCACGAGAGTATGTAAACATGGTTGTGGCATCAAGATGTTTTGCTTTTAGCGAGCAAATCACGCAAGCACGAATTTCAAAAAGTTTTTGAGTTCAAAACTCCACAAGTTTACTCAACTTTGTCTCGGGTTTGCATAACTGTCTCGAATTCTCCCAACCCCTCTTGTGTTTATATCAGGCTACGCAAACACGGAAAACGTTTACTATTGCTTAATTGTTAATCCTAGATGTGTATTAAGGATAACTTCATAATTATCTCACAATTGAGGAAAAATGTAACTAGCCACTGACTACATTATACAGGCTGCTGTACTTACATGTAAATTTGACACATGTTTGTCTGGGTCATTTTCTGCAACGCAAGCCTCCAAAATGGCTTTAACAGCTGGCGAGGTGTGACTTGTACTGATATCATGACGAAAAAACAAGTTAGAATCACCATAATCTTCTTTTTTGATCCAACCAGCTGCAGACACTAGAGCCAGGGCGTGGTCAGGATAGTGGGTACCAAGATGCCTAATGAGGAAACACATCTGTAATATTATAATGAAGTTTAAAAACATGACAACAAGAAATAATGAGTTGTACCAAAACTATACTTTTCCGCAGAGGAAGACACAAAAATTTGGTTTTATCAACTGACTTTAAATGAAAAAAATTCAAACACTGAATTTTGCATATGCCACTATTTTGTTAGGACTAGAGAAAAATAAGTTAAGAATAATATTATAGTCATGGCAAAATAATGGAATAGATGGGATGATAACTACCCCAAAATACTAGTCCAGTAATAAAATAGGTATCTGCTGTCTTGACTAAACTGTCCTAAATGACCATTTCTAAGCAACCACCTAAGTAGCCACTACAGTGTAGGTCTTAGCATTTTGGGTAGTCACTCACAGGACACCACTGTATTCCCTAAAACAAACAGGGATGTCACTAGCAAAGGGCTGGGAGCCAAGGATTTGCCACCAGCAACAATGAGCAAGACCTCTAGCTAAATTTCATGAAAAACCAACGGAAAATACACGGAAACCTAAATTCAGGGCTTTTCAATTTCCTGCCTGATTGCTCATACACAGCAACTTGAAATCTTCATGACAGCCCTGACGGGGTATATATTTTCAAATACATAAATTCTTTGCACATATTGACCATCAGATATTAAAACAAAATTAAATGCATAAAAACTGAATACAATCAATGTTAATGTTGTATTAAACAAAAAATTTACCATGCCCCATGCCCACCCATGGAGTGTCCAGCAAAGATGATGCGGTCAACATCTGCTTGGGGACCAATCCAAGGAGCATCTTTTATAAGCTTGGCTAAGCTCTTTAAGGCCATCATTGCTGTTAGCTCTCCTGGCCCTTCCCAGTTATGAGCCCCATGCCTGGTAGGAGCCAGAAGCCAAAGATGTTCAATGCCAAACACCCACTTGCCTTTCTCCATTCGCTTGTAACTGTCTGCTTGATTCTGAGGAGGGACAGCTAAAGAAAATAATAAAAACAGTAGTAAGTTTTCAAGAATAGAGTGAAAAAGTGATTACATGACAAAGATTAACTTAAGAGAGATCATGGGACCTGTTGGGATAATCAGAAAGGGCAAGACTAAAAATGCCTTGTTACCAAAAATTATCAGTATGCTAGACAATTGGTGGTAAGATATTAGCAATCTGTAGGTTGCATGTGCAATGCATGATTGCCAATAAAAATATCAATTCACGTTCCTAGCGACAGTTTGATTGTTGTTATATTCTTCAAAACAATGTATAACAAAACAGTTATTAGATAATTTGGTTTTTGTGATCCGGAATAATCAAGGTCTTGGTAAGTGTTATCAGCCGAGCCATAGTGTAGTCAGCTGATAACACTTACCTTGACCTTGATTATTCCAGATGTCACAAAAACTTCATCCAATAATAATTATTGGAAAATATTAATATTAATTAATTATTGTTAATTATCATTTGAAGCAAATTTTTCTTTCTTTTCATTGGCTGAGAGCCCACCACGTGACCTGCAAATAACTGCCTACAATTAATGGTCTGCTCATGTGCAATGCTATCCAACAGTGTTTGACTGCAAATAATATTCTGCTCATGCGTAAAGGAAGCTGTGCTTTTCTCCTTCTTGCGATCGCTCTTGCTTGAAAATGGCAGATTACTTCGCTTCCCAAAGATATTCATTAAAAAAACAAACTCGGTGATCGAATGATAAAACAATTATTGAACTTAGTTATCGCAAAATATCATGATTTGTCAGTGTCCCACAGATCAATTATTATTTGATCTGCTCGCCACAGACAAATCACGATATGTTACTCAACCTCATCCAATAATATTGTTAACTATTTTGCATGTACATGGACCTATAAGCAGAGTGACCTAATATATCCGCAGCTGGGTTGTAATATTAAAAGAACCAAGAATTTCACACTATATTGACAGAAATAATTTATATATATGCACATACATGTGCATGAACTATACTGATACCATACTTGTTCCATGTAGAGTCAATAAAACAGGACAAATTCCAGAATCACATCCTTTCAAAGGAGCAATTGCCGCACCATGCTGAACAGAGCCATCATGATCCAAAAAGGTGAACAAAAATGATTCACTGAGTCTACGAGACCTCAGGTTTATTGCCAACTTTTGATCCTGGCCTTTACTGGTGCTTATCTTCAAGATCAATTCTATTTCAGAACAAACACTTTCGTCACTTTTTGTTTCCTTCCTATTCTTGTACTCCAAAAGTATTTTGATTGGTCGTACTTGTCCTGGAGCTATCGAAAAATCCTTGTCTTCCTGTAAGATCTTCATAGTAAACTGATGTCCAGGGCAAGAATTTTTCACGATTGAAACTTTGGTTACTTTTAGCCATAAAGCACCATGGAAATTGTTGACGGAGAAGGTTATATGTTTAGAAAAGAGCTTGCCTTCGACCAGATCTGGTAAAAATGCTGGAGCTAACACCTGAAAGGTCTGTTTTGCTTCCAAGGGTTTTATGTTGCAAGTAAAGGTGAAGGGTCCTTTATGTCTGATGTGAAGGTATAATGTGTGAATCCCCCTGGAGAGTTGAACAGATGACCTGGTAAAGCAAAAGTACAGTAAGGGAATTAAAGGAGCTGTGTCATGAAATTTAGCCACATTAGGAAATTACAAAATGCCAGTTAAATTAAGAGAAACATAAAAATAACCGCTTAAAGCATTAAAGGAAGGTTAAAATAACACAACAGATACAACAGATTCCACGGACGGGCAAAACTGAAGAAGATTGAAACGGATTGAAATTAGGGTTTTTGAAAACTGTTTAGCCTAACAGTTTTTCAAAGTTTATCTACGCTGTTTGCATTATTTCATAAATACTGCTCAGGAGACATATTTGTTTATCTCGAATTTCTGATTTTGTCATTTACATGAAATTTCTGTGCTTACTTTAAGTTCCATAGCTATTGAGGGTGAGTAATTGGCAAAATTAAACAAAATGAACTGGACTGCCGTGACACGCCCCTTTAATTGACCTAACATCTAATGATGTATTAAACATTCTAAAAGCAAAGTTGCAGAGCACATCATAATTCATTACATCCAGCTATTTTGAGAAAGGCTGTAGGAAAAATGTGCAGGTGACAATCCCAAAAGGTAATATGGGATATGATCAATACACTGTTCCAAACGACTGTAGCTGTCGAAACTACTTTTGTTGTTTCCATTAGCACTTGCAGACATATGTCCATGGCTTCCGGTGCGACTCTTTCAAATTTTTTTGAAGAACAGTGCACTCCAAACTACCCTTAATGCCTTTCGGGATTGTCATGTGCACTTTTTCCCTGGGGGGGGGAGGGGGGAAGACCGCATATGAAAGGGGTGGGGATGCTCGTCAGAAATTTTGGCCTAAACCTCTAAAGGAGACCGATCTGGGCATGGCCCAGGCCTTTTTAGACCCTTAAAAGAGACCATGTTGAAACACAGACAATATATATATTTTTATATTTTTTGCGTGCGACCATAAACAAGACCTTCATGGCTAAATATGATGGCGTTTTGCCCAGAACACCCTAAGTGAGGCCAAAATCCGAAACTTACACTCCTAAGTGAGACGACGAGCATCCCCACCCCTTTCATATGCGGGTTTACCCCCTCCCCCCCCCCGACTTTTTGCGACAACCTTTCTCGAAAAAGTTGTATGCATTTGCATTTTATATTTGCCAACCTTTCATTCTATCATCATGGCACAAGAAGGTAGTACTAAGTATAATCATAAAGAATATCAAAGAGACATAAACTGCTAACATCCAAAGTAAAAATATAGAGTTCAAATGGCCTGAAACTCACATGTTAGCTGATTAAATATGTTAGATATGATGTTATTTAAAATTATGCAACTGGATTTGGAAGAACACCAAATTTCTCGATGGGATACGGGATTTGACCCCTACTCTACTGGGGAGCAAAAGATGGCGCAGTGGTGAGAGCGCTCGCCTCCCACCAATGTGGCCGGGTTCAAATCCCGGCGTCAATGCCATATGTGAGTTCAGGTTGTTGTTGGTTCTCTCCTTTTCTCTGAGAGGTTTTTCTCCTGTATGATGGGAAAGAAAATGGTCTTCAGGATAGAGATAACAGAAGTTCAGGGTGCAGTGTTGTAATGAAAAGGGAGCGGGATTGCAGCAATAGAAACCAATACCCCCCACCCCCACCTCCTCCAAGTGCTGTAACTTACCAGAACTGATCTCTTCTATAAACGTCTCCTGTTATCATTGCTTGATCAACATAAACAGTATGGACTCCAAGACACTGAATCACAACTGTTGCATCTTCTTCATTGACAAAAAAATCCCCCATAGCCCATCCTTGCCATTCAGTGACACCTAGCGATTGTAACGACATCACCAACTCATTCCAATTAACATTTGGCACAATGGCCACTGGTTCAGAAGCTCTGTGTTGGTTTATTTCCATCCATGTTATCTCTCCTTGAGAAACCAACTCTGAGTATAGCACAAACTTTTTCTCCCATCTGAACATTGAGACATTTTTCACCCCACCCCATTCCTCCAAGGGATCACCATCTACTTCCGGCTTTCCGATTATGAATGGCCCGATAAAATGCCACGTTTGAATGAATTTAGATAGCTTTCCGCCGTGTTTTGTGGCTTCCTTAAAACATGTGTTTGCAGCCTTTGTCTTTCCGAGTACATTAAATGATTCGCCGAGCATACTCCAAAGGAAAGCGTCGCTCGAGGCTTGTAATGCTTTTAAAAGGCAAACTGTGAGCTGGTCCATTGAATTCTTGGCCCGTAATTTCATGATATGTTCCTTCTTCGTGCTTTTGCAAGAAACATGAGACCATTGTTGGCTTTCCTTTTCCAAGAAGTTTGCAGTTGAAGACGAACTCTTTGATTTTGTAGAAAAAGAACAATCAATCAAAAATAGCACAGTCAAAACGTAGATAACTAGCCTGCAGGCTCTATTTAGCGACATTGTCAACGTGGAGGTATTTTTGACATATTCTTCTTTCCAGCCACCGAACGGAAAGATTTCAACAAGGCGTTACCAGGCAAGTGTTGCAGGTCAGTGCAAACAAAAGCCGAGGACTGGTCACTAGCCTTTTTCTATGGGAGGAGTGGCTGGGGTAGGCCATCCCATTGACATTGTGTAGAACTTCAAGAGTACTTTTAGCAGTAGTAACTATTTCATAGCTATAACTTGCTGTAATGTAAAGCAAGGAAACTTGTGGTTTTGAAGTCAAAAGAATATTTTCGTTCCTCGTCTTTCACTGCCTAATGGTTATTTCTCCTATGAGAGGGGAGGGTAGAAAACCTTGTAATCAACTTGTACTTGTAAAAAATAATACTTAGCCCAATAATCATAGCTCATGTTCTTAATTTTAGTGTTTTCGTTTGTGACAAATCGTTTCATTTTCCCACTCAAAATTTCCTAACCCCTGTTACCGTACTACACGGAAGTCACGTGAACTGAATCGACTAATCACAAACCCCCGAAGACCCCTCGTGACTTTTCATAGCTCAGCTGGTAACTTTCCCGAAACAATTTTTCACTGATATTCAGGAAACTGTAATTTTAAAGGCGCTGAATTTGCATTCCTCGCCATGTCTTCACCCCCGAAAGAGAAAGATAAAGATTTGAAAGCTGGCCACCCTCCGGCAGGTTGTTAGAGAACTATTGTTTTCTCGAATCGATAGTTTTGCTTGCCAGCCATGTTTCTCACGCAATAAACTAATGCAAATACACACGACGATAATTCTACGTACTTTTATTTTGTTTTGTTTTATTTTGGTTTTAGTGAAAGCAGGAGGGATGAGAATAACCTCAAAGCATCATCATCCTCAGCACCCAGCTCCCACGCCAGAGGAGAAAGCAGAAGAGGAAGAATTTGCAGAACCCAAAGAAAAGTAAGTTCGTGTACGTGCGCCCTTTCTTTCAACGTGTACTTACACGTTTTCGAATAAGTACAGTTTGTGAAAAGTGAAACGACACCATTAAGAGCATAGTTTTCACCAGTAAGAATTCAAGAAACAAAAATAAGTTTTTTCATACGCTTTTTTTCGCGTCGTTTCATTACTCCTTCGCGAGTTCAAATATATCTCGAAATTTTCTGTGGTGACGGCCACGTGTGGAAGTTGCGTTGCGTGACATGTGCAAGTGAATGTGACAACCTAAAATGGTCGAATTATCACCAAGTTCATTTTCAATATTTTGAGGGCCTCGTCTGTTTTTTGAGGGATGAGGCGTTCGCATTAGTAGGAGGCAGGTGAATAACAATAAGGTTCAAAGGGTGGCAGCTTAGGGAAGGACAATTTGCAAAAGTGAATTTGGGCAGGGGGTGGAAGGGAGGGGGTGAGTTCCTGCTTTGCTTTTAATTTTTCCGGGCTTGCCATATGATTGTTGTTGTTGTTTTTTTTTCAGCTTGGAGGTAGTTACCTTAATGGCTGTTGCAGCTGAATGCATTTTTTATTTGAATGTTTCATCCCCCCTTCACTTTTCTAATGGTTTCCAGCGTTCACAGCTGCATTAGACTACACAGCAAATAATTTTCTTCCCCATTTCCAACTTTCAGGGCTTCTGATCAGAAGGTTGTTGTGTCTGGAGTGGTCACAAAAGGCAATGCTGATTTCAAGGCAGATGCAGTTAAAGTGGCCCATGAAAAGCCTTTGCCGCAGCATGATAAAAGACCTCAAGGTCCTGGAGGCAAGGCCCCTGGAATGGTTATTCAACAACCGAGAAAGCAGTAGAAATTTTTAAATTAAATATAGTGATACACTGTGCAGTGGAGTCACTGCATGGGCTCTCAACTAAAATAACAGCAACTTGTATAGTTACTGATAATTTCTCCATAATAATTATTTCTTTGTTCTTGTTTTGAGGTTTTTACATCTGCTTTACATCTTTGGGTTGACCGCAAAGGTTATGTGATTTTACAGGCAATAAAATAATTAACCTTCCATCACATTGTTTTCTCCCTTTGAAGTACCTGTCTTCCAGCACCATAAATTAAATCAGGGAATATTCACTTAGCAGTCTGAGAAACTACGGCCGACAATCCATTGTTCTGAAAATAATGTACTGACTGTACTGACTGCTGGCTTCACTGTTACAAAAATGTAAGTACAGTAGCTGCTGGGGTATTAATTTGTTAAATTTGGCAGTTTATGTGTGTTTAGAATGTTTTCGTAGTTTCTTGGTGTTGCAGTTAATTGATGCAATCACCAAATGACATAATGCAAAAGACTCGAAAGACACTGCACAATACCCCCCATCACGAAACAAAAGCCAACCAACAATGGTTTCCACAACAGCAAGAAGGAACACCCAATGTTTTTGGCTTCCTGAAACCCCCTACAGGTACACCTACCTTGTAGCTTAAAACTTGGTTCAGTCATTGTGTTTGTTTTGAAATACTGTCTAACCTCTCCTTACGGACACCTCTCTATTACAGACAGTTCGTTTACTGCCAGAAATGCCAAAAATCATACAATTCTCGGTTTTCACATGACGTCACCAAAATTCAAACTAAGAAACTATCGATTCTTCTGAGTTTCTGAGTTTCATGAGGTATTACAGCACATAAACACCTTTATTTAAACAAAGTTTTGGTTCCAAGGGTTCTTCGTTTTGCGATAGGGGACGTTTGAATTTGTAGACTTTTACGTGACGCGGCATTTGGTTGGCGGTCGGGAAGGCTCTTATGTGGGTTAAAAACATTACCAATTTTGGGAGACTTTGCTATCTAAACATTCCTTGTCTCAGAATAAATATCACTTTAATCCTTTATGAGTTTTTCAAGCGATGATCTCACGCATTAGTAGGAAAACTCAAAGACAGATGTTTCTGTTGGTTTCCGGCGGCCATATTTGTGCCCCTCAAAGGGACACAAACATGGCGTCTCCATACAAAGCTTTATAAATTTGGGTAAAACGTTTTCCCGAATATCTCGCATATGAAAAACCGCACAGACCTGATTCTTGGTGAGACCTTTTGCATATTTATCTTCTTTTATTTCCTAGATTCTGGACTTTCTGTACTGAATGGTTTGCAATTTTATTTTCGATTGCGTGACAGTGAAAACCGAGAATTCCCTGCCTGTATAATACGGACACCTCTGTAAAGCAGACACTTGGTTCTGTCCCTTTGGTGTCCATATTAAAG
Organism: Porites australiensis; assembly: GCA_022179025.1. Classification (NCBI taxonomy): domain Eukaryota; kingdom Metazoa; phylum Cnidaria; class Anthozoa; order Scleractinia; family Poritidae; genus Porites; species Porites australiensis. Next base: position 104,612 of record BOPM01000438.1, on the reverse strand, counting down.
AGGTTCGACTGTATTGAAAGGTTGACTGTAGAAGCACCAATTGATTACACTCTCATTTTTCTTTGTAAACAAAGATAGTATAGAAAATACAATCAATATAGGATCAAAGATCAGTAAGAGCCTCTTTCCATGTACCCTTTCAGTTTCTCTTTTGCCTGTCTACCTCATAGCCTCTTTTCCTTACAATGGTAAACGTAGTAGGCATTTTACTCTTTTTCA
>BOPM01000438.1:92867-104383 GCA_022179025.1 Porites australiensis | reverse complement strand
GGTGGGGTTGGGGTGGGGGGGGGGGTGGGGCTGTGCAAACTCTTGACAAATCTTGGTCTGACTGTTGTCAAAATTGCTCCAAGAAAGGTTATTGGAGATTCTAATGGGGACAAATTCTTCAGTGTTTGGTATTATTCAGAAACAAACTGGAATTCTGTGGAATGGTGTATTCTTTTTTACAAAAGAAATCTACAATATTACATTTTCACAACGTTATGAGTTGCGAAAGTTACATGTCACAAAATTGCCACGAAAATTAGGCCATTCCCGTTTTTTTCTTCGTTTACCGCCAAATGCGTTTCCTGATATTGGGTCGGTCAGTCGAATTGAAAAAAAAAAACCTAAAAAAAATCACAAGAAGTCTCAGAATAGTAGGCCCTGGTACCCCAGGACGACGTTAAAAGTTAACATTCACATATTTGGATTAAAAAAATGTACCAGATACTGTGAAAAATGTTCATGTTTTTGTTCCTGTTTTTCTTTATGCTGTTACTATGCTCATTTTTCAGATTAAAAGAATTATTTCAAGTACGAAATGGTGTCACTACGTCATCACTTTTTTTCTTTTATTAAAATGCCAAAAATTTGGGTCGGTCGGACGACGGTAAACGGAGAAAAAAAAGAGGATGGCCTTATGGCAAAACTGATGCAAAACTGTCTGAAATATAATGTAATAAGGTAAATAAAAAAAAAATACATCTTTTGGCACATGCACCCAACATGTCATGCAAAGTATGTATCTTAGACTGACCAAAGTATCAAGCTTCATAATATAATTGTTATTGATTAGAGCAATTTTTAATTCAATATTTCAATCGCGCTACAGTACATGGACTTCAACTTTAAACTCTTAGAACACTCTATATACGAAGAGTGTAGGACTTAGAAGTAATTAACTGGAAACGATAATTTCCGCTAACTTGAATAATAATTACACTCTAGCTAACTTTTGATTGAAGACTTGTTAAATTGTTTAAGGAAACTTCTGAAACTTTAGTTTTATTTTGGTAGACCATTTTTAAAAATCCAATTTCGATTCAAGACAAACTGTAAACATGAAAGGAGATTTGTGCCATAAGGATAAAGCATATCTCTTCCATTTGGAAAAAGCTAACTTTTTTTAACTCTAGTTCATCTAAACCTGACTAACTGATTGAAATGAGATAAAGAAATAGCCAGTTCAGAATTGCTGATTTACGAAGGTGTAATCGGTCGTGTTAATGGGGTTCGAAACTTACCAGCCATGACCAGTCTGCTGTCGCGGTTCGCTTATCAGCGACAAGCTGTTTTCTTAAACCTTCATTATGCAGCTGAGACATGATGTCAACGCATTAGAATGGAAGCCTGTGTTTGTCCAAGAGAAGCAAAGCAACTTGAAAAGTACGAACGATTGCTCAACTTGGTCTCAATCGATACAACAGAGCGTCTCCTAGTGACGTCACCACGTGGTGGAATGCAGGGAATGCGCGCGAAATGCGGGAAGCGGCCTCATCGCTAGGAACCAGCGGACTTGCTTGCTGCAAACTTTACCTGTAATCACCTGACAAAAACGAAATGCAAAATTTTTTTTTTTGCTTGCCAATACACACTATCAAGAGCCTACATAACCTGAAGCCGGGCGTGAAGTGACTTCATTGCCCGTGCCGTGAAGTTCGCAAAATTCGTAATAATTAGGGATAGTTCTAGGAGTTGTTCTTCCTTCTTTGTTTCTTCGCATGTTCGCTATGACATGCTCTTGACCCTTGGATCATGAATTCTAACCATTTAAGAACAAAAAAACAGTTGTATGAAAGACTCTTGTCTCTTTGCCCTGGTCACGCAACTGATGGGCTCTTTACATGACTGTGATCACGTGATCAACTTTCGGTAAACACGAAAACAGTTCACTTTTGAAAAATTTTGTTTGCACAAGCTGAAAGAACATATTAAAATTAGGTAACCTGAGAATTTTCAGCGTATATCTCAAAAGTATCGATTACAACGGCCGCCGAAGTTAGTAACGCTTGCATGGTTTTTCATACAAAATCCTTGTAGATTCTAAAAACTTTGTAACTGTCGTTAAATCTTTCCCTTACGTATTTAAGGGCTCAATTTGCTTGTTATGAATTAAAAGGCGATTTGAGCCCTGTAATGCTTAAGGAAATATCTCATGACGAGCTGCGAAATTACAAGGATTTGTTTAAAAAATAACTAAGATAGTACGTGCTGTCTGATTGGCGAGAGGAGTGTTTGCATGAGAGTATGTCAACATGGTTGTGACGTCAAGATGTTTTGCTTTTCGCGCGCTAATCACGCAAGCACAAATGTGAAAACGTTTTTGAGTTCAAAACTCGACAAGTTTACTTTATTTACCCATTCCTTCGTCGGCTGAAACTTGGAACATCATTACAAACAAGCTGTGTCAATTTTGCTTTCGCTTAAGCTGACGTTTTAAGCGAGGAAAATCAGTATTTTGGAAAGCATCTTTTTGCAAAACAAGAACTCATTACGCGTGCAAGCCTTCGTGTACACGACTTTGCTACTGGTAAGAATTTCTCTTTTAATCAGTGCCATAACAAAGAGTTTTGCGTTTTTCTCGGGAAAGTTATTTTATAAAGGCCATGATAGAAAACTTTTTTCCTGTGTTTGCACAGCCTGATATAAACACTCTCGACAGTTATGGAAACCCTCGACTTCGTCTCGGGTTTGCATGACTGTCTAGAATTCTCCCAACCCCTCTCGTGTTTATATCAGGCTATGCAAATTCTGTTAAATGGAAAACCATGGAAGCGTGATTGGATGGCAAAAGTTTTTTTTCTCATACAAATGCTTCCAGCTTTCGGCGGCCGTTGCAATCGCTACTTTTGAGATATATATATGCGGATGAAAATTCTCAGGTTACCTAGTTTTAAGATGGTCTGTTTTCGTGTCTATCCAAAGTTGATCACGTGATCAAGCCATGCAAAGAGCCTATAACTGATCGAAGCTTTTTCAAGGAAGCGCGTTTAAAATGAGTGATAAAAGTCAAGAAGAAGAGGAACTGTCACACACCCAAGTTCTCGCTGATGTCGAGAAACAAATCGAAGCAGTTTGTAAGCAATTACAGTCCCTAAAGCGACAAGCACGTAGGCTTCGAGGACTTCGTGAAGAGCTGGAAGTATATGATTCCATGTCGAAGAAAATGGAAGGCATGCAGCTTTCAACGAAAGTGAATCTCAATGTTGGTGGCCAACATTTCAGTACAACCGTGCAAACACTCACCAAGGACCCAGGTTCGATGCTTGGCGCAATGTTTTCAGGACGATTTCCGATGAAGCCTTCTGAAGATGGAGCGTTCTTCATCGATCGAGATGGAACTTACTTTCGGTATATTCTGAACTACCTTCGTGATGGAAAGCTATCTTTACCAGAAGGGGCCACGGTTATTGAAGAAATCGAGGCAGAAGCTGAATTCTACCAAATTCAAGGAATTCTGGAAGAGCTAGGGAAGCCCAGACCATCGAAGAGTGCAGATCACGGAGTCAACGCCAAAACGCCATTTGCAGAGTCTAAAATTCTGACTCGAGAACATGCAAAGATATTGTTAGGTATGGTACCTTATAAAACTGGCAGGTGGCGTCTTCTGTTCAGAGCTTCTCGAGATGGTTTCGCAGCTGAGTCATTCCACTCAAAATGCGACAAAAAAGGTCCAACCTTGACGGTTGTGCGAAGTGGAAGCTTCATATTTGGCGGATTTACCGAAGCAGCATGGAGTAGTATGCGCAGTAAGTAAAACTGAAATGAAAAAAATTAAGCAGCTTTTTTAAGCTTAAAAGCAACGATGACGGCGACGGCAACGGCAACGGCAACGAGAACGGCAAAAAAGGCAACAGGTTTAGATGGGCAAAACATCAACTTCGGCACGTGCTTTTTTGTGCATTTCTTTGCCGTCTTTGCGCGACTACGATGTAAAATTGCCCAGAAAATTCACGTTTTTGTGGAGGACTTGAACACAAGACAACGGTTTTCTTTTCCTGTCCGTGAGCTTTGATACAGCTCTTTAGAATTCATCTTCGGCCAGTGCCGTAGCAAGGTTAGATTATTGGGGGGGGGGGGTCAATAAGGAGCGCCGAAGGCAAGAGCTTCCCCCGGGGTCCGGGGGCATGCTCCCCTAGAAGATTTTGAAATGTAGGGTATCTGAAATAGCACTTTTAGCCTTCTTAGAGCACTAATTTCCAGGTCTCACCCATTTAAGAAGCGTACTTTGTTTAATACCCGCTTGCTTTTTCTTTGTTGAAGCTATAAATGAATAATTTTCACGCTTTATTGATCTGAAATCAACACATTGAACCGGAAGAGCAGCGTGAAGAGCGAGGCCGCTGACCAAATTAAACTTTCTTTTCAAAATTATTGGGGGGACAGGCACCCCCGGCCCCTCCACATGCTTCGGCACTCCCGGCAGAAGAATTTGCCAACATTCAAGTAGAATTGAACGAAATGGAATCAACCATATAAAGTTTAAAGCATCGTGAATTCACTTTTAAAGCGACTTTTTTGTAGCCGTCCCCTCAATGGACTTCTGAAGGTTGTGAAAAAGGCCTTACAGCGTCAGAATTCAAGTCTAATTTGTTTGTAATAATGTTATATTTTTGATACATTGATTACTTTTCTAACTTCAAAAAATGTTGACTATGAGGACTCGCCCTCCCGCCCAGCCCCTCCCTTTGCTGGGCATGCAAACTAAAAAAAAATCATCACCCACCCCAATGAGTGCACTCATGGCTATAAAGCCCGTGGGTTACTCCCTCATATGCCCTAAACAGGGATGTGCAGCTGGACAGGGTGTAGCTTTTGACCTCTCTGTTCTAAACTAAACAGGGTATATGATTTCGCGCGAGTCTGTCCCAAACAGCCTGTCCTAATGATAAATAGGGTATTGCCTGCGCAATCGATTTGATTTGCTGGAAGAAATTTGTTTGTACTCGAAGTATACAAACGCAAAGGCTTTAAAACAAGACAGCGTGCATTTACTCCTTGTCCTTAACAGGGTAATACAGTTGATGGTGTTGTCCTAAACAGAGTATGTATTTTAGGATCTTTTTGTCCTAAAACAAAACTGCCTTAGGGTTTCAAACCCTCAGCGCATCACCTATACCCAAATATTAGTCGAGTACCCTCGGGTTATAAAGCCGTTTACGAGTGATGAGACGACAACTCATCCATGATTTATAATGCCAAATGCAAATTCATCACTAACTAAGGATAATCTTAATAATGTGCCACCTTAAAGACGTTTTGGTTAATACTAAATTACTACGAGAGGATAGCTGTAGGGTGAGGATGATGTCACCAATAAGGCCAGCCCTATCGTAGTAATACACTATGATATCTCCAAAATTCATAGCGACTGCTTCTAGAGTTGACTGAAGAGAGAGCTAAGCACAGCCCAACACTCCTCTGTCTCCTCGGTGCTTAGCCCTATTCATATAGTTTCAGGCTGCGAGGAGTAGCGACAGTGGCCAGTAGAGTAGTCTGCTTCACAGCCGTTCTTTGTGTCGTCACGCAATCAGAGGAGCATTGTTGGGAGGACCATTGCGTTACGTTGCGTGACGACATAAAGAACGGCTATAGAACAGACTACCCCAGAAAGGGCCGTGAAGAAAAAAAAATTTTTCAACCCACAAAAGCACGTCACCTGAGACGAAAACAAACGAGATTGGGGTGATCAACATAAAAGGCTTCAGTTTTCATGCCTAAAACCAACGTCGTCTCAACCTTGCCTCTGGGGACCAGGTTGAATAAAACGGCGTACGCTCCTCCGTCCATTTTGACGGCTCTGCTTTCCAGTCGATCTTTTCACTAAAAGCAAGTTTATAAATTGAGGTGAAATTTTGATAGCGCCTTATCTGTTCATCGGTTTCTGATGTTAAAAATTGGACAAAAAAATTTATCACAAGAGGACGAAAAAAGCGCTCTTACTTCGTGTACTGGACATAAGTGACGTAAAACAAAAGACCTATTTGTTTCCTGTTCGATTTTTGGTCTTTTGTTTTACGTCATCTGTGACCGGTACACGAAGTAAATGCCCCAAAAAGAGTTTAAAACCTACATTCTTGTCTTATGAGAACCAAAACCAGCTTGTTTCATCTTCGCCAAGGGTGCCATTTATAAACGTATGTAACTACCTCGTCCCAAAGAGGCGTATTGGATGCCAACACCGGAGCCGTGCCGTTGCATGGGGTTTTGCTGAAAGCGGGCCCGCGGTCCAGGGCGTGACGGCGGCCCGGCGGTCCAGACCTGATTTTCAACAGATTTTTTGTACAGCGGTAATGGGTCAGTCAATCCTTCCCATACTCCCGGGCATCTGTGGGGAAATTGTAATCTTGTCGGTACTGGCAGTAGACGATTTGTCAGAAAACCTAGGCCCCGGGGTGGGGCATTTGTCAATTCTTCTAGAAGCGGCTTTTCCAAAATAAAATGATAAATGCCCAACAAATGCCCGGGAAGGAGATAGGCACGTTTGGAATTTATTGATTGAGCCATAAATCCATGCGCATTCAAATAAATGCATCGGGTATGGGAGTGAAAATGGTCGACGTTGAAACCCCTTATTTTTTGCATGTTGCTCAGGTAAAAACGTTTGATTCTCTCTGTGGAATCGTCTGTTTACAGAACCGGATAGCAAAGAAGAGGGCATTTAATAATTCCAAAACGATTTCAATTAGTTAACTACGGATTCCCGGTTGTGTTTGTCAGCTTATTAGGTTATCACTTTCTCGCTTTGTAATCAAATGGTCTTGCTTAGTCCCCAGGCCCCTTTTCTGGGCGGTCTGTGCGTACCGGGTCACGTAGGCGGAGCGAGTTTACCAGTCTCCCTGCCGTTCGTCTCGAATATGTCACCGAAATGCATTGACCGAGAAGGCCTGGGTAAGACGCCGGGCTGGGGCTGAACGCAAAACATCGAGTGAAGTCAGATTGTTTCTTTCAGTAAAATTACATGAAGAACAACTTGAGTCCAACTTTACTGTGTAATATAAAAGTGAAATAGAAAAACTCAAGTGTGATGCTTTGAATTCGGGCCGGGTCACTTGCTTTATAGCCTACATCCATATCCACTACACCATCGAGGACTAGCTGCCAAATCCAGTAATTTTTAAAATATACATGTTCTTATATATGCCGTACCCCATTATATTACAATATTTGAAAGCTAACCGTTTTCAGTTCAGTGCTTAACCCTAATCACTGCAGATCAGTGCTTAACTCTCTACTGTATTCTCTCCATAACTGGCGCTCTGTAGTTTTGGTTTTTTCAACTATTCTAGCCTCATTCTACATTCCAGTCTCGTTCCATTATGAAAATAATGCGTTGTGTAAAATTCATAAGGTGTCCAATCTGGCTTCACCCGATGTTATCTAATGCTAACAGAACGCATATGGTAATCAAACTGCAGTAATCTAACCACCGGAAGTACTATTTACGAAAAATTTATCGCTAGACAAATATGTTTACCTGTGAAAACAGCCGTCTCTCCTCGCTGATGGCTCTTTTCGCTGTCAATTAGCGTGGGAAAATCAGGTGAATCAGAATCGGACTACCGGGCCGGCGGGCTATCACAAGCCGTGGGTAGCGGGCCTGTTTTTAGCAAAACCCCGAGGAAGTGTGTGCTAGCAAATGCCATTGTCGTATGAAACTACTAAAATCTGAAAAGTTTTGTAAATAAAAAAGGTAACGATCTCAATCGTTAAGAAATAGCTGGGATCACATAGACTGTCAGTATGTCACTCGTAGCGGGGGCGGGGTGAGTGCCTTTCAGTCTTAAAGTTTGTATATGTCGACCACTTTTTACGTTTCTGTAGTTTTGAAAGAACGCTGTTAAAAATTTCTAGGTTTCTAAATTTGTTGACTTCACTGAGGCCACCAAGACTGAGAGGCCCCTTATAAATTGTAAAATAACATTTAATTCTCTTTTCAAGGTGATCGCGGTTTGCAAGGTGCCCAATCTCAACTAGTAGCGTGCGGTTTCAAAGGTGCCCAATCTCAACTAGCGTTCTTGTTCAGTTTGGTTAATCCATTTGGAGTGGGACCGGTTCGAATACCAGCTAAGGAAAATCAAAGTGGTTGTTTTATTGTCTGTGAAAGTAAGTATGGGCCAACGTTCCGGCAAAACCTTGACACCGACATATTCTCTGGGAAAAGCTTCTTATATATTTCAGATAAAGCTAATGCGTCTTCATCAAGTTATTGTTCTCTATTTGGAAACTTTTCGTGTCCTAAAGGAAAACCAGGAGATTTGTTCTTCACGGGCAGTAAAAATTTTGCTGTCGATGATTACGAAGTGTTCGTGTTGTATTAGTTGTAAGGCATGTACTACAGCTGTAAGCAAAGTGCAGCTGGCTTGGAGTCTCTGAGGTAAAATTAATTCTTCGCGTGTGAATCTCAAAGTTGCTAATTATAGACTGAAACATTATCAGTATCGTTTATGAACTGAACTTTAACGGATTGAAATTTAGAATTGACGAAAGTGTTTGAATGTCTTTAAATATAGCCTGCGTTCAGACGCCTCCCATTTCATTTATTGCGAGCGGAAAAGGGACCTCTTCTGTGTGCAAGCAACAAACCGAACAGATGTCAGCATGTAGGCTACTGTTTTTATAGGGAAAGCTACATGAGCTGTTAGCCGAAATGCACAACACAAATTAAGCCAACCTGAGGCTAGCCACCCTCCTTTCTCATATAGGCATGGCAAAAATTAAATACAATGACTTTACTGGGCAGTTTCTTTTACATCCTACCTTGTTTGCGGAGTATATGATTATCTTGTCTATTTCGCTCCGCTGTTTGTTGCAGCATGCAAATCGTGATGTTTTCCGGTACTTACGAAAACGTAATTTTAAGATATAACTTAGTACTCTCTTGTACATTGATAGTGTGACGTTAGAGTGACTGATGTCAATGCCGATTGCATATTGCCCGCATCTTCTAGACCTTATCTACGGACCTTATACGGTTGTGCCTAGAATGGATACCCCCAAATCAGATTTGTTATCTTTACTCAAAACACATGATAGGAGTCTTATAACTTAAACTAGTAAATAAAAGAAGAAAGAAACCGGAAGAAAACAGTAGGTAGTATCTATGAGAAGACTGAAACAGGTGTGGCGTAGGGACGGATGACATTTCAGACTAATCTATGACTTGAACTCGCGTCATTTGATGTATAATCCACATCCGTACCCACTCAGTACATATCCTGCGAGCAGAGGTTCCTCTCTTGCATGCAATTGGCTTTTAGCGTTTAAAAAGTCGTTCGTGTGGCTTGTCTGACACGTAGTTGTCGCCCTGTGGGGCGTAAACAAACCAACTACGCAACAGACAAGCCACGCGAACGACTTCGTTAACGCTAAAAGCAATGTAAGAGAGAAACCTCTGCTCGCAGGGTACTCAGTACACCATCAAGGGCTGACTTCCGACGCCGGATAATTTTAACGTCCTACTTTACTTGACGTTTATAATCATTACATTACTGAAAGCTAACTGTTTTAAAAGAGTGCTTAACCCTAATCACTGTACTTCGGTGTGCATGCTAAACCCTGTATTCAACTCTTTTCCTTGCACAACTGTCTCTTACTCTGATTTCCCACTTTTCTCAAAAATGTGTCCAATACATCCGCATAAATGGTTCTCTACAAGGAGTATATAAGGTGTCTAACCTGATTTTAAGCTACCGTATAAAATTCCGAAAATAAGCCCCGGGGCTTATATTTTTCAAAAGCCCTTTTTGAGGGGCTTATTTTTGGAGGGGCCCATATTCGGAGGGGCTTATGTACGGAGGGAAATTTGCGTTTCAAAATTGATTGGGCTAGCTTGTAGTGGGAAGGAAATTTACCATTTTTGCTTTGTTTTACTTTGTAATCGAGGGCAAATTCCAAGTACAGCCCCCCGGGGGGCTTAAATCCGGAGGGGCGATTTAACGGAGGGTTTTTTCTGTTACGATTTTGGGGGGCTTATATTTGGAGGGGCATATTTTCGGAATTTTACGGTATCCTATCTGGCCGTTATCGATACCCGCTGGGACTGATGAGATAAAAAAGAAATGTTACGTGGTTTCTCAGGGGGCAAACAAGTGATAAAATCTGGCAATAAAAGAAATCGCAGCCGAGTTTGTTTATTCTGGAAGACAAAAAATGAAGAACTTTTTATATTAAAGACGATAATGGCAAATTATGGGTGGAAGTGACCATTGTTACTTTTTTGAAAGCAGTAGCCTGACGTAAAACATATCGAAATTTTGCAAGACCTAAAGTGTCGTTTCGTTTTGAGAGAATAAGCACACTCGACGGCGATTACTCGTATTGGCAAATTTTATCACTTGTTTCCCCCTGAAATACCACCTGACGTGGCTTTAATGCCATAAATCATAAAGAGCGTGCAAAGATGGCGGATATCTTGAATGAGGTCTGCCAGATGAAGATCAAAATCGGAGAAATGTTTTGAATGAATAATAATTATAATATCATGATAACTATCTCCCGAATGGGAGATCACCAGACCAGTGGTGTATATACCGTAAAATTCCGAAAATAAGCCCCTCCAAATATAAGCCCCCCAAACTCGTAACGCAAAAAACCCTCCGTTAAATAGCCCCTCCAAATATAAGCCCCCCCCCCCCCAGGGGGGGTGCACTTGGAAATTGCCCTCAAATACAGGTAAATTTCCCTCAAAAACGGTAAATTTCCTTCCAACTATAAGGCTAGCCAAATCGATTTTGAAACGCAAATTTCCCTCTGTAGATAACCCCCTCCCAAAAATAAGCGCGGCCCTCAAAAAGGGCCTTTCAAAAATATAAGCCCCGGGGCTTATTTTCGGAATTTTACGGTATATCATGAGACGCGAAGCGTCAGACGCAGCATCTAGCGCTATGCACTGACCCTGAGGGGAATGGTTCTTGTTTTTATTTACCGAATTAGTCGACTAATAAATAAGTAATTTTTGCCAAGACGTCACGCAGTAAGAGCTTTGACAGAGTTTCGCTGATTTTTCGACTGAATTTTTCACTAATATGGTGCAAATTTACTAAAAAGTAATTTTCTTTTTACTTAAAAGTAAACCGACAAGCCAATTTTTGTCGCTTTTGTCACAGAAAAATTTGCGTCGATTGTGCTCGAGTTTCTAGAAAGTGATTATCTTCCATATTTAAGTACCCACTAATAGACAACTATTAAGGCATTTAGAACACTTTTTAAATCACCTATTGTGAAGTTCATGAATGGATGTTTAAAAGTGTTCACAGTCTATGTATTTAAACAGTCTGGGATCGATGACACAATTGAAATACGAATCATAATTTTTGTAGAAATTTTTCCACTTATCAAGAAGCATTGTGAAAAAAAAATGACAAAAATCATCTGTTTCAAGATTCAAATGATTCCACCACCACCCCTACATAATTTCGAATAGTACGTTTCTAATCAGAGATTCACAATTCTTTCGTTTTTTAAAAAATTAAAAAAGAAACCAAGCTTTCGCCGATAAGAAAATAGCGTTTAGTGTTTTA
>BOPM01000438.1:64466-80032 GCA_022179025.1 Porites australiensis | reverse complement strand
TTTGTCGAGTGCATTTTCACTATTTTATTGTTCCAAATTCAGTAAGAAAACACTTTTCTTTTTTATTACCCTAAAGTAATCACCACCAAGCCAATTTCCGTTGCAGTTGACATACAGCGTCATTTTGCATCGATTGTGGGAGTTTTGAGGAACCGATTATCTTCCATATTTACAGTACCGACTAACAGACAAATGTTAAGGCATTTAGAACACTTTTTAAATAACCTGTTGTGAAATTGATGAATGGATGTTCAAAAGGTTCTTATTAAAAGTCTACGTAAGTCTTATTATCTTATGAAAAGTCTATGTTCTTTCGGAAAGTCACGCATTAAAATTACAGACTGGGATCGATGACAAAATTTATTGAAATAGGAATCACAATTCTTGTAGACATTTTTAAAGGAATCAAGAAGCATTGTGAAAAAAAAACCCACAGGAATCATGAATACCAAGATTCAAAGGATTCCACTTCCACCCCGCGAAATGTGGAACGTTTTCTCAAGCTATCATGACCCGAATCTGAGATCACAAATCTCTCGAAAAACGGCACTCTACCCATTCTTACTTGTGAGCTTGGGCTACTTGTAAGTAAATTTGTTTTAAATCACTTTTTCAGTAGCGTTGAGCAAAATGGTGTCCAAATTGTCCTTTTTGAAAGACTGGCTCCTTTTAAGCTATTTAAAATTTGAGTAACAAAAATTTCTTTCAAAATATTTTACAAAAGGGCGGAATGAAACTAATGACATTTCCCGTTCTTATACACGAAACACAATCCAACAAATGACTCGCTCATTTCCCTAGTACAACTGTTACTCCTCTTCTCTTTTCGTTTTTCCTGCAGGAGGAAATTATTCGCAAACATAATTCAATGCAATACAAGAAAATTTGCCGGTGTCGCAAAACTACGCCGAAAGCGTTCACGTACATAAAACCAACTATGTCGGCAATCGAGAACTAACTCAAAAAACTCGATAGACCGACTGTGAACACAGTTATACACAAGCAACTATGAACTTTTTATCCGACAACATGTTAGTTTTTTCTTGTCCATACTATCCCACTTTTTTGTGGGACCTAACTGACAAAGTTTTCCCTTGGATAATGGTCGCAATCGTATCTATCGCATCTCCCGCTGCTGTCATTTTAAACATTTTAGTCATCACAGCGGTACGATCAAGGAAGGAACTGCAAAAAAATCCAAACATTCTGTTGTCGAGCATGGCTGTTGCGGATATTTTGGTAGGTGCGATAAATATGACTTTATCAGCCACTGTTGACTTTGTTATTTCCCGGCAAGTTTTTGATGATCGTATTTGCTTAGTAGACTTGCTTAATGTCTACTTGATGTACGCTTTAGCGGCGTGTAACCTATACCATTTGATCCTTATCGCTTGGGAGAGGAACCAGGCAATACGGAATTGTTATGAATACAAAGTGAAAATGACAAGAAGCCGCCTCAAGAAACTCGCCATAACAGCTTGGTTTTTAGCCGCGTTAACACCAATTCCAAGCATTGCACTAAAATCCCCGGGCATTTACTACGATATAATTTGTGATATCGTTGGATTTTTCATGTTGATTCTAATCGCTTATTTTTACATCATGGTGTATCGTGAAACGCGCAAACGTAAACAGCTGGTTACCACAGTCACCGTTCTGGTGAAAACAAAACTTGAAAACAGAGTGGCTATGACATGCGCATTGGCTTCAGCAGCTGTGATTCTTTCCTTTGTTCCCACGGTAACTGTTGGCTTGTTGGGAGACTTGTACCCAGGTTTTCGCAAGAGTTCCGTCTTCCGGTCAGCAGAGACACTATTGCAAATGACCTCTATAGTGAATCCACTAATTTACTGCTACAGAAACCGTCGCTTTAGAAACATCATTCTCGAGATTTTGTGCATCAGAAAACCTTATGAGACTAAGCCAACAGTCCTTCCCATGCAATATGTCAGATCAAAGGATCTTTCTTCAATGGGAGGTACTAAAAAACAATCAAATGAGTACAGCCGTCGCCTTTTGTCAAGATCAGAGTCATGCGAATTAGCCAACGTGACAGTATTAAGTGGTGCAATGAAGAAAAGATCTGTATCAGCTCCTTCACTAATCAGATCACACAGCAACTCTTTTGAGAGTCCCGGGCCGCAGAACAACCCCTCGTCCATTTTAACAGCTGTTGCTACAGTCTACCCACAAAGGCTTGAAGGATATTTCTCAATATTTCGTTTATCCTCGCCCAAAAACTCAAAGAAAAGTTGGGATGCTAAACGTAATTCTTTTAATTTGTCTGATCCTCCAGAGGATTTGAAGAAGGAGCAATTCTCGTCCAATAACACGAAAGTGAATAAGCGTCTGACAAAATCTGCCACACTTATTAGTGGCGCAGAGGGTACATGTGCAGTTCCGTCACGTTCTCGTAAAGGCCTCTTGAAAAGAAGTATGTCGGCCTCATCGTTAGGTGAGCCTGATAAGAAGTTCTTGCAATGATACACTGCAGTAGCCAGATCCCGCCGTTGTCGACTTGCCTGGACAGTTTCCACCTTAAAAAGTCGTGAAAAGTGTTCGGCAGAATTTTCATCTCATTAGAAAACATTAAAACTTATCATCGTCCTCGGTGAACACACTTGATTTGACATTCGTATGGTTCTGGATTTACGAGTGCTAGCCTTGCAATTGCAATTTTAAAACAAGTTGTAGCCTGTTCCAAGCTCGAAGATAGCGAGGAAATCAGATCGAGAAAAGTTGCGCGAAAACCGCGTGGGGGAGACGGAGCTGCGGAGCCTGTAAGAATTGTTTTCAATACCTCATTCCGATGAATCAGCTCTTGGTATACCCTATGATTGGTGAACAATTTTCAAAGTTTACTTCAACACTTATGTCAATCACTTGGTTTCGCGCGTACAGAGTCTAACAAACATGTCGAACATGTGAATCGAAACCCTCCTGTACCACGCACCTTTTGACGTTTTGATATTTGACATTTTGACAGGAGAAATGGCTTTTCAGTGAGTGGGCAGGGTAGTGAGCGGATTGAGGTATTTTAAAAGATGCTTAAATGCTCTCCGCTTATCTTTTTTGCCTTCTTTTGCTCGTTAGTTATTTCACCGCTCACTCGACGATAGAGCGATTTTCGTATGACCTTGAAATGAAAACGCGCGAACAAAACAGAAACAACAAACGAATGGAAATAGAGCGATTTGATTGGTTTATAGAACAGACACAAACGCGCGTGGCTCTTAGTTGGTTAAGCAAACGCTCGAAAGAAAAAGCTTCATGCCTCATGGCCTAAACCACCGTGACGAATTATTGTAATCCATCTCCTTAGTATTTTTCCTTTCCAATTTCTGTGTTGTACCTCATTTCCGCCTCTCCCTTTTTATTGCGACATTCTCCATCTCTATAATATTGTGATTGCTACATAAGTTCAATAACATCTGTAAACCTGAAGAAGGCTGGTATGGCTAGCCGAAATATTTTTATAAAAAACAATACAGGTTGTTTTAAATCAGCATTGCAGTAGTCTTTGGACTTCTCGTTCTTGGTTCTTTATATTTTGGCTGACTAGATCTCTTTTCTAGAGATCCAACGTTTACAACTAGCAGGATCTTCGAACACGGTTTTTGCAGTTATCCTTCTCCATACTAAGGTTTTCTTTGGCGGGAAAACGAAGAGGCCATGTTTTGATCTTTTTATGCATTGGCTGATAAAACAAATAACAAACACTTACCGAAACCATTTTTCAAGGTCATACGAAAATCGCTCTATATGGGAGTTTGTGACTCGGGACACAAGAAAATGTCTGTTGTCCGTATTAACCGCTGTCCGTAATAAGCGGGTTAATTTTAGAGGAAATATATGACCTTTTCGTCGGGACAAAGGAAACTGTTAATTATAAACGGGTGTCCGTATTAAGCCGTTGTCCTTAGACTAGCGGGGTTTCACTCTAGTGAATCTAATAATCTTTTCATTATCGCCAAAATACTGAGCTTCCTGTCGTTGAAGGCGCTTTGCATCGACCCTGAGGGGGATAGTTGTTTTAGTATTTACCGAATGAAATAAATGAAAGAAAGAGTAACTTTTGGAAATAAAAGACGTCACTTAGTAACAGCTTTGTTTTCGTTGCACGATTCAATTTGACCCGTTACCATCCCCTAGGACAAGTTTAGCGTTTCGGGCCATGGGGTGGGGAATTTTTCGGACGTGGTCCTGTCCTGTGGGTAGGAGGCTGGGGCAAATCAAAATTAATTTCCCTTTGATTTTGCGAAGTACATGTTATTTAACGCGCGGTTTGCACGAAGCTGCGCGACTCAAGACTGCGTTTCTTCAAGGGTAAACGCAGGAATTGGCTGGAGCGTGGTTGAAGAGCAGTGACCCATTAAAATTAACGTCTATATTTGAAGGTATGTTTTAAAATTGTAGACAAATGTGCGTATGGTGCGTACTCGAATGGATATTTGTTTGTAAAACAAACAAAGAAATATTTCTTCAGCCTAGTTTAATAATAAGCCAACAAATAAATAGACTGTATATGAAAACAGATTCAACGCTTTTAATATATACAAATAAACAAAGATTCAGTCCAGTGTTAATTTGAAGTGTTCAATCAGGGAGGCGCTCACTAGTTTTTTTTCTTTCGTTTCGTTTTCAAACGTGTTGTTTATGTTTTAACTACCATGTATTATCCTTGTCTCAATAAACTCTAGAAAAACATTTATGAAAGTTCTGAAAACGTCTAGTTTTGCTATTGTACGAAATCACTATTGCTCCCAAAAATATGTACCGGGAAAAAAACCTATAAGAGGTCGATCAGCAGCTCGGAGCTGCGAATTGCCTCCAACTGCATTCCCGGGGATGGGGAATAGACCACTAGGAAAGAAAAAAATTCCAAATCCCCGAGGTATGCCCGGGGGGGATGCTAACAGGTCAAAGTGAACCATGCATTAATTTTGACTAGTCCCTAGGGCTCACTATTGTGCACGGCAGATGCGTTTCGGGTCACGTGGTCCGAGAAAGTTTTTGAGGGTATCTCCCGGCCCTTCGTCTCGGATACGTCACCGAAATGCATTGACCGAGAGGGCCTGGAAAGTCGCCGTACAGGGACTAGGCAAGCATTAATTGACAGTGTTTCGCTGATTTGTCGAGTGCATTTTTACTATTTTATTGTTCCAAATTCAGTAAGAAAACACTTTTCTTTTTTATTACCTTAAAGCAATCACCACCAAGCCAATTTCTGTTGCAGTTGCCATACAGCGTCATTTTGCATCGATTGTGGTTGTTTTGAGGAACCGATTATCTTCCATATTTACAGTACCGACTAACAGACAAATATTAAGGCATTTAGAACACTTTTTAAATAACCTATTGTGAAATTGATGAATGGATGTTCAAAAGGTTCTTATTAAAAGTCTACGTAAGTCTTATGTTTATCTTATGAAAAGTCTATGTTCTTTCGGAAAGACACGCATTAAAATTACAGACTGGGATCGATGACAAAATTTATTGAAATAGGAATCACAATTCTTGTAGACATTTTTAAAGTAATCAAGAAGCATTGTGAAAAAAAAACCCACAGGAATCATGAATATCAAGATTCAAAGGATTCCACTTCCACCCCGCGAAATGTGGAATGTTTTCTCAAGCTATCATGACCCGAATCTGAGATCACAAATCTCTCGAAAAACGGCACTCTACCCATTCTTACTTGTGAGCTTGGGCTACTTATTTGTTTCAAATCACTTTTTCAGTAGCTTTGAGCAAAATGGTGTCAAAATTGTCCTTTTTGAAAGACTGGCTCATTTTAAGCTATTTAAAATTTGAATAACAAAAATTTCTTTCAAAATATTTTACAAAAGGGCGGAATGAAACTAATGACATTTCCCGTCCTTATATACGAAACACAATCCAACAAATGACTCGCTCATTTCCCTAATACAACTGCTACTCCTCTTCTCTTTTGTTTTTTCCTGCAGGAGGAAATTATCCGCAAACATAATTCAATGTAATACAAGAAAATTTGCCGGTGTCGCAAAACTACGCCGAAAGCGTTCACGCACATAAAACCAACTACATCGGCAATCGAGAACTAACTAAAATCAAACTTGATGGACCGACTGTCCACACAGTGATACATAAGCAACTATGAACTTTTCAACGGACAACAGGTTTGTTTTTTCTTGTCCATACTATCCCACTTTCTTATGGGACCTAACTGACAAAGTTTTCCCCTGGATAATGGTCGCAATCGTATCTATCGCATCTCCCGCTGCAGTCATTTTAAACATTTTAGTCATCGCAGCAGTAAGATCAAGGAAGGAACTGCAAAAAAATCCAAACATTCTATTGTCGAGCATGGCTGTTGCGGATATTTTGGTAGGTGCTATAAACATGCCTTTATCAGCCACTGTTGACTTTGTTATTTCCCGGCAAGTTTTTGATGATCGTATTTGCTTAGTAGACTTGCTTAATGTCTACTTTATGCACGCTTTAACAACGTGTACCCTATACCATTTGATCCTTATCGCTTGGGAGAGGAACCAGGCAATACGGAATTGTTATGAACACAAAGTGAAAATGACGAGAAGTCGCCTGAAGAAACTCGCCATAACAGCTTGGTTCTTAGCCGCGTTAACCCCAATACCAGGCATTGTAGCAACAGCCCAGGGCATAAACTATGATTTTATCATTGAGGCAATCTCTGCATTTTTCTTGTTAATTCTGATCTGTCTAATCCCTTATTTTTACCTCATGGTGTATCGTGAAACGCGCAAAAGTAGACTTATTACCCAAGTCACTGTTCTGGTGAAAACAAAACTCGAAAACAGAGTTGCTATGACATGCGCATTGGCTTCAGCAGCTGTAATTCCTTCCGTTGTTCCCATAGTAACTGTTGGCTTGTTGGGAGATTTGTACCCAGGTTTTCGCAAGAGTTCCGTCTTCCGATCAGCAGAGACACTACTGCAAATGAACTCTATAGTGAATCCATTAATTTACTTCTACAGAAACAGTCGTTTTAGAAGCATCATTCTCGAGATTTTGTGCATCAGAAAACCTCCTGCAGCCAAGTCAAAAGTTGCTTCCATGCAATATGCCAGATCAAAGGATCTTTCTTCAATGGGAGGTACTCAAAAACAACCAAATGCGTTCAGCCGTCGCCTTTTGTCAAGATCAGCGTCATGTGAATTAGCCAACGTGACAGTTATAAATTGTGCAATGAAGAAAAGATCTGTATCAGCTCCAACACTAATCAGATTACACAGCAACTCTTTTGACAGTTTCGAGCCGCAGAACAACTCCTCGTCCATTTTAACAGTTGTTGCGACAGTCCACCCACAAAGGCTTGAAGGATATTTCTCAATAATTCGTTTATCGTCGTCCAAAAACTCAACGAAAAGTTGGGAGGCTAAACGTAATTCTTTTAACTTGTCTGGTCCTCCAGAGGATTTGAAGAAGGAACAATTCCCGTCCAATTACACAAAACTGAATAAGCGTCTGACAAAATCCGCCACATTTATTAGTGAGGCAGCCGGATCTTGTGTAGGTCCGTCACGTTCTCGTAAAGGCCTCTTGAAAAGAAGTATGTCAGCCCCATCGTTAGGTGAGCATGATCAGAAGTTCTTGCAATGATACACTGCAGTAGGCAGATCCCGCCGTTGTCGACCTGGACAGTTTCCATCTTAAAAGATGTGAAAAGTTTTCGGTAGAATTTTCATGAAAGCACTGTCATGAGAAAACATGAAAAGTTATCATCGGCCTCGGTGAACGCCCTTGATTTGAGATTCGTATGGTTCTGAATTTACGAGTGCTGGGCTTGCAATTGCAATTTTAAAAAAGGTTGTAGCCTGTTCCAGGCTCCAAGATAGCGAGGAAATCGGGTCGAGAAAAGTTGCTCGAAAAAAGCGCGTGGGCTGGGGGAAGTCGGAGTAGAGGAGCCTGTAAGCATTGTTTTCAATACTCATTCCGGTGTATCAGCTCTTGGTATACCCTATGATTGGTCAACAAAATGTCACAAAAAACACTGTAACGACACGAAGGAAAAAGAAGGAAAACGCCGCCATCTGGTGGGAAACACGATCGTAATGCACTGTGGGAAGACATTCACTCGCCATTCAAATGAGAAGGTATCTATTTCTGATGTTTAGACGACTCCCGATAACTCAAACATTCTGAGTACGATAACTCAATCAGAAATAGCGCTATAAAGATCGAAAAAGCTATTCAGTTTACCGTACGCAGGGTGCCAGAGACTTTTTACTTCGTGATTGCCGGTTTCTGTCAGGGCGAAACGGGTCGGCCTTCGGCCCGCACCGAAGATTCCCGCCGCACTTGCCTGGGACATGCAGGCTCTGCATTGGCGGAAAAAAGAAAAAAAATAGCCTGCGAAAACAGCCGCTTCTTCTCACTCCTCGCCGCTGGGGACGTTTCTCGAGGAGGAACGTCTGCGACTTAGCGACAGAAGTTCTATACTGATGTCGTAAAATCTTTCCGGAATCCGGTCATAAGCGCTGATTGGACGATGTAGCAGTTACATTGTTTTAGCTATTGTTTGCGCATGGCAGACAAAAGGCAAAAGGATAAAAAAGTCAAATGTAAACGCGATGAATCTATAACAAAACAGTCAATATTTGTGGAATATATTCTTCTCTAGAAGAAGCATTTGAGTTTTGCTGGATCTCCTTCGCAGATGAACACAACCCATTACCAAAATTGACCAGGAGAGGCGTAAAATTAAACAAATTTGCATTTAGAACCCCATTGCTACCTGATTTATCACTGATTTACGTCATCAGTATGGAATTTCTGTCGCTAAGTCGCAGAAGGAGCCCATAACTTGGAGCGAGCGTGTCACGGCGTTTTCAAGGACCAGTTTATTTTTAGAACGGTTTTGGCGCGAATAAAGAAAATCTTTAAAGTCCCACAAACCAGTCAGCAAAACCTACAGACCTAAAAATGATAATTTTTGCCTTTTAATAACGTTGCGTTTTCCTTTTTGATATCTTATACTTCGAATGCCTTTATAGACGTAGCAAAGATTCTATTTTCGCGGGAAAAATTGCCCTAAAATGTGTCTAAAAAGCAACCGGTCCGTAAAACGCCGTGACACAGGCCTAGTAAATTGGGAGTTGCTCGCTCCGGGTTATGGGCTCCTGGTCGCAGACGTTCCTCCTCGCAAAACGTCCCCAGAGGCAAGGAGCGAGGAGAAACAGATGCTTTCGCAGGCTAGAAAAAATTCGGCGTGGGCGAAAAAAAAAAATTCGGGGAGCGAAGCAAGCTGCGATAGTTTGGGAAGGGAAAAGGGTGGAGGAGCCTGGAGACATGCCTTTGATGCGGCGATCCGCCCTTCAGCAATAAACTTGTCATTGAAACGTTAACAAGTCAAGTTCTCATCACGGATGTCAGCGTGAGCTTATTACGTCGCTTCAAGTTTGGCTTTAATTTGTAAACAAAAAATATTTGAATTCAAGATGAAGTTAGGGACAGACCATTAGAAATCTTATGGGGGCCGGCGAAGTACAAAAAAAATATTCGCGCAAGGGAAAATTAAACAAAAAAAAATTATGCACGCCAATTAACCCTAAGAAATATTCATGCTATGGCCTAAAAAAAAATTCATACAAGAAATTTGATAACGAAAAAAAATTCCTGCGCCTCGAAAATCCCCCCCCCCCCCCATAACTTTTCTAATGGTCCGTCCCTTAGAGTGCAAGCAACGAGGACTACTTGATTTCGATCGCCAACTCGAGTAACACCTGTTTTGGAGAAGAGAAATAAACACGTTTCAGGGGAAATTGTGAGTCGGCGGGGGGGAAGTAGTCTAGTAGTCCCCCATTTTTCCTCAGTGATAGTAGAGCGAGCGAAACGAGAGCGCGCGTGAAAAGCACCCCAGGCGAGTCCCAGCCGAGTGTCGCCTTTTCTCAGGTGGGGTGATTTTCACGCGCGCTCGCGTTTCGCTCGCTCTACTGTCCTTGAGGACAAACGAGGGACTACTCGTAATCTAAAGAACAACCGAATAGATTCTCAAGGAGATCCCTTAAGTTCACAGTTCGTATAATGCTCGTTTGACTCTTATAAATTAGTACGTACCAGACGAAATGTTGTTATTGGTAGAGTTTACACTCCACGGAGAAAAAATTGTAAGTTTAGTACCTTATGTGACAGACTATTCAGGTTGAGTGTATTCCTTTTGAATTTATTGTCCATTTGTAAGGTATGTCTGCTCAAAATCATGTAAGAGGCAGTAATAATCATTTTCCCTGATTTTCCTCAACCGCTGTTATCTTTGTCCTAGCCTGCGAGCAAAGGTTTCGCTCTTGCATGGCTTCTAGTGTTTACGAAGTCGTTCGCTTCGCTTGTCAGTAGTGTACCTATTAACTATGCGACTGACAAGCGACGCGAACGACTTCGTAAACGCTAAAAGCCATGCAAGAGCGAAACAACTGCTCATATAGTTGTGGTTTACGCGTTCTCGGAGCACAAGGCGGGCTTAGGTGTACGCAACATGAATTCTTTGCATATATCCACTGATTTTTGGGTTTTATCACGCTTTTGTAGGAGCCCAGGAGCCTGATTATAATGCTTGTGCCTTTTTCAATTGCTTTGTAATTGCGACCGTAGTTTATCACAGGAGAGGATAAGAAAAGCTCGATATTTTGAATACGTCTTTTTCTTTTTGCAGCAGATCACTGGCATATTTTTTGCCCTTTTTGTAGCAGAAGGATAAACGAAAAGACTCGCAAAGAAAGTTGTATTGCTTGCTCGAAATCTTTCCCCGAATTGTAGGAGCGTGATATTGAAAGAGCGCGATACTGTCAGCAACACCGCGAACCTGTCAACATGAATATATGTGACAAATCAGAGCATGATACCAGAATCTGGTATCATGGAACGGCGACATCACAGGCATTTCTCCAGGCTCCCGCCTCCCTTTTCCCCTCCCTAGGGCACCGCTACGCTTGCTTCGCTCGCTGATATTTCGAGGTATTTTTCCTATTTTACCCCGTTTTTTGCCTTTTTCTTCCGCTACGCCGCACGCGAGTAAAAACCTCTAGTACCCAGGGTAAGATTTACTGATATAAAAACCAATCTTTTTCAAAACCAATCAGAAGGCTTCAAGAATCTAGAAGTTATTTAATAAGAGACAAGAACACAAAACAAAAAATGGTGGTTTTTCATTTGCACATTACTCACTTTATTATCCCCAATTTATACCTATAACAAGCACAACCCGTAAAAGTGTCACCTTATCCCTTTAAAACGATTACAATTCATGTTTACAGTTATGGCGGGCTTTTCAATGATGCTACAAGTCAACGTGTCTCTTACAAGATATTACTAAAGGCTAAAAAAAACTACTGTTGTATTTCATACAATCATCTCAGAGTTGATATAACAGAAAGAGACCTTAAACAAAAAAGATTTATTCCAAGTTCGCGAGGCGGAGCAAATACACTTTTCAGGCGAGCGCTTTTCAGGGCTTCGTTGTCGGGCTGCTTGCAGCCGTTTCTCTCTTGCTGCACTTGGACATTTTAACTTTGAAGAAAACTAACAACTTCACAACCGTTGTTTGGGTCATCATGACACAAAGAATGGATGCGAGGCTTAGCTTATGGCGACTGTCTTAGAATACCAAGTAAGGTTTTTAATTTGTTGTATCAACCAAGAGTTGATTATACAAATCTACTAAACTAAACGACACGATCACTACATGAATTTAAGCCCCTAAACTATCTCTATTTACGACCCTGAATTCGGTCCCACTCGACTTTCACAATTTTACGACCGTTGTACTCAAAAGCCTCCAATATCTTCGAAGGGGGATCACACGCTGGCTCAGGAACTTCGGCTTCATAGCACTCGAGGTATTGGAAGCTTGGGTTCACTTTGTTGTTCTGTCCCTCGAAGGATAGCTCCATATTGCTGAAGCAGTGTCGCATGCGATCTGCCACGCACTTTTCAGGTTTACCGTCTGTTGAAAAACGTGTGAAAATCTGTCCTGAGGTAGGTTCGATTTCCGTCTATCTTTTGGATCTGGGGCCCGTTTCTCGAAAGTCCCGATAATTAACCGACCCGAAAACAGGGGCACCCAACGACAGTTTACCTGTAAATACGTTAAAAACCTGCACTTTTTAGGCTATCTAGAGTACTTTTAGATCTGTAGAAAAGCATTCCAAGGCGCCCGGAATTTGTGTCTGTTCGGTCATCCTAAGGCAACTTGAGCCGTTTCAAAATTACAAGGGCTTCAGTATGATTTTTCCGAAAATTTTAGATGCAATTTAACGTTTAAAGCGAAAGTGAAAATTTTTCTGACTCCTCTCTCCATGGCATTTTCGAATCCAAAAATTTTGGGTTTACTGCGAAAAATAGCCTTTCCTGGGGAGTGAAATATGAAAAATTAAACTTCAGAAAATCGTATGGAATTGATTAGATAAGCTTCAAAAATAGTACATGAATGGAACGGTACGTCATCTAGAATTTCTTAGCCGTTCTCAAGCAATAGAATATGTGCGTCGACGAATGAAACGCTTTCTAATTGAGTCGTTGGCTGTTCTGTGTGTTCGTGGGTGGCCTGTGCATGTTCGAAGCGCGAGAAATCGAGAAAAGAGGTTAACGGTGTGTCAGTTCTAAATCTGCGCCATCTTGAAACGTCACAATCGGCATGCAGCAAGCCGAGCGTGCTATGCGCCATTTTCAAACGTCACAATAGTACTTTTGCGTCATAAACGTATCTACGATTACTGCTAGTCTAGGAAATATTTGCTTCTTCGAACAGATGTTTTACAGAAAACAGTCGCTGGGTTCCCTGCGAAAAGCTGTCGCCATTTACCTGTGGATCTGGAACGTGGGTCCCTGATCCCACATCCCGAACGTCTGTAACCTCTATCCGCCACCGTTTTCTTTCCCTAACCCGCATCCCACTTCTCCTCCCCTCCCTTTCCCCGAAAGAGCCCAATGAGATTAGGCGGAAGCGAAAACCGACCATTAACGCCGTGTTGATCGGCCGACAACGTTTCGTGAGAATATTGATTGTAATTCGCCATAAATTTATCCGTCCAAAACCACATAATGTACTTTTGTTCCTGAAAACAAGGTTCTTTCCCAATGTTATCGCTAAAATACATGGAAATTTAAGAAAAAAAAAATGAAAATCCATAACTTTGATAAGAATCGATTAGAATCGATAGTTATCGATTAGCAACAAATTTTTCCTCCATCGATTCTTATCAATTTTCAATTAAATCGATCGAGTTTATCGATAGTTATCGATTTTTATCGATTATCGACTCTATCGATTGTACTAGCAGGGATCAAACTCCGTTCTTTATAAGACTATTTAAAAATATATGTCGTCTTATTTAAACTTTATTTAGAGTATATATTACGTATATGACTCATGGCTTGATCATGATAGCAATGATGGAATTGGCCGTTAAAAGGTCAAAAATTCCTTAAGGGAAGTAGGTATCAGCGTACATACCAATTTTCTTCCAGCCACCTTGTTCCATAATACCTACAGTTCAAAGTGAAAAAAATGAAAAATGTCATGTCCATTCATCAAGTACGCACTACAACGTTTCTATCAGCTACTCCTCCAACCATCTTTCGACTTCAGGTTTATGAAAGGGTAGGCATTTCACTACTTGAAGGAATATATATAGGAAAAGCTGTCATTTCAGTCTGAAAAACGGCTCAAAATAGCTAACAGATGCATTTTATAGCTGTGAAAAAGTTGAGAAGTTTAACCACTCAAACGAAATTTAATGTGTGTACATTACAGTTTTCCCCCTATCGGCAAGACCGAACGGGCGCGCTTTGCGTGGGAGCGATTCAATAGAGAAGTTTAGATTCACGTTTGAAAAGGTAAACGAGAGATTCAAGTTAACAGTTTCTCTTATTAGGAAAAGGCAGGTTAAAACAGACCAAACTAGTCGTTATAGGTGAACCTGACACAAAACTGCTTTATATTTTGCGTAGATATAATGAACATTAACTATTAGAGAGAAAAATGGGTCACGTGATACAAAGTCCCGTTCGCCGTTTAACTCTTCTTAACTTAGAGATCTTCAGATTGAAGGAAGAGGACAACACGAGGACGATATTCCACTTAAAGTTTTTCTCCAAATTTTTCCAAAAATTGACACCCCGGAAACTTTTGTTCGCCAGAAAAAAAAAACATGGTTATTTTATTGAAAGAATTAAAGCCCTCTTCCTATCTCAAAATGATAAATATTCCTTTATTTGATAACATGTCTCCGTCACTACGACATTTTCGCTAAAAGCTGTAGTAGAATGATGACTATCAAGTTTTCCCGCCAAAACGTCGCTGATTCACGTGCGCGGTTTTTTTAGTATTACTCCTCGCAGTCAGTAGAATCGAAGTAGAATTTGAAGGTCTCTTATCTCGCTCCCAGAGCGCCTGTCTGTCTTAGACGGTGTGGGCTTTCGAACGGTCATACCTGAGTTTTCTGCGATGGTTTTTATCGGCATAATCGGTACATTTGAACACAAGCCGACTTGTTGAGCGATATAAAGGTGCTGGTATTCATAAGCTGCGGAAAGGTACATAATCTTCTTAACTGGTCCCGGTGAATTTTCAATTTTCCCCACAAGGCATTCGTGGAATTTCTACAAAAAAGAGAACATAATCAAAAAGAAGTAAGATGGATTTGTGGTTCTGAAAACAGGTGGCATTCATCTTTTTTTTTTTTATAGTTTATAGGTGCACTAACGAGCTAGTCGCTACCGCGGCACCGCTCGTTTAACATGCAGTATTTATAACAAACTAATTCCGCGCTGAGAAGATAACGGAGGGGATGTCACTTACCCCCAAAAAAGTACACACTCGGTCTGCTCTTTCTGCTTCTGTTCCCGGGGGCTTAAGCGCTACTTCATCAGCACCAGCCACGTATCCATCGCCAAGACAATCGCAAATCTCTTGAAAAGCCTCAGCGTCACCAGTGCCACCTCGGCGTAACAAATCCAGGCGAATAGGCTCACCCACGGCGGACGAGATAGCAAAGAAGGATATAGCAAACACGATGGTCGAACACATATTCACTGCGACAAAAAGAAGAAAGAGAATCTCTTTGCCTTAACGAACTCATGATTATATCTTTCACAGTAAGTGAAAAATAAAACTAAAGATTTTTGGATAGCGTTTAACGTCCCTTTCCTCGGAACCGAAAATTTTAGGAGTACTTTCTTCCAAAAAATAACCAGATCAGGTGTTAAAATGATCTGAAAACGCATTTTTCGAAAATCGCACGGAAGATAATCGAAAAAAACTGTGAAACTCAAATGGATGAACGGTCGATTAAACTGAAATGTCTAAGCCTTTCCTGAGCTAAAAAAATTTTGCTGAGGCAGTATAGGCTTCTTCGAACTTATATTTTGAAGAAGCATTATTTTTGAGAGATGTTATCAGAGGCACCCAACGGCTGTTTTCTGTAAAATGTCTGTTTTGAGAATAAAATATTGCCTAGAATTTTCTATTACTTGAGGACGGCTAAAAATTTCTAGATGACCGTTCCATTCACGTACAATTTTCAAAACTTATCCACTGGAAAAAATCCCCT